>OY751347.1:1800000-2315000 GCA_963564715.1 Catocala sponsa
GTGGAAAAAGAAAGAATATAGTATGTATATAATAATACTTAATACACTATGTATTGTAACTCAAATCATATTCTAATGACTAAATAATCATTAATGAGGGTAGCAACTACAAAACAAAATCCAGTCGGACCCGCGCGTTCTGAGAATCACACTGTTATGTCGTAAACAACTATTTCCATATTACGTGTTTGAAAGCAATTGCTATCCTATTTCTATCTATAATCTATTATGGTAAGGTGTGTTTTTTATTTAATTTTATTTGTTTGTTATTTTATGCATGCTACAAGTTATTCATATCTTAAATATTTATGCTTACTTTAAATATTTGTATTTTTTTAATAAATATAAAATACTTTTACATGTACCAGTACTCTGCATTTAGATGACAGACAAAGAAATTCTAGGCCCGTACCCTCATTTGAGAATAACACAAATTAATTTCACTTTTGTAGCAGGTAGTGGCAAAGTGTCTTTTAACTACTGTGCCATCTATGTACCTTCAATATGAAGATTTTAATGACTACTAATGAATTCAACAGTCTAGATATAAAACGTTAATCACATCGTAGTTTCGAAACTAATATCAAAATTCTGAGTAACGTTAAAATTTCTCGTTTCATATTCTCAAGTTGTCGCGTAAATCTCAACGGTGGCAATATAAGTTTGCCCATGTACTACATAAACTAAAGGACTTATTATAAAAACTAACTAGTTTCCTCAAGAACGCGTAAAAACGCCATAAAGTTGTTTGTAGACAACAGACGTAATTATATATTTATAGTAATTACAGAGAGTTCCTTTGTCCTGCTTTTTACTACTAATGCGGCAAAGAAGCATACGTTCTGCCTGATGGTAAATACTCGTTGTCCTTTTCCTAGCATTTATCTCTTCATGTATGTATTTTACCTACGGGAGATACTTAGCGTAGAAAGCCCTTCGTAGTTTTAAATGTCATCAATTGAGGCACTTTGACAGGCTCAATTTAAAAAGGAAGTCAGAGGGCTAGTTTTATTGAAGTGAAAACTTCTTTAGGCACGTTGAGCACTTCTTGGGTGTACAAAATCATGGAACTCGCGTCATCGTCACCGAACGCCTTTCATTTTTGAATTATTTTGGTTTATAAAGAAGTGTTTATGATTAAGGATTAAAGTTTTCACTTCTATCGGCAGTCCCCAAAGACAGCCCCAATTTTTTTTATATGTGTCTTTATGGGGGACTCTATGATAAAGCCGCATTTCAAGCACTAATATTGTCAATTATTGTGTTACTTCTTTAATTGTCTGCGATTAAGGTATATTTACGAGTTTACGTGTAATGCTACGTAACGTGCTACGCCGTAGCAGCTTCTCAGAAAGCAGGTAACGTTGGATGTAATGTCTCTTGTACATGCCGCGGGTAAAAATGCAACGTTGTATTCATTGTGTAAATTGTACTCAATTATATTGAATTAATGTATAATATATAGTATTTTGTATAATGTAAAGTTTTATCTAGAGTTAGCTTGTTAATCGGTGATGCACGTTCTTTTTAATGTCGATGCAAGCTCAATCTAAAACTGTAATGTGATGATGAGAAATACATTTTATTGTATCATAAGGAAGTGTGCGTGATCTATGTTACAATTCAATTTGCAAAGCCTACTAGAACTAAAAGCTCGCTGACGTAGTCCACGTTAGCAGCTTTCACATAACGCCCACGCTTTTACTAATTACCTTTTAAATACACACACAACTAAGACATATCAGTGCTGTAGCGTTCATCTGATAGGACTATCGCTGCTACCTAAAAATATTATTAATATATAGAAAAACGTCGATGCTTTTTACAAATAGTTAATTACTGATGTATCCGTTATATAAGTGCATCTCTGTCGCCTGTCCCGGCGGCATGTTGTGAGCAATCACCCGTTTTACTGCCCTTTGTCTTCTTAAATCGCGGCAGAGACACAACTAGGGGGTATTCGTGTTATGGACTGTTGAGGTGGTGCTCGAGTCAAAGTTACAATTTGCTATCTTCAATGCTTCGTGTACATAATCACTACATATTATAACACAAATTTCCCGCCGCATCTGTTTGTCTGTCTGTATGGGAGAAACTCAAAAACTACTTAACGGATTTTCATGCGGTTTTCACCAACAGATAGAGTGATTTATGAGGAAGGTTTAGGTGTATAATTTTTTAAGGTTTTGTGTAAAACTGGAGCGGGTCGCTAGTAATATATAAATAAGATCATAAATAAATATATTTTTATTTCATCAGCTGTTATTATGTCGTGCGGCCCATATTCAAATCGGCGCACGGCCGCCATAGTAAAATTGTATGGAGGATTTGAAATGCTTTTTTTATAAATATGTATCTTTATTTTCAACCAATAACTTAAATATTTGGGACGGACAAATTGTAATATAATAAAATTATTTATATAATATTGTCTTCTGTTTACGCGAATGTTATTCATTGAAATTAAACTACTATATACGGATTTTATCGCGTTGTTTATTTGACAATTACAAAATTTTGAAAAACTGTTACACTACTATAATCACTATCAAACTGAACTAATTTTTAAGCTAATTAAATTATTGAAACTATTAAAACTATTTATACTATTACTATACTATTATACTATTTATATTTATTTTTACACTTTCCCCGAAGTTTCGGTTGATTTTCAGCAGCTATGGTCACAGGGAGACTAAGATGGTAGTTGTCTCAATGTTCCAGTGTAGTTGTTTCAAAGTACCCGAACATAATTTAATCATGGGTGTTTCTATTTACCCAGAATGAACTCAAAGCATCATGAATTCCAGCTGTGGTTCATAGTGTGAGTTCTCACACTCACACAATGAACCACACCGTGTATTCTCTGAATTACTTCTTCGTACTTTATAATAAATATTCTGTAATCGAAATTCTTTAAAACGTCTTGTATAGACAACACTCGTCGCGGCGGCAGTGGCGAGGCGACTGCTTAAATCACTACACCATCCGTGCAGTCAGATACTACCCAAGCAAGTCAAAATAAATGCACAAAAAAAAATTGGGGCAATCTTTGGGGACTGCTGATAGAAGTGAAAACTTTAATCCTTGATCATAAACACTTCTTTATAAACCAAATTAAAAATCAAAAATAATTCAAAAATGGAAAGCGTTCGGTGACGATGACGCGAGTTCCATGATTTTTGTTCACCCAAGAAGTGCTCAACGCGTCTAAGGAAGTTTTCACTTCAAAACATTATTTTCTGTAAATATTTATTTTATGAACGACTTTTACAATATTATATTATACATGAACTACACTACATAACAAATCTGTACAAATTCGTCCATTCTCTGTATACTGTGATGTATTTGAGGAATACACTTCTTGAGGTTTAGGAATGATACACAACTTCGCTGTGCAACGTATATTGGCCGACTGGCTTGCTACAATATGGGATTAAATATAATGATCATCAAAAATACTAATTGGTCAGCAAATATTGCACAACATAACCAGCATCTATACGCCTCAAATCACTGCATTCCGTCTCGGAATGTTAGGTTATGTTAGGTTCCTTTTTTTAAGCCCACCCAAAAATGGGAGCAAATTTTTCTGCTCACAAAAATACCAATACTATGCTAACCATTTAAATAACACCTCTACAATATTATGACGTACTTATAGCTACATACCGTTGTTGCAGTACATAATTAATATATTGTAAATAGCAGGTACTGCAACAACGGTACAATATTAAGGCACAAGTGCGCCCTTGCGTGGAGTACTGTTCTCATCTTTGGGATGGCTCCGCGCAGTACTTGCTGGACGCTCTCGACCGGTTACAGCGGCGGGCTGTCCGTATTATCGGAGATCCAGAGGTCACGAGTTCACTGGAACCTCTGCAACTCCGTAGGGACATTGCCTCATTGGCATGTTTCTACAGAATATACCACGGGGAGTGCTCTGAAGAGTTATTCCACCTTATCCCGCCCTCCCCTTTCCTATCCAGAACAACGCGTGCTGGGCTCAGATGCCATCCTTACACGGTAGAGTCGATTAGAGCGCGTACCAAAAAGTTTGGGTCCTCATACCTCTGCCGAACGACCAAGGCATGGAATTCTCTGCCAAGGCACGTGTTTCCTTCTTCCTTCAATCCTGGGTTCTTTAAGCGGGGCGTGAAAAAGCATCTTCTCAGGCCGTCAAAGTAGAGACCTCAACATCGCCTCGGCTACTGTGGGGGCGATGTGGAGGCCACTGCTCTTAGACCACACGACTGCTTACCATCAAGTGGAGTGTGGTCATTTTGACGAGCAAAATAAAAAAAAAAAAAAAGATACAAAGGCGTATAATCTCGAGACATAGACTGGAGTAACATAGGTGTGTGTCAGTATCAGAGTTTCCCTGAGCTCGTAAACTGTGTCGACAAACAGTCGTCGTGTGTAATGTGCCGGACACGACTTACTTGTTCCAACTAACGACCATGTTTTTTATACTATATAAAAAAAAAAGAATTGGATTCTCGCGGTTGTCGTATGAAGTTTAGAACTTAAAACTGCTAAATGTAGACTGTTATACTATTTAATTATGTAAATCCCAGTCAAACTACAGTATCTTATCTTATCTTATGTGGGGGCCAGTTAGTGCAGACCGGCGATACTTCGACCCAGTGGGATCTTTTGTGTGGAAACTCCCAATAACTACTGCCATAGATGTCCATGGCAGCCGGGACCAACGGCTTAACGTGCTCTCCGAGGCAAGGAGCAGGCAATAATTGTCAATCAATACGCACATAATTTCGAAAAGTCATATAACTTCCGAAGTTATAGGTGCGCGACGTGGCGTGGGTTCGAACCCGAGACCCTCTGCATTGCAGTCTGTTGGTCTCCCCACTGAGCTATCGCTGCTCTTTTTCAAACTACAGTAAAATTACTGTCTGTTGTATGTTACCCGTGAATTCGTTTTATTTAGAGCTCAGTACTTTAATTATCAAAATAACTTAAATATTTTTGCTTTAAATGAGTTTCTGTTTAGATTAACTTAATTGTAAATTATTTGTTTTTATATATTAATATAGCAATTTAATTGTTTATAGGAAACAGAAGAGATTAATTTTTTAAAGAAAGTTTATTTATTTAACCTTAATTTTTTTTGTGAATGTTTCTTCGAAGTTATCTGAGGTCTCATTATCCATAGCCTACATACTGATCAATAGAATAACAAGTCATAATAATTGAGAATAGTGAAAAGTCAGTTCGATGAGTAGAGGAGCTCATATAAGAAGAAGCAAGCAATAAACGAGTAGTCACTATTTCTGACATCAAAGTTGTTTTTAAAAACAGAGATTGTTTTAACGGCATTGACCAAAGTTTTGTCACACATAGCGTGCTTATGTACCGATATGCGTTATCATGAGATTAACGCGGGCAAAGCCGTAGGCAGAAACTAGTTAAGGATAATTCATCTCTTGTCTCAGAAGACTGACTAAGAATGTTTATAAGGCTAGTGTGAATGGAACAGTCGCAAGAGGAAAACCTAGGCGAACGTTTCTCGATCAGATCGGAGGTATTCTGGACAAAGGCCAAGTTAAGAGCTCCTTGAACCGACGGGCGTGTATGAGGAATGTGATGAAAGTGAATGAAGCCAGAGAAGTGTGTCAGGATCGTAGCAAATGGTAATCCGTAGTCTCTTACTCCTCTGGGAAACAGGCGTGAATCTATGTATGTATGTATCTCAACATGTGATAAAAATTATACTTATCTCAAAAAGACAACTTCGGCACTAGCAGTAATGTCTGTATCGCGGGAGACTTTAAGACATACATACAAAGGTTAAAAGGAACACCCAGACTCGTGACAACCATTACTGGTTCACACAGTTTTTTGTCTTCTGTGGGGATCGAACCGGCAACAATCGGCACTATGACGACGCGACTACTAAAACTACTACACCATTCATAAATACTAATACAACACACATAAATACTAATAATAAATAATGTCCTCCAGACCGAATTTCGGTCACGGCGGCCAATCTTAACGGAGACTGACCATCGGCGCAGGAGATATTATAGTGCACAAGCGTGTGCGCAAACACGAGTGCAATCTCTGTTCCCTAACTCTCATGAATAATCCGACACGACCGGAGAGAGATCAGGCGCAGGACCAACGGCTTTACGTGCTTTCCGAGGCACGGGGGTGTCTAACACCGCCAACTTCCTAACTCTGGGCTCGTATTGAGATTTCTTAACAGAAAAACGCAATAAATTTTTGTTGGCTCGACCCGGGATTCGAACCCGAGACCTCATGCACAGCAGTCGCATTTACTACCGCTGCGCCACGGAGGTAGTTTTTTGTTTTCATGTGTGTTGAATACTAATACAACACCCATGAAAACAACAACACTAGCCGTGCAGTCTCATTAGTTTTACATATAAAATGCAGCACTATCACAGCGCCTGCTATCAAGCCTATTAATTTCAAAGATATTAAGCCGTATCCCCAAACAGTTATACGTATACAACTGTGTACCGAGTAGAATGAGTCGGTGGACGGACTATCAGCGAGACAATTATTTTCAACTGGACCGTGTAGGGACTCTGTCGACTCACATCATTGTAGTTAAAGAACGTTAGTATGTTAGAGTGAACCAGTTAAATAAATTGATGATTTTGCACACAGAAGGAAATATTTTCTTTTTATTTAAATCCTAATCCTAATCCTTCCTAACTAATAATATTATGAAAGCGAAAATAAGTTTGTTTGTTTGTAACCTTTTCACGCCTAAACCATTGAACTGATCATCCTGAAATTTTGCATATACGTTATCAGGTGTACAGAAACGGACATAGGCTACCTTTCATCCCGAAAAAAAATACTGTTCCCGAGGAAAACAACAAAAAAGTTCTTATGATAATAGATGGCGCCACGTTTCTTTCAAATCATGATTGAATTATATTATTACAAGCAGAGTACAACCCGAATTGATTGTCAAATTCTAAATTATCGCGAGCGAAGCCGCGGGCAAAAGCTAGTGCAAAATAAACCTTTTATTTTACTTAACCTATTGAGTCGCAGCAACACACCGACGACCAGAGTAAATAGGTTTTCAATTATGCATGGTATTTCAATCGACAGATTAAAATATGTTTTTAATTCGGTATTTATGTTTATGAAAGGAAACAATATTACTACACTAAAATTTTATGTAAAAATAAACGGCGTGCATACTTTTTAACTTAATTCATATCGGTAGGTATATTATTATTATATTGTTTTATTTTTTGTTTAGAAAATACCTGTAGAATAGTTTTCAATATAATGTATCAATCAATCAATCAATCAGGCCATTGCAGTCCACTGCTGGACATAGGCCTCTCCCATTTTACGCCACAACATCTGGTCTTCCGCCTTCCGCATCCATTCTGACCCAGCTACCTTTTTCAGGTCATCGGTCCACCTGGCCGGGGGGCGTCTTATCTTACGTTTACCAAGTCGCGGTCTCCACGTATGACGTATATATTGATGATTTTTTTTTAAAAGCCCTTTCTGCTGAAAATAACTGTTTTAAATTGTAGGTAAATTCATATAAACAAATACTTGAGAATTAAAGAGCCACTGACAGAATCGTTCAAGAGGCCTATTTTTTTATAGAAAACGAACACGAACAATACAAGCGAGTTATTTGTTCCCTGTCTTATGATATGTTTTAATTAGGTTACTTCGTTCAACTTATTTTCATATTGCTGCTGATAGTAGAGGAGCTAACAGCTTCTGAATCCTAAACCTGATCGTAAATAGTAACCACAGCCTATAGTCAATTTAGCACGGCTGTGTTTCTCGGCATACCTGAAGCAATTAATAACAAGGAAACAGAACCAAGTCACTGCCTATCGTAAACCACATAGGTGGTAAACAAACCCGGTCTTCTGTCTGATATTAACCAATTACCGTGGCCTATGGTTGGTCGTACTTCTCGAACAAAACAAAAGATTAACAATTGTCGAGCGATCATACGTTTGCACGCAAAAAATGAACCACAAAAAAAAAACAGACAAACGTATGTCCGCTCCACACTTGACTCGTTAATGAGTCAAGTATCGAGCGGTCATACGTTTGTCCGTTTGTGTATTGTTTGCACAATGTTTTTTTTTCCGTATTTCCTCTTGACGCTCAAGAAGTTAAGTATACAGATTACGCCCGTAATCTATGAAAGAATAGTATTGAAATTAAACTACTTTATACAGATTTAATCGTTTTGTATTCTAATTTCCAAAACACTTTTATTACAGCACTATATTTTGCTCGCGGCTTCGCTCGCGTAAATGTAAGTAAGGTAAGGTTAAATTAGTGCCAGCACTTTTTTATGGATGAAACCTATGTCCTATTCTGTGCCCTGACAACGTGTATGCAAAATTTCGTGTTGATCGGTCGAGTAGTTAAGGTGTGAAAACGTAACAAACAAACAAATAAACAAATCACTTTCGTATTTATAATATTAGCATTTTGAAACTCTTAGCTTGCTGCTGTCATATATGTATATATATATATATCATACATAGAAACACCCAGACCAAGACAAACATCCGTGTTCATGCACACAAATGTTTGACTTGTGCGGGAATCGAACCCACGCCCTCAGGCGTGGCAGTCGGTTATACTGACCACTACGCCATCGAGGCCATATATATAATATTTAAACTATTTACTTTATCAAAACTGTCTTGATTTAAGTTTATAGTTTTCTCTGATATTTCGGTTGCATTTCAGCAGACATGCTCACAGGGAGACTTAAATGTTGATTGTCTCAATGTCTTGAAGTACGGTTATTTCAAAGGATTGTAGTAAAGTCCTTTTTTACCGAAATCAGCAAGACTTCACCATTCAAAAATGTATCTGACAACTAAAACTATAAATCGATACGCTCTCACATAACGCCATCCCGCAAAGCCAGCTAAATGCAAATCACTGATAATCCATTAGTGTTCCCGTATTGTGTACTGGCACTACAACAATGTATGAGTGTGTATTGTTACATACACTTCTATGTACTGGGGCTAAGGGCACTGATGACCAAAGGGTCCGCAGATTGAACGGTCATCTATTTGTTTAATTTGCACTATCGATAGATACCACATACATATATGATTTAACATAGTAATGTGTTTATATTCGCCACGACTTTATTCATTAATAGGTATTCCTCGGTAACAGTACTTTTTTCTGAAATAATGATAGGTATATTGTTTTCTGATAACGTGTATTCAAAGTTTGTTTCATGATGATCGATCGAGTAGAACTTAAAAGTCGATCGCGCGTGACGTGCGGTCTCCATGAAGGTATAGATAAACAATGTTTAATTGTTTATCTATACCTTCATGGCAATCTCGTAGCGTAAGCGGGTGACCAAAGTTTATTAATATGTACTGTTGGCACATTTGAAACGTGGCATTTGTGGCGCAGGGCCGTCACTTTTAATTAATGTTTATTAAATATAGGTGTTCTCTTAAAAAAATTACAATTATTTACATGATATTGTGAAAGATTTCGTGTTTTTAGAAATAAAGTATATTTTCTTTCTTTCTTTCTTTCTTCTAGTTAAGGTGTGAAAGCGTAACAAACTCACATCCTCATTTATAATATTAATGGTTAGAATTGTAAGGATTGTTTCTGTCATAGCTTTGCGTGAAGTCCATGGAACACACGCCAGAATAAAAATGTTATATCTATCTATAAGCCATAGAATCACGCCTGAATACCCCGAAGGAGTTAGAAAGGGGTTTATTAAATCCACATTTCGCCAGCTATGATTTCAGGACCCACGTGAGGCCGAGTCTAGCGCTTACACCGTGCTGTTCCATAAAATTTCCAGGTACTCAAAATCTTCGTCCCATCCGGGACTCGAACCCGAGACCTCAACTACATAGCATAGCATTTGCATACATTATAGCTTCGCCATCAAGGTAGTCAAAAGTGTATGCCAAGTTTCACCCAAATCCGTTAAACGGCTTATATTATTTAAAGTTTCTAACACGGAGTAATTGTAAACACAATCATTGTTATGGTAAGTTTATATTTTATATTTGTATTAAACAAATAGTGTTGATTTTATCAACTTAAGTGTGACCGCCTGTTTTGGCACATTTCACTCGGCGCAGCCTTATGAAACAAACATTCAAACCACATTTAATTTTGATTTCATCTTTTTACTCTTTAATGTAAACAAACATTAATAGAACCATAAAACGTCAAACATATACATCTATACCAATATTATAAAGAAGAAAAATTAGATTTTTACTTTGTTACTTAAAAACTACTTAACCGATTTAAAAATTATTTTATCATTAAAAAGCACCGAGTAACATAGGCTATATTTTATTTAAAAAAGAATAGTCTAGTCATTTATATATTCGTTCATTTAGTATGTCCTTAATCATAAGTTTATGGCCTACAACATATTATTTCTTTCCACCAAAGATATATTACCTAAAGCTTTTTATTAACATAGTTTTCCACAAAAGAATCAACATTCCCGTTATTTACACGATTCAATTTCGAGCGCACCTCGGTACGTATAATTTTCATTCGCCTTCTACAAAAAATAAAGCTGATATTTTTTACACAACTATATTACAAGTTATTCGCTTCGTTATGTCTGATCGTTGATGACGATGGAACTATTCAGTTTTAATTAAACCCGTTGGTTGCAGACGTGTGTTAAGCGTGTACTAATTAGATTTCAGCGAATACAGTACGTTGGGCGAAAAATTCTTATGTTATTTTCGATGTGCAGTGTGAGGGTTAAGCGCTGTGGTGCTGCAAAAGAGTGTAGGACAATTTATTTAAAGTGCAAAAATAGGTTTTTTGAGTTTAAATAAAAATAAATTTATAATTTGAGTAGTAGAGCCTCGCTGATTTCAGCATGAATGGACCGGCTCGACCGGGGAAGGACTATCCTCTCACAGAATATCGACGTGGAATAGCAGTAGTCCTACTGTTGTGTTTCGTTCGGTGAGTGAGAGTACCGGAGGCCCAATCACCCCCTTTCCCCCATCCCGCTCCCTTTCCTTCCCACGTCCTTTCCTAAAGGGTCGGCAACGCGCAAGTGATGCCTCTGGTGTTGCAGGCGTCCATAGGCTACGGTGACCACTTACCATCAGGTATGCTTGTTTGCCACCTTCGTTGTATAAAAAAAAAGAAGCTATAGACGTGTATTGACGTGGGGTGAAGAAAAATATTTTTTTACTAGCAGCGTGGTGTCAGTAAATGACGGCAGGTTTGTCCATGATTTAAAGAGAGAAAATCTGGTCGTGACATATCTTTGTCTACACCGTAAAGCAATAAAGGCATATTAGTCCACTGAAATGTTACAATCTAAGGACCGAATATTGCATTTATTAGAGGACGCAATTTTATTTTTGGGACATATTTGGGGGGTCAATAGAAGCTTAACCCCAAGTTTGTGGGGTTGCCGCCCTTGTCCCCCGGCCGCCATCTTGGAAAAAGGGGTGCAAACACCTTTTTCGCGATATCTCAGAAACTATGCGTCCTACAAAAAATTCGTAAAGACATAATTTGTAGCAAATCGCTTTGCCTACAAATATGTTCATTTAACTTTTTGCCCTAAATTTAATTTTCTTTTTTTTTTTTCATTTGCAGTAATTTTATTTTACTAACATTCAAAATAATTCTTACTTTTTACATAGGTGAGCTATACTTGAATTCACTTATCACTCAGTCCAACATTCTTTTGTTGTAACTTAGCAATCATCTGCTTCTCCTTTGCCTCTTTCCTAGCTATCTTCTCTTGTTTCTTCTGTTCCTTTTCTCTTTTGGCTAACATCTCTTGGAATCTCTCATCCCGAGGGTCTAGCTTAAAACCGAAGTGCCTCCTCACTTCTTCCACTAATCTTTCCTTCTTTTGCTTAGCTGCATTAGCCTCTGCAGTCTTTTTGTTAATCTTATCATTGAGTTTCTTCTTCCACTGTTCTAACTTTGCAAATTTAGTAGCTATTTCTTTATCCCTCTGCTCAATCTTCTGTTGCTCTTCTTTTCTTTTTTCTGCTGCTTGGTCCATCATTTCTTTTATTGTTTGAGGAAAAGCAAAAGCTTCATATTCTAAAGTGTCTTTAATGTCTTGTTTTGTCGGAAAGCAAAGAATTGGATTTACTCCGCTGGAACTGCCGTATTTGCCATACATCTTTCGGTTATATTTAACAGTTAGATGAGTCAAACTCTTCGGCACATCGTAAGGCCTTCGACCGTTTACAAAGTTTTGATGAGCAATAGATAAACGAGATATATTTCTCTTTTTATCAAGTTCGGCTTCTTTCGCTTGAGCATCATCAGTATCATCAATCAATACATGCTCATTCGTTTCAATAACTTCCGTAGGAGTTGTTGAATAACGATATAGAGCGCCTATGAGGTTTGGCCTCAAATACTTTGTTCTTAGACACAAATTCATTTTAAATAAAGTCTTTGTATTACAATTTCAATAATTAAATTCCAAACGAATTAAGATCAAAACAGGTGTCAAATAGATAGGTTATGTTTTTGACATTTTACACAGTGAAGTAAAGAAGTTATAAGCAAAAAGGTGAGAAAATTTCTATAAAAATTTTCTGTTTTGCTCTATAACTTTTTTTTAATACATTTTACAATAAATTACCTCAGACCAATCTTGTAGATGGGCTTTTGAGGAAAATATTTCTCTATAATTTTTTTTAAATTTCATTAATTTAAAACGCTGTTACAGCGCTCCAAAGTTGACCGGGTTCGTCAATGCTCATGAGAATCCGGTCAAAACGAAATGTTTAACTTAGTTTTATGATCTTGTCCACACATGTCCCAAAAATAAAATTGCGTCCTCTAAAAAAGCTCATGTAACATTTCAATGGACTATATGACATTTGTATATTTGTAATTTGTATAGAATAAGTTACTATTAATATCACTGTTATCTACTATACCACTCATATCTAAAGTTATTAGAAAAACACTCGCCAAATGATAGTATATATTATTTACTAGATGTTCCCGCGGTTTCACCCGCGTTTATAGTTACTGGGTGACCACCGTGGGTCGTAGCGTAATGTTATATAGCCTATAGCCTTCCTCGGTAAATAGGCTATCCAACATTAAAATAATTTTTCAAATCGAACCAGTAGTTCCTGATATTAGCGCGTTCAAACAAACAAACTCTTCAGCTTTATAATATTACATAAATACATAGATTCACGCCTGTTTCCCAGAGGAGTAGGCAGAGACTACGAATTTCCATTTGCTACGATCCGAACACACTTCTCTCTGGTTTCGTTCACTTTCATAACATTCCTCATACAAATAATAATAGTATAATATTAGTATAGATTTAATTAAATTTCAAGTCAAAATTAGATCTATTTTAAGTAAGCCCTCCTGTTATCTATAATATAGATTAATATTAGCCTGACTACTGATTATTATGATCAAGCTACATTAGCTTGACAGTATAAAAAAATCATTGTTATATAAGTTCACTTCCACACATAGCCAATGCACAAAGCGCTGCATCGCTACATCCCCTCCATGCAAGTAACCCAATAGTTTCACTACTTTCAATTAAAACGGGGGAACAACGAGTAATGAAACAGTAATCGCATTAGCTAGTCATCGGGGAATGATTGCGTGTGATGACGTCACGAAACGCCGTCAATAATCTTTTTAGAACTGTCTACCAATTTAAAATGTTTTGATGATGACGGAGGGTCAAAAATATGAAGATACAAAATTATTGAATGTGGTGTAACGTTTTGAACGCTCTCGAGATTGATGATTATCGATTAATAATTCGAATTATTCGAATCATCAAGCAAATTGCAATATTCGAATGTTGGATAAATATTCGAATGCGTAAAACTTTGACAGTTCACAAATACGAATGTCACGACCGCATTATTTCGATATGGTACCATATCGAATACTAATTAATAAAACAATGTACATATATTTACACAATCTCAGACGTTTCGATTGCTTTTCAGCAGACAGATCGTCTTATTATCTTAAAGTGTATTTCAAAGTATCCGAACACAAATTTCCTACATTATCCATTCTGATTAGATTCGAGCATATCCACATTTTCTCTGTACTAATATCAGTAAATATAGAATAACTTTTAATTATTGGTCCTAACTGCTACAACATAATGTTGTACAATTATTGCTTTGGTATTCTAAATTACTTATAAATTATAGAACAGCAGTTATTACTTAAAAACTTAAATTAAAAGAATAATAACGACACCAAGTTGATATCCAATCATTACACGTATTCAAACTTATCACGGAATAGAGTCATTATCAATTTACTACCAGAATATACATTCTTATGCCTTAAAGTATAAAGGTGATTTCGGCTTGTAGATTGTAAATTAAGCTATCAATATAAATTGTTTGAAATTAAGGGTGAGAAGTTATTTCGTAGCAATTTTAAAATCATTACGCCTCGAATATATTAGTTGTTAAAGGTACATTTTTGTACGGCCATCAATATTTCGTAGAGTGTAAATTAAGTTGTGCTGTAAGTGCTTTCTGTATCATGTGTATAATTATTATTTATTATTTTTATTTATTTATTGACTAAAATTTACAATAATAATACTATGGCTTAGAAATGTTATATGAATATTATGTCTTGATGGGAATTTATTTTTACAGTACCGTCTCAATAATATTTTAAGCCCTACCGGTGACCATGACAGCAACGGTGGCGTTCGTCAGATCGTGATGGGTGCAGGTGTGGACACTTCAGCGGATGGGTAGTCTGGTCTAGAGGATTGAACTCACACTCAGTGAGGGGTGAATCTATAAACTTTCAATTCACCAAATTGTGTTTGTAGTGGCTTACTTGGGTCAGGAGACAATTGAATGATTGCATATAAAGCCTTTGCAGTCAGTGGGTTTTATAAAATCACAAAACTAGACGCACGGCGTTAATGATAGCTCGACGCGAACTGAATGTAATATTAATGAAAACGCGTGCATCGCGTAAAAATGCTGACTTAAGAAATGTACGGTTGGACCGTACAACGCTCTTTCTACATAATTATATGTAAAAAGGTATGATTGTTCATAATACTAATATGACTAATACTTTTGTATTTTAAATGATTGGACAATTTAAAATATGATAACATCCTAATCCTAACTAATATTATAAAAGCGAAAATGAGTTTGTTTGTTACCTTTTCACGCCTAAACCACAGAACCGATCATCCCGAAATTTTGCATATACATTGACAGGTGTACAGAAACGGATATAGGCTACCTTTCATCCCGAAAAAAATTACTGTTCCCGAAGAAAACAATAATAATATCTTCTTATGAGAATAGATTGCGCCACGTGTCTTTCGAATCATGATTGAATTATATTATTACAAGCAGAGTACAACCCGAATTGATTGTCAAATTCTAAATTAACGCGAGCGAAGCCGCGGGCAAAAGCTAGTAAGTCATAAAACAAAATACTCGAGCACATAATCGTTTCCGATGAATCGCCTTAAAAATGTAGCTTTACTAGATATCCCTAGGGGACAGTACTTTTTTTCTAGATGCATGGTACCCGATGTACTTTTCCGTACCACTGACAACGTCTATGCGAAATTCCATGATTATCGGCCGAGTAGTTATTGTGTGAAACTGGAACAAACACTAACAAAGTTATATTCACAATAAAATTATAATGTTTGTACCGAATATACCTATGTATGTGTATAATATATAGAAAGATTATTTTCTATCAATTTCCACTTGCTTTTATATTTCTTCTAAATGTAAGGCACAGGGGTATGCGTCACAAAATGCTTAAGACTGCGCCGAGCGTAAGACGCGGTTGGACTGAATGACAGAGCTCGATATTTAAATCGGCACGCGGCCGCCATAGTAAAATTGTATGGAGGATTTAAAGTGCTTTTTTTGATAAATATGTATCTTTATTGTCAACCAATAACTAAAATAATATTTGAGACGGACAAATTATAATATAACTATTTAAGTTTCGTTTAAGCTGTAAAATGGGATAGATTTCTACTGAGCTTACGTTTTTGCAGTTTTCGTGCAAATTTGCGTAATTTTGTCGGCGATAATATTAATTATTTAAAGTTTTTAACACGGAGTAATTGTAAACACATTCATTGTTATGGTAAATGTATATTTAATATTTTTATTAAATAAAAAGTGTTGATTTTATCAACTTAATTGACCGCCTGTTTTGGCACATTTCCCTCGGCGCAGTCTTATATAAAACCAGACAACTTTTATAAATATAAACAATCATTGCAAGATTTCCGTAAAAGTAAAAGCACGTCAGCTACACAATAGCAGAACGTTGTACGGCCATCATCATAACGTTTGTTATAGAGGAAAGGTACAGATAAATTGTGTAAGACGCCGATAAGTAGCGGCGAACAAGCACCCGCGTTATTGACGCAAATTGCGGAGATGTTTGAACACAGATATAGGGATAATGATGATGTTATTTATTTTTATGTTTTTTAAGTACTGAAGTATATCTATATAAATATTATAAAGAGGAAAAATTTGATTTTTGTTTGCTTGTAAGGGTTTATTAACTCCAAAACTACTCAACCGATTTTAAAATTGTTTTACCACTATCACTCAGAGACACAGAGACACAGGCCACGTTTTATTTAAAAAAAAAACCTGTTACTAACATACTTAACGTGCTTTTACGCGAGCGAAGCCGCAAGCAAAAATAGTATATTATATATATTTATATACTTATTTTTTTTCTTAACGTCCCGTCGTTTCGAGTTGAAAGCGATGCTGAGGAATTTTATGACGTAAATTGAATCAGCCACGTATTATGCTATTATTTTGTTAAATATTTAATTAAATACTTATCATAAATGTGATAAGAAACCAGAATAATATTCAGGATTTATATAATGATGTTTCTGCAAGGCAAACATCAATTAAATCGATTACAATTATCATGTATGTTTTTATGATTTGAGAATTCTGATTAGTGGAATTCGCGTTCTATCATATTGTTTGTTAAATTTTGTCACAGTGGGAAGGGATGGCGATTTACTCAAGTACTATTATATAATAATAATAATAATATTCTACCACATTCACACAACACCATCTAGCCCAAACTAAGCAGAGCTTGTACTACGGGTACTAGGCAATGGATTAACATACATATATTACTTTTTCTTTTTTGTAAATACATACATATTATACATAGAAACATCCAAACCAAGACAAAAATCCATGTTCATGCACACAAATGTTTGACTTGTGCGGGAATCGAACCCGCGACCTCAGGCGTGGCAGTCGGTTACACTAACCACTACGCTATCGAGGTAGAAACATATCTATATATAGATATACAGATGGTACAAAGACCTGCATGGATCTAACGAATTACTATTTATATACTAGTTCTCGATATCAATCATCAAGCCAGACAAGTAATAGTACTTGCCTGGCCTATTAAATTTTGTGATTTTACGACCTGGAAATAGTTCCAGGTCATAAAATCACAAAATTTAATTTATTAAGAATGGTTTACAAATAGTTGTAACTTTATTGGCCAAATATCTGTTACTCTTGATATAAGATTTGTAAAAGAAGGTTTTTTCTTTTTACTAATCTTATATCAAGAGCAAATTAATATTCATCTACATAAGTATTGGATTCATAGGCCTTTTAAGTTTATTTAATTTTTGTCTATCATAATGTCCCTCTGGTCCTCGAACCTACGGTACTAGTCCATTTCCTCAGTTATATTTAGAAAATTAAAGAACCACATTAAAACCATATTATCTGGTAAGTATTAGGCCACATCCAGTCTCTCTACAAACTGCTACTGTCACCCAGTAAACGCCTCACAAGAAGGCGGCGCAGTAATCTGCGGAATGCGACCCCTGCCGTAATACAGTCGCCACCCTTATGCGTCGGGGCTCAAGAATAAGGCGGTTAATGTATTTGTCAAGTGTTGACTCATTTTTGATAAGATGTTCGGTGCGTTAGTTAGGTTCGCATTGACATCAACCTACTATTTCATAGCACATATAGGTATAGGCGTAATATATAGGCATTCATATTTCAGCCATAATGTTATGAGGCTGGCATTACCGTCTTTTTTATTTTTTTATTTTATTGCCATTGGTGGCAGACGAGCAAGTGGCCCACCTGATGGAAAGTGGTAACCGCTGCTTATGGACTTCAGCAATGTCAGGACACAGCAAAGCCGCTGCCTACCGTGAGAGAAGAACTCTCTTTAAACCTCGTTTGAAGAAGGGCATATCATAGCGCTCGGGAAACACCGAAGCTGGCAGTTCATTCCAGAGCTTGCACGTACGTGGGAGAAATGATCGCTGAAAGCGTACCGTCTTAGAATTGAACCCTTCCAGGTGATATGGATGAACCCTGCTTTGTTGTCGAGTGGTACGGTGATAGAAAGGGGCCGCTGGTACCAAATCAAACAGTTCTCCAGAGCACTCCCCGTGAAAGAGTCGGCCAGGCACTTGTCCAGAATGTGCTACTAGTGAGCACTTCCTAAATCTTTTTTTGGCCCGATAATTAATATATTCTACCACATACACACAACACCATCTAGCCCAACCTAGCAGAGCTTGTACTATGGGTACTAGACAATGGATAAACATACATATATACTTTTTTTTTGTAAATACATACATATTATACATAGAAACACCCAGACCAAGACAAACATCAATGTTCATGCACACAAATGTTTGACTTGTGCGGGAATCGAACCCGCAACCTCAAGCGTGCAGCAAGCAAGCAGTCGGTTACACTAACCATTACGCCATCGAGGCCGTTTTGATTTTCAATTGAACCTGAGATTTCAGGATCACATGCAAACGTACCCAGGCTGTCTCATAGAGTATTTTACCAAACAGAAACAACGAATACTTATATTTATGTCAACTATCTGTATACCAAAAATGCTATTTTGGTACTATGGCATAATGTTGCACCTATATTTCCAGATGACCCCAGGATCGAGCTTTCTAATAGAACAATCGGTAGCATCAAAGTGCTACCGGTTCATCTAGCACTTTGACGTCACTGGTCAGTAACTGCGCGGGTCTGCAAATGTGCCCGGTAGAAGAGTAGAACTTTACATGAACTTTGCCTCAATAAGGTTTGCAAAAAGTGGGTGAGAAAATGTTAATTGTCTATCAATCTACGTTATTGGGAATACACAGTTGCGAGTCTATGTATGTATTTAATTAATACTTAAATCAACATCTGATTTTAAATCTAAAAATTATGACGAGTTACAAAGGACATTGCCCAATGCAGTTTCTTGGTTAAATAAAGAGTATGGTCATGATAAATTATGTATAAATCATAACGCATTTTTATACTTTCTATGAGTAAAATTTATCATAATCATATGTAGGATACTTATTTTGTACATAATTAGTTACTTATTCGACTTTTTATTCACTTTGAAATGTCGTTACAGTGTTATCAACGCACGACTTTTACCCAGTCCATTTTGATGAATCAAAGATAAGGTCAGATACTGATACATTAAATCAGAATCATTAAACAAAAGCAAATCACAAATCTCATCAACAAAACAAAAACATAAAAATACTTGAGACACTGCAACGGGCCGTAAAAAAAGAAAACGATTCTCAAAATGTCACGTACGCCGCTATTATCTGCCGTCCTCTTAAGAAAGCTGAAAGTAGGGAATTCATTAGGTACTTCGGTGGTACTCGAAGCCACTTGGACTTTTGATTGAGGATATAAAGTGCCCCAAGACATCGGCTAATTCAAGAGGCCGGGCTACAAATTGCCACGATTGTTCTGAACCAATGTGACAGTAATGTTTTTGGTGTGTATTTATGTGTTTAATATAAGGATATGTGCTATTGAAATGCGAATAAGTAAAAGAAAATGTTGCTTTTTTATTTAATATACAATATAACAAAAAGCTAAAATACAACTCTTGTAAATTTCGTAGATCTTATTAAAAGTTATTCGCAATCCGGTGTTGGAATGTAATGTAATTTTTTGTATAAAAGGTTTTTGTATTTAAAGTGTTATAACCTCGTTTTAGTTGAATACTCTTATTTGGGACTTTGAAATGTTACATATAAAAAACCAAAACATTTCTACCCATGATTTAATTTATAAAGTGCAAACATATATTAAGGTTGTAAAGAATTGTCGTCAATTAACATCGAGATCTAGACATTTTATGACTTTTTTATAAACATTTTATTTAATTATTTGGGTTCCTTTAATTACTTTTTTTAACATCAGTCTAGTTTAGCCACAATCAGTCATGTCATTAGTACCCCCGAGAGTCCAACTTTACCGTTAATTTAAATCATTTGCTTTGCCAGCGTATGTTCGACGCCATATTCAAACAATCAAAATATGTATTATATTTTGAAAACTATGGCATACAATCTTATTACTTTTATTTGACTGCGCGGATGGCGTAGTGGTTTAAGTGGACTTGGTCGCCGCCCCGAGTGTTGTAGCTTCGAGCACCACAAGGCGTAAAAAAATGTGTGATTTACAAATAGAGCCTTGCTTTGAGTAGTAGAGCCTCGCTGATTTCAGCATGAATGGGCCAGCTCGACCGGAGAAGAACTACCCTCTCACAGAATATCGACGTGAAATACCAGTATTCCTACTGTTATGTTTCGTTCGGTGAGTGAGAGTGCCGGACGCCCAATCATCCCTTTTCCTTGATTCTCGCTCCTTCTCCTTCCCACTTCCTTACCTAAAGGGTCGGCAACGCGCAAGCGATGCCTTTGGTGTTGCAGGCGTCCATAGGCTACGGTGACCACTTACCATCAAGCCGTATGCTTGTTTACCATCTTAGTTGTATAGTTGTATAAAATAGTTCACTTAATAGGGTTCACTTTGTAGTGTAGGGAACCTTGTGCCTGACATAAAACTTTTTTTAAATATAACTACACCTTACTCTAAAACGTTGTATACTTGAGTTTATATCTTCTCCCTAGCCTTTATTATTCCCAAGTCACTTGGGGTCGGCTTTCTAGTCTAACCGGATTTGACTGGATATCAGTTTTTACACGGAGCGACTGCCATCTGACCTCCGCAACCCGAAGGCTAACGATACCCTAAGGCTAGACCAGTGTCAGGATATTAGAGGGCACTAACTTCCCAATAACGACTGCCATAAATGTTCATGTCAGCCGGGACCGACAGCTTAACGTGCTTTTCGAGGCACGGAGCAGGCGATAATTGTCAATCAATACGCACATAATTTCGAAAAGTCATATTTCTTCCAAAAGTCAGAGGTGCGCGACGTGGGTTCGAACCCGAGACCCTCTGCATTGCAGTCTGTTGGTGTCCCCACTGAGCTATCGCTGCTCTTACTTGAGTTTATATAATGTCATGTAATTAAAACATACTATTATCAGTTTTCAATTTGCAAATTATATCATTTATTATTCTCATCATGCCATCAACATGAGCGCTCATAAACCGAGCTTCGAAGCAATCACCTGCTTTGAATAAACGATCGATTTTCCGTACATGCGCCATAAAGTACAAATCTTCTCTTGAAGTTGACACACAGAGTGTGCTGAGTAAGGGGACAGACACAGAAATGAATACGAACGAATGACCGTCATTCGAAGTTGTGACTTATCTACTTATATATTATTAAGTCTTTATCTATGAGATTGCTGTTTGGGAAGAAAAAATGGATAGCCATTTCTTTTTCTCAAACAGCAATTGGGTTTATCTTCATACAAATCAACAAATCAATATTTTTAATGAACAATAGACACTGCAAATGGCGACAATACTTTTTTCTTCCAATAATGATAATCTATTTTGCAGATCGAAGATATCTTTTGCTTTTGTCGTACAATAGAGAGCAATATTAGTGAACTAGCGAAACGAAACTTTTCGCTTTTGGATGGTTGAAAATTCGTATTATAAATAAAGGGTCAATATCTATTTATTGAAACACCTTTGTCCAAATAGTACAATGTCTCTCTAAATAGTGCAATTAATTTCCATTCTATAAATACTATATTATTAGAGTTTACGAGCTTATAACTTCATTGATCATAGCTGAGAGCATGTTTTCTTCTTCTTGTATGTTTATACTCTAAATAAAATTCTGAAATTTATTGACCTAATGATCTTACCACATTAATCAAATGATTTTATTAATTTAAGTAATTACAGTTATTTATCTGTAGACACAAATTCAATATCTGCTAGTTCCTGATGGAGTACTTTTCTGTTAATATTGCTAATTTCCTGACAATACAGTATGTTGCGGTTGCAACTCTCTTGTTCAATTAATTCATCATTTCCGATAGTTGTTAGAGACTATAGTCAAAAGGACATAGTATCAAGCTAGGAGCTAGATAATATTAAGCTAGGTTTCCTGAGCAAGAGGAAAAAATAGTTTCGCGGTTTGCAGGTACGTACGTACGGGCATTTCTAAGACTTGCCTTATAATTTTAGCCCATTGCGTTTTCAGTGAAATCCGGCTTAAGAATCTACAATAATTATAACATGTATAACTTATTCCCAAATCCTGTAGACAACTAACCTTAATCATAATCATAATCATTTATTTGTCAAACATAGGTATTTACATATAAAGATCTTGGATACAAAATATTTAGTGCGCTATGCTTTGCCAATATTGACATACAAACTAGTAACATAAAAATATATTAAATTGTCATAACCAAAATTTCAAGAGAAAGTCATAATAAAAATAAAATAAAAATAATAGATAATAATTTAACAGTAATACTCAAAATGCCAATTTAACTTATAATATCAATGCAGTCAAACAAATCTATCATTTAAGAACTCGTCTAGTTTATAATAACATATTTCTATTAACAGGTCAAATAAGAGTTTTCTGAACTTTTCTAGTGGCATACATTTTATTTTATTAGGTATTCTATTATATACTTGTGGAGCGGTACCAAACAGACTTTTTTTTAATAATGCTGTTTTACAAGTCACATGACACAAAGTATTGATGTATTGAGAACGTATTGGGTTTCTCTTTATTGTGGCTACTTTTTGGAATAGATGTGGATTGTATTTAACAAATAGTGCAGTTTCAAAAATGTACAATGAAGTTAGAGGTAGTATTCTTAACTTTTTAAAGTACGGAATGCAACTGTCGGTTGTTTTTAATCCACACATTGATCGTATGCATCTCTTTTGAACTCTAAACACTAATTCCCTATTTGTTGATTGTCCCCAAAAAATGACACCATATCGCAAAACGGAGGCTAAATTAAATAAAATAAATTTTGGTGAAGTGGTAAATTAAATTTCAGGACTTCATGCTTCTACAGACAATTTTCTAATAGTAAAATCTAACAGCAATTTGCTCTATCAAACGCAAGACCACGCCGTCGGCCGCAAATATAAGCATTCATTTATACCACAGTAGCACTGAAGAAGTCTGATATAAACAAATAACACACAGAATTTGAAATCAGTTCTACTTTTAAAATCTTTACCAGAACCATCCCTATACTACGATGAACACACGAACACAGTGCCGGTTGCTGGAAAACGCTACGAACCTCACGTATGGGATCAAGGAAAGCATAAAGGAGAGATGTGAGGCAATAGCTATAAAGATTTTATTGTGCGACTGGAAGCATGTGACGTATTACGATGAATGTAAAATATTCACCGTTCGGATGGATTATGAGACAATGGGTAATGATTTCGGAAATGTTTTCCATTGAAAGAGAATATTCTCCATTCATTTTAGGAGACGATATTGATGAAATCTTGAGTAGAAGGGCTTTATTGATATGAAGATTGTTTGCTTCAGTCGTTTTACTGACACGTGTTGACTGTAATTCAGAATTATGGAAAACATGGTGCCGTTTTACTACTAGACCTTATGGAATCTCTGTTGTTGATTTTTAAAACTTTCACATATCACGCCTGTTGACTCTAAAAAGTTAGCTGACGCAATCACATATATTTCGCTAAATATAGGTCCTAATGTGGATCGCTTTTGCTATAATTGCAGACTCCGTTTTACTATTAAAAATACCTGAATTTTGAAGACCACAATTTTTGCCGGCACTATGGTGGAAATCAAGCAGTGGTGCAAATGAACACACATTTATTTTTTGCCAGAAAACTTATAGTAATCGTATAAATGGCTTAGGAACGTATAGAAAACACATATTCATATGTATATTTAAGAAGAGGTGTACTATGCATAAATATCAGTAACTAGCTTTTGCCCGCGACTTCGCTCGCGTTAATTTAGAATTTGACAATCAATTTGTGTTGTACTCTGCTTGTAATAATATAATTCAATCATGACTCCAAATTGGCGCACCCTGGGGGAGGCTTATATCCAGCAGTGGACTGCAATAGGCTGAAATGATGATGATGATTCCAAAGACACGTGGCGCCATCTATTATCATAAAAACGTTATTATTTCCACGGGAACAGTAATTTTTTTCGGGATTAAAGGTAGCCTATGTCCGTTTCTGTACACCTGTCAACGTATATGCAAAATTTCAGGATGATCGGTTCAGTGGTTTAGGCGTGAAAAGGTAACAAACAAACAAACAAACTCATTTTTGCTTTTATAATATTAGTTAGGATTGTAAGTGACGATTACAATATATCAGTTTGAGTTTGAATCATTGATCATTTTTGTGTATTGTGCGAATGTTTCTATCCTCTATTTCAACAAATTTTTATTCTTTATAACGCCTAAAAATAAATAACTACCTTACAAAATCACAGCCACATTCATCAACATTCATCGTCACGCACAAACTTCAAAGAAACAGCCACCAATCAAACAAACTGGTCTCTATTACAGCACCTTTACCCTCTTCACAATAAGGTCTAAGGAACAGAAACCAGAATGACTTGACCCCACAGTACGCTAAATTTGTTCAGACACACATAAATATTGACCATCGTAAAGGGTTCTCAGCATTGTGGCCACAAGGTCCATTTAAGAGGCCGCTTGGCTGGTCACTGTACGACCATATGGTATGCATAATTCAGGAGTTTCAGAACCAGATGTTTTGGATATGTTAAGGGTTTCTTTGAGAAAGTTTATTTTTATTAGAGAGTTTCCTTTGGCCATTGTGGCTTTGTTTGATGTCAAATTGGATCAAGAAGTTGGATAACCTCTTGTTAGTATTTGTTTGGGTCTATCAACACCTGAACCTTATAAAAGCATTCTTGGTAGATTTTTTCATTTGAACTCTTGCAATTTGTATATTCGTATAAAATGTAAAACCCAATATAAAGTTTTAACTCCTTCAATATTAGATATTATTTGGAGTTCTACTGTAGTATTAATTTGATTTACTTAATACCCATAGTTTGCCAAATCTGCCTAAGTATTAAGATCTGCTATTTTGAAAAATATTTGTAAGAAGATTTTAAAGAATAGCGATAAATTTCATGATATTAAAGTTAAATCTGTTTATGTAAATATAGGGCTAATTACTGGCAATACCGAAAGGTTTAAACAAAAATTACATATTACCTTAGAAGATAAGACTACGCTGTAGCACATATTTATTTATACTACACTCCCGTTTCGCTATCTATTTTTACGACCCACACTTTCTATGACCTCGGTCGATGCCATTTAGTTTGATATGCATTTTATTACTGACAGAAAACTCCAAAATTCAGATACAAAAGCCAGCTTCAATTCCTAACGTCTATTTTAATTCGTTAAAAATTAGTAGTCTTTAACTAAACCATACAATTTCCTCGTCCATTGCCCCCTAATCAAACTAGGGTAGTAGAAAAAACAGCAGTGCCATTAATACGTTCGCCCGCATTTGTCAGGCTGTCGGTCTAATAAATAAGGCACGAGATAGAAGCCGGCCAATCGCGTCTGTGACCTATCTTGACTCATCACGGTAGATCGATGAAGACGGTGAGAAGAAAGAATGGACTCTTATAGAGGAGATGAAACGCTTGACTCGTTGCAAGACAATGGTTTTAATCCTTACATTGGCGTAAAGCCGTTAGTGTCAGGTACGATACTTTATAACAAGTGAAAATGGAAAAGAACTTGTCACGTAACAATTAATCTCTCTCTCCTCGCCGCTACTGCAGCAAGGAGTGTTGTGGCTTCAAATCCCACAGTAGATAATTATTTGTGTGATTGTATTTGTTCTGAGTCTAAGTATACTTTGTGTCCGTTATGTGTCTGTTTATATCGGCGATAGAGCGCTTGACCCCAAACATAAAGGTGCTGAAACGAATAGAAGAATTTAAAAAATTGAGTCAAGTAATAACCACCAAATTGACAAAGCGACGACCTTATCACAAAAACTACATCACTAATTGTTTCGTTATGTCTTTTAATGAGTAGTTTGATTTAAGGTAATTTCGCATTTTAATGTTTAAAAGATAATGGCCATTTATCTAATGTAGTACTTGTTGCCTTTTACGCTTAAGTATATATCAGTTCAGTGTATATTAACAACTCTATGAATGTCCTTTTGATGTAAAACATTCATCGAAACTGTTCAGGATCATTACTCTTTGCCCTCGTTGTCTTTATTTCAGACAGAGGAACATTTTCAGCTGGAGTCTTTGCCAATCTTATTTTGTTTTTATTTTACAAATAATCACACTATGAGTTTACTAGTTAAGTGCTTATTATACACTAGCTATTGCCCGCAGCTTCGCTTGCATAAAAGTGAGTTAGGCTATCATACTAACAGTAACTTTTTTTAAATAAAATAATTATAGCCGATGTTATTCGGTGATAAAGTAGCTTTCTAAAGGTGAAAGAATTTTTTAAATCCGTTAAGGAGACTTTGTGTTAAATACAAACAAAAAATCGAATCATTCTTTTTTATAATATTTATTTTATTTTATTCAGTAGGCACAAAAACAAATAATAGATTAGCATATACAAATAATAGTCTTAATAGTACACAATGAGTTAATCTGATATCCAGTTACATTTGTACACAAAGTTTGCAATAAATATACAGTACATACGTATAAGTTTACATACTTAAACTTTTAAATAACTAACACAAGAGTTAAAAAAAAGATAGGATATATTTACTTATTTTTTAATTCATGAATGGTTTATATTTAAATCGATGCATAATATAAAACGTAATATCAGGCACTCAGTCTTGTAGCATAAGTAGTTGCTTATGCAACAACATAGATTCTGATAAAATGCCAGAGGGATTTTTGCAATTAACAAATAGTAAAATCATTCGATTATAACGTATCATTTTACGTTGGCTAAACCAGTCAGTACATAGCAGACAATATATTGACATGCTACATATATTACACTCTCACTCCTTGAAGGGTAAATTAGAGGTGTGTAATATCCACATTTATCAAGTATACTTAATACAAAAATTATATTAGGTATAGTCCTATCAAATAGAGGGCGAGCATGAATGGGCCGGCTCGACCGGGGAAGGACGACCCTCTCACAGAATATCGACTTGAAAAATAGCAGTATTCCTAGGTACTGCTGTGTTTCGTTCGGTGAGTGAGAGTGCCGGAGGCCCAATCACCCTCTTTCCCCCTTCCCGCTCCTTCTCCTTCCCACTTCCTTTCCTTAAGGGTCGGTAACGCGCAAGTGATGCCTCTGGTGTTGCAGGCGTCCATAGGCTACGGTGACCACTTACCATCAGGTGGGCCGTATGCTTGTTTGCCATTATAGTTGAAAAAAAAAGTCTTATGCAGCTAGACACATTTAAGACCCCGTGAATTTCTTGGCTTGAAATCGTAGAGCCACTGAGGCTAAAGGAACTATTTGGATCCCAAAACATCTGAGACTTTTGAAGGTATATGCATTTTAAATATTAATTATCGATCACTTTAACGGCGAAGGAAAACGTTGTGAGGAAACCTGCAACTCTGCTAACTATATCTCATAAACAGGACAGCATTTCTTAAATGAGTAACCTAAAATGTCTACGTTACAAGCTTTATCCAATTCTTAACGTCAAGACATACCTGAGTAACGAGTAAGTATTTATATTTATAGCACTTGGTTTGTCTTAACTGTCAATTATACTATGCTAGCTGTTGCCAGCGGCTCCGCTCGCGTTAATTTAGAATTTGACAATCAATTCGGGTTGTACTCTGCTTGTATATAATATAATTCAATCATGATTCGAAAGAGACACGTGGCGCCATCTTTTATCATAAGAACATTATTGTTGTTTTCCTCGGGAACAGTAATTCTTTTCAGCATGAAAGGTAGCCTATGTCCGTTTCTATACACCTGACAACGTATATGCAAAATTTCAGGATGATCGGTTCAGTGGTTAAGGCGTGAAAAGGTAACAAACAAACAAACTCATTTTCGCTTTTATAATGTTAGTTAGGAAGTTAGGATTAGGATAGGATAACATTGTAATCTGTGCATAACGTCGTGAGCAGTGTGTTTGTTAATTCTATCATTTTACTCCTAAAATTGTTGTAATGTATAATACACTGTTGTTTGCTGTCCCAAATAAAATAAAATAAAAACATTATTTTGATTATTATTTTACAACTAAAGCCTGAACTATAGTATCAAAAATGAACAAAAACATTAAATAACACCGTACCATTGTCCCATTCTATAGCCTCTCATCAAAAATAGATGTACAATAGTTGCTTCCTCCATCAAGTTGTCCTATTTCAATGCGGATCTCTTGGGAGGACGATCATCCGTCATCCGCGACGCGTGCTTAATTGGAAACATCCTGGCGAGAATTTAAATTTGAAATTGAGTTTGCAAAACGTTTTATCTTTCTTACAATGGTAGTGTCTTTAAGACTGGTAAGTGAGATGGCGTTATAAAACGAGATATTACGTCTTAATCCATATTTATTTTATCCTTAACCATCGTATCTTTTTTCTTTTGGTTGGTGTGTTATTGGAAAGTTATTTTTATGTACTCACTCTAAATCCTAAGAAAATAAACTTTAACAAGAGTTTATTTTTTAAGTGAAAACTTCTTTAGGCGCGTTGAGCACTTCTTGTGTGAACAAAAATCATAGAACTCGCGTCAACGTCACGCTTCGTTATCGTCACGCTTCCACGCTTTCCATTTTTGAGTCATTTTAGAATATTAACAATATCTCAGAAATGGTGCGTCCTACGCAAAAAATAACGACCGATTTTGACCCCCTTATAACCACTAAGAGAGTATCAGGAATCCGACTCGCCCCTTTCTTTTGTTTTTTTTGTTTATAAAGATGTGTTTATGATCAAGGATAAGTCCTGTTTTATTTTAAAATAAGTAATACTTATTTTTAAATAAAACAGGACGTATGTTAGTCGGTGATAATATAGCTTTCTAATGGTAAAATAATTTTTAAAGCACTATACTATAAATGTTATAATAACTAATTTGCCAAAGTTTACAGAACAAAAATTATTTAGTTCAGTATAAAAGAGCAAAATAAAAAATTATGTTGTCTTTTTTGTCGTATCTACAACGGAATGCAGTGTTCTTGCATTCTGCAGTTTACTGTTGGCTAAGCTGAATATAAAACACGAAGTAAATTGTTAATTTCGCGTACTGAGTGTTTCTGATTATATCTTTTGTTAAAGGCGAGCGACACAACAAGGATTCTATTAATTAATTAAACTGTGTAACGTTAAATTGATTTTTGAATCTTATTAAGAAAGTGTATGCGCCATCATACTGTTTATTTTATTACAGATTGGTATTAAATAACAATATACAAAAAAAAAATTATCTCCATAATATTATTAAGTTATTATTCTTATTATTTTCAGTATTTTTATAGCCAGTAATATATAGTATAATGTCTGCAAGGCCTTGTTGATATGAGTTGTAAAATGAAATTGCGATTTAAAAGAGTGGCAAGTTTCTTGCAGGTTTCTTCTCATAGGCTCAACCTTTTGCATGAGCCTAGCAACTAACCTAAATTTAGCTTTAGTAATGTGCCTGCAGCACATTTCCTATTTTGGTATTGTTAGTCATCAATCGATATTGCATCAGATGTACCTAGAATGTAATCATAATTAATATTGTATAACCAGTCGATCAATACCCGTTGTACTGTCGCATTGTGTCACAGAAATAAATAACAGAACGTATTTCGGTATTTCATTGAAGAACCTTAAGTAGGAACCCCCGTACACATACAGCCGAGTGAATAATCACTACAGTAACTTAGTAAACTCACTAACCTTTATATTTTGACGATCATAAGTGTTACTTTGTGATCTGAATGAATAAATGAATTTTGATTTTGACTTTAAAATAAATAGTTATTAGAATATGCATGGATGTAACCTACAAGTTATGTTATACTTAAGTTTTACATTGAAGGTAGTGAGGTTGAGGTAAGATATTTTCAAAAGTATTGGATACTAGTTTTCACCCGCGGCTTCGCTCGCCAAAATGTAGGTTAGGTTAGGTTAGATTTGCAACAATTATTTTTGCTGGATGAAAGGTACCCTATGTCCTATTCTGTACCCCTGACAACGTGTATGCAAAATTTCATGTTGATCAGTTGAGTAGTTAAGGCGTGAAAGCGTAACAAACAAACAAACAAAAAACTCATTTTCGCATTTATAATATTAGTTAGGATTAGGTTTACAGTGACGGTAATTGTGTTATATTTTTAAAACCGATATTCTGGAAAAGTTGCTTAGTTCGTCATAATAAATAATACTTAATAATTACATACCTATGTCTGATGAACTCTGATCATATATGTAAGTATTTGTATGTAGTGTATAAAATTGTCTTTAATGGCGGATCTCATTGCACCACTATCCTTGCATCAGTCCAAGCACACAAACCGTAAAAACTAAGAGATACACCAAGTATAAAATATTTTAATTATATTTTATCGCCACTAAAACCGTGTAAATGAAAAACCGGTTTCGTTGCTTTATGAAATCGTAAAAAACTTGTCTTTGCTCCCGATGGAAGAGATTTGCACTTTTCATGGTACCGCCATTGTTGGAATTTCATTATGGCATTTTATTGCAGTTCTTTATTCAAAATTTATATTGTTTATTTTATTTTTAATGGCTATTTTAATTAGGTCGTTATCTGTCTGGCTGTTTTCGTTTTGTAAATTAGCTGCCGCGAGTTAAAAACTATTTATAACGATAATTTGCCAGAATACCTTTCTTAAATGTCATTTATAAAATGTAGCTCAAAGTTAGACGTAGATAACAATGTGTATTCTTTTGCATATACAAACCTATGGCATGTATTCAATTTTGTTACGAAGTCTTGTTATCTAAAAGTTATGATAATTTGGATTACTGTTTGTAAGCGTCCTCGGTTCGATTACTAGGTTGAGCAGTGTTAGTTTCTTGTCTAGAAACTGTGAAATAGCTAGTAACCTTGTAATAAGTTTGCCCTATATAACATCTAAATATATTTGATGAAATAAGAGACAGAGTTCTATCTATCACTACGGCAAAATATATAACAAGAAGATTATGCTTGTGTAAGATTTATAATATTCAGTACTCTCAATCCTGGGTCCTTTAAGCGGGGCGTCACCTTCTCAGGTCGTCAAAGTAGGGACCTCAACATCGCCTCAGCTGCTATGAGGATGATGTGGAGGCCACTGCTCTTGTACCACATGATCGCTTACCATCAGCCGGAGTGTGGTCATATTGACGAGCAAAAAAAAAACAATTACCTCCAAGGCGGTAGGCAGAAGTATATACACATTTTGGTAGCTACATATGTATATACGTTTTATGGCCTGTCCCCTACTACGTGACACACCACGCAATATCCATCTGGCTATGCCAAGTGCCTTCTACCGGATAAATTTTAACAACTAATCGCAACAACTGAGCCGAATCCGCCTCGGCATACTATTTTTAACCGACTTCAAAAAAAGGAGGAGGTACTCAATTCAACTGTATTTTTTTATGTTTGTTACCTCATTACTTTCGACTGGGTGAACCGATTTTGATGATTCTTTTTTTATTTGAAAGCTGTGTGGTCCCATTTAATTTTGATCAAGATTTGACAATTCTTTTTCGAGTTATCCTTAATAATGCGTATTTGGCTACATTGATGATGTTCTCATTTTTGGCAAGGTTCACTAAAAACCGAGACATTAACAAAATTTTAACAAAAAGGAAAACCGACTTCATGAAGGAATATTCTAAAACCTAAAATGCACTAAAAAGTTAATAAATAATTGTATATTCTTATGAATAATTAAATTATTGATATTTTTGGAGTCAGTGTCAGCCGCCCGCGCCGCGTGCTGCGTCTATGTATATAATTGTGCATGCCAATGTTATGTTATGATTATAGTAAGACATCTCATGTTACTTACAAACCTACCTTGGCTGACACCGACTCCATTAATATCAATAATTTAATTATTCATAAGAATATGCAATTATTTATTAACTTTTTAGTGCATTTTAGGTTTTAGAATAATCATTCTGGAAGTCGGTTTTCCTTTTTGTTAAATTTTTTTAACCATATAAATCAATTATGCAGATTGTTTACTTAAGCGGAAACCTTTTTCTCAACATAGTAATTATTATCCTTGTGTAAGTTTATTAACGAAGAAAGTATGAAAAACGAGTACAATCCCGCAGGGAGCGGCTGACAGAAAAGTAATTATGTTTAATCCCCGGAGTGATAGCTAGGCAACTAATTAAATGTCAGACGTAAGTTGAAAAGTTCATTTTAAAACTTCGTTATTGTCTTATATATTATTCAGCTGTTGTCTTATAGATTATGGATATAATAAGGAAATATAATACACATATTAGATTAAAAAGTCTTGTTTACTCCAGTTTCAAGTAGGGGTAGGTAGACATAGACGTTACGTATGTCCAGTTGCTACGATCCTTGCATATCTTTTAACTTCTTGAGTGTCTAGGGGAAATACGGAAAAATAATAAAAAAATCATTGTGCAAACAATACACAAACGGACAAACGTATGTCCGCTCGACACTTGACTCATTAACGAGTCAAGTGTGGAGCAGACCTACGCTTGTCGTTTTTTTTTTAATGACTCATTTTTTGCGGACAGACGTATGTCCGCTCGACAGTTGACGGGTTAAGAGTGATGCTTTTGAAAAACGGTCATATAGGACACCTAGACTCTGAACAGCTGTGCCGATCGGCCCCATAGTGGGATAATGGTGAGGAAGGACGAGGCAGCAAGAGCTTTTGTCTTACAAGTGCAACATGACTAAAGAATTACCTTCCTATGGTACTAGTTTGAAACTTTTTAAACTCATAACCTTGGAAAATCGTTGACAGATTTTAGATTGTTATATAAAATTTATAATAGCCATATTGACTGCTCTCATTTACTGAGTAAAATAAATATTAATGTGCCATACAAACTAGCTCGGTCGTCTAGATACCAGCCTTTCAACGCTAATACCTTTAGGACAAATCTAAGGCTTTTCTCATCTATCAACAGAATGCAAGTGCAATACAGTCGCTTGTCACGCCTATCTGAATTATGTAAATTTCGATATATACTACTCCTTGCCCATGTCTAAATCAATATAGAACAATATAGGTGGGCAAGTTGATGTAGAGCTAAATTCATTCTTAATTAATTTTCAATAATTTTCACTTTTATTTCCTTTTTATATATGTAATATATGTAATTTATATGTAAACAGTGTGCATGCAATTTGTTATGAATATTTTGCCGTAGTTTTTAAAATTTAATACTTAATATAAATTTGATTGTTTAATGTAATTAATCAATTTTCCATAATTTCACAAACGAGCATAGATAAATATATATATTTTTTTGTTAATGCATACCGTGGCGGTCTATAAGTAAGGCAGCACTATGGTATGTATCCGTATTTACGTTTTATTAATTTTTTTTAGTATAATGCTTTGTCGGTTGTCCGGAGTTGTTGGTTTGTATAAATAAAGAAGCCTGTTTTGTTCTTGAAGTTCTTTTAGGATTTTAATCAATTATTCTTTATAAGGAATCAACTTCCTCATTTATTTATTGAGTTTGTGAACAAACTACAGTCATATCTATGCACGGCGGCTAGCACTCACCATCAGGTAGGCTGTAGGCCGCACTGGCACGTCTACCACAAACTGCAGCAAAAACCCTTTTACAAAATCAAAAGGATAATTTCAACCTCAAGCCAAATCTTCAGCACCTTAATGACTTAGTGATTTAAAACAAGACTACTATCTTACAAATTAACCACAGAAAAATGTGTAACGAACCGCTAAACGTTCAAAGGGTACATTAATCTACATTTAACTATAAAAGGAGCATCTAACCACAGTTAAAAGGAGATGAATTAACTATAATTAGCCGTGGCAGATGCACGCGCCTTGCTAATTTCATACCTGACTACTCCCTTTACGTTAAAGGGTGATGCATTTTTAATTTACTTTAAGACTGCGCCGAGCGCAATGTGCCAAAACAGGCGGTTGCAGTTAAGTGAATAAAATCAAAACTTTTTGTTTAATACAAATATAAAGTATACATTTACCATAAAAATGAATGTGTTTACAATTACTCCGTGTAAAAAACTTAAAATAATTAATATATTCGCCTACAAAATTACATAAATTTGCACGAAAAATGCAAAATCGTAAGCTCGTGTTACGTGATTTTTAGATTACAACAGTAGAAATTTATCCTATTTCACAGCTTAAATGAAATATAAATAGTTATATTATAATTAGTCCGTCTCAAATATTTAAGTTATTGGTTGACAATAAAGATACATATTTATCAAAAAAGTACTTGAAATCCTCCATACAATTTTACCATGGCGGCCGCGCGCCGATTTGAATATGCGCCGCACGAGCTATGCATTATGTTTTACGCTCGGCGCAGTCTTAAGAGAGGCGAGGAAGAGTGTTTACTGTAATGGTTGTAACTGATTATATTTTTGTGTAACTATACCAGAAAATAGGCCTTACTTACTTACTTACTGTAGCCAATGGATACTTGTAATACTACAGGTATTCATAGATATACTTAGCAATCTACATATATTATACCTCTGCCGAACGACCAAGGCATGGAATTCTCTGCCAAGGCACGTGTTTCCTTCTTCCTTCAATCCTGGGTCCTTTAAGCGGGGCGTGAAAAAGCACCTTCTCAGGCCGTCAAAGTACAGACCTCAACATCGCCTCGGCTGCTATGAGGGCGGTGTGGAGGCCACTGCTCTTAGACCCCACGACTGCTTACCATCAGGTGGAGTGTGGTCATTTTGACGAGCAAAATAAAAAAATAAAAAAAAATGTTTCATAAATATTACTAAACCACAACATTCTTGTGTCATCAGAGAAGCGAAGTCCCATATTTTCTTACTTAAACTCAAGAAATGTTGGTTATGTTCCTTTTCTCGGTTGATGTAAGGAACTTACTGATTCAGGACGAACTATCAATGAAGCATAAGATTTCTGTTTCGTATAGACATCGAACTCACAATACCTGGCACGGAAGTGGCAAGATGACTACCCTAAACCATTACCACATCTATGCAATCAAAAGACGCAATGCCGCATTCTCAACTTAAAGTGGACGTACTTTCTGAAAAACGTTCCAACCCACAAAGTTAACATTTTGAGATAATCGTGATTGAAGTTCAATCCCGTAGTGCTTCTTCATACACGTGGGTTGGGCTACTAAGTCATGATTTCATATTTAGAGTGATAGTAGAGCTACCAAATTTTGCCAGCTAGTAAATAGTAACCCTGTGACTAATTTGCTAATAATAACTCGATTTTGACCCGAGTGTGGGTTGGAACGCTTTTCAGAAAGTACGTCCAATTATGAAACGATATCACAGACTATTATTATATTAAAATAACCACTAATGGTAAAGATTGCAAGCGAATATGACGGGAAATAAACGAGAAGCATTTTATGTCACTCGTAGTAGATGACTGTAATAGAACAAAAACAGGGAGTGTATGCCGCTCCCACTAAACTGTACAAATCGTGTTTAAATTCCCGCACACTGTGACGTCACTTGGCACGACAAGATACATTAGTTGTGCATATTCGCCGTCCGTCATTGTGCACTCGCCATGCAGCAAGAATTATATGGAATATGGTTTTAAAATACTGCAAATATATATTTTTTTATGGTGGTATTCAAGTTTGCTGTCCGCCCGATGGCAGGCGATTTCTGTAGGCTATGACCGCTTGCTTAGGAAAATGGAATTTTAAGAGGGATGAATGAAAAGGTATGGGAAATAAACACTTAGGTGTGTGTATCTATGCAACTCTTACTTATCGAGCGAAACACTGCAGAAGTGCTACTACTACTTGTACGCCAATTTCCTCTAATCCTAACTAATATTATAAATGCGAAAATGAGTTTGTTTGTTTGTTACGCTTTCACGCCTTAACTACTCAACCGATCAGCATGAAATTTTTTTTGCATACACGTTGTCAGGGGTACAGAATAGGACATAGGGTACCTTTCATCCAGAAAAAATAACTGTTGCAAACCTAACCTACATTTACGCGAGCAAAGCCGCGGGTGAAAACTAGTATAATAATAATTGTTTACTTTGTTCTCTCACACAGTACATAATATTTCACATCATAATCAAACAGTCCATACAAGAAAGCCGCGAATGTATAGTCTGTGTGGGAGACTGGTCTCTGTACTAGGAGGTCCTGTATTACAGATAACCAGCCTCTCCGTGCTCTGAATAGGTGGAATATGTATGAGTGGGGCTAGTATGTTCGTGTTGAGAACGTACGTCATGTTGGGAGATGTGTGAGTGGGTATACGTATGAGTGTGTGTGTCCATGTGAGTGTGTTCGTGTTTGTGTGTGTGTGTGTGAGGGTGTGTAAGTGTGTGTGTGGGTGTGTGTATGTGTGTGTGTGTGTGAGTGTGTGTGTGAAATGATTTGATAAACCTACGAGCCAATATGAATGTTCCGCGCGTGCTGGATCATTCTTAAAATCCTTCTTACAAGTAGTTTGAAATAGCAGGGTGAGTATTTATTTTTGATAATATTATATATACATATAAGTAGTTCAAAAATCATTTGTAATCGTCTCCAAACTATGCTATATAAATAATCGTATTATATTTTACTTCTGTCATAAATTACGGCAAAATAACTTTAAATAGTCGGCCCTGTTGTATCTGAAGCATATTCAGATATAAAGAGACCACGGCTTCAATCCTAATCCTAACTAATATTATAAAAGCGAAAATGAGTTTGTTTGTTTGTTACCTTTTCATGCCTAAACCACTGAACCGATCATCCTCAAATTTTGCATATACTTATCAGGTGTAAAGAAACGGACATATGTTACCTTTCATCCTGAAAAAATTACTGTTCCCGAGGAAAACAACAATAACGTTCTTATGATATGAAAGATAGCGCCACGTGTCTTTCGAATCATGATTGAATTATATTATTACAAGCAGAGTACGACCCGAATTGATTGTCAAATTCTAAATTAACGCGAGCAAAGCCGCGAGCAATAGCTACCTAACCAATAATATATTCGAAAGCTAGTTTGCCACTTTTGTGTATAAAAAATAAATTATATATTTTTACCAATAACATTTTGGTGTAGATATTTCTGAAGGAAATTAAACCTCTGAGAAGAGTTTTTGTTTAAAGGAAATCAAAATCACAAAGCATGTTTAACCCAAAAATACTTATCATAATTCAAGGGGAAAAAACTTTAAATATAAAAATATTATATCCATTTTCACAGTTTTCAACACTGCAGCGGCATACCGCACCCAGATTCGCTCAACAAAACATATTGCAAAATGGCGCATAACTGATGACGTCAGCTGATAGGTGCATTACGATGAGTTAAGTTCTGTCTTCAGCCACCAGACAGTTTATTAAGCCTCGTATTGTGGAAGGGCAGAGACCTTTCTGCATTTATTACTGGAAAAATGGGTGAGGTTTATGTTTAATGGTGGATATATTTTAAGTGTTTTGTTCCGCTTGCAGTATAATGAATCCTACTAATGTTATAAATGTGAGTTTGTGAAGGTGTTTGGATGTTTGGTATGCACGTAATGCATAAACTGATAAGCAAATTAGGATGCAGCTTTGCACATAGATAGACTTGAATTAATATATAAGACGTCATGTTAGCAGTCGAAGCTGCGGCCTGAAACTAGTCTATACTATCAATACTAATATAATAAAGAGGACAGATTTAACTTTTTTGCTTGTTTGTAAGTATTTAACTCGAAAACTACTGAACCGATTTTAAAAATTCTTTCACCATTAAAAACCTATATTATCACCAAATAATATGGGTTATAGTTTATTTTTAAAGAAAGAAGTACTTTTACTAACAAAATAATACCTTACCTACCTGCGCGAAGGAAGCCGCGGGAAAAGCTAGTGTGATATGAACTAAATCAAAAATAAAAGTCGGTCTGGAGAATTTCACCTTATCCAAAAATTTTCGGATTGAAAGATTGCAATCTCAAAATATACACCACACGTATGATTGAATCCAGATACAATATTGATTCGAGATCGATCCGATTCATATAGACTGGAACATCACCGCAAGCGTATGACCCCTATTATGGGGCGCTCTTTGCCCCTACAAGGAGGGGTATAGTAGAGATTACTAAAGAGGCCATGTCGTGTCGGAAGTGATCGTAAAACTTTACGAACTATCGCCCTCTATCGGTGACAATCATCTTTGGTTATAGAGTATGTTTAAATTGAGAGGTTGTAAGTGTTGGCGCGGCGTCAGTGAATACGACTGCGATGCATAAGGCCTCAAATTCGATATCCGGGTTTGAAAAAGATTCATTGGATTTTTCAGTCAATTAATTCTTAGAGTATGTAATTCTAGCAGTACGGAGTATAGACATATGTCCGATTATGTGGGATCAAAAACCATCGCTGGCGAAGTGTGAGTGTAGAATACTCTTAGGTATATATACCTATCCCTTCGGGTACAGTCTTACTACATAACGTACCTTTTCTAGGGTATTTTATGATGTTTTTCTGGGTATAAGGATATTTCTTTTTGTATTTAAAAAGCAATATGTGATAAACTAAAATAAATCATATAAATCTAGTTTAATGCATGCAATTATGTAATGAATACATAACTTCAGATACTGAGAATTGTAGAATAACAAGAATAACTGCCAATCAAAGGTTAATCATTGATCAGTTATTCAGTTGTGAGATATCTAAGTATTAGTTAGTGATAATTTTATAAGTAAAGCTGTCAGATAATCAAATTTTAATTATACTATTGGTAAAGCTGTCAGTCCTTTACATTTAAAGTTGAAATTCATAATATTAATCATCACTCAAACTCTGAAATTAACACTGCTCTGTGCACCGGGGGCTGAGATTTCAATAAACGACATCGGTGCCCTGATTGCTACGTCTGAAGACGCTCTACATATCCTCGTTAAGTGACAGACACTACATTTATTGACGGGAGAATCGTATTCGGCTTAGTGAACGCTTTCAGGAGGTTTGTGACGTAACGGAAATGAGACGTTACTGGATCTTCAGATTTTAATATCCGTTACAGATTATCCGTTTGTGGAGCCTCTCAGAGCATCAAATGCCCTTGTTATACATTGTCGATATAAGAAACCTATCGGTATAAGAAATATAGAAGAAACCAAAATTTAGATAAAAGGCCTGAAGTAACAGAATATATACTGAAGTGTAATTACCACTGAGAAAGGCATACAATGTATTGGAAGGCCATTGGACTGCCATGCAGAGATCACAAATTGAAAGCCAAGGTACGCATCTCTGACTTTTCAGTTTCTTTTTTATATTAATTAGGGGCAAACGAGCAGACGGATCGCCTGATGGTAAGCGATTACCGCCACCCATGGACACCTGCAACACCAGAGGAGTTACAAGTGCGTTGCCGGCCTTTTAAAAATAAGTAGGTACGCTCTTATCCACCGTTCAGTTCAATACACCCAAAACACGTAGGTACTAGGAACACTACACTATTCTCGGTACCTCATCACCGCACAAATTATGGCAGCAACTCAATTGTAGCGCGACTACTTCGAACTTACAACAATAGATGCAGCGAAATTGATATCTTCTTTTTGTCTAAAAAAAGATTTAAAAATAGCATTATTCGTGACCTTTTTTGTCTTTTTGATAAGTACTCTTATTATGTAAAACTTATAGTGTAACTTAGAAATCACAATTTTTCACCTCACATTTATTTATTTATAAGGATCGCCAACAAATGATACACAACTCTTACACAATAAAATATGTTACAATAATACATGCCCTGTGCTCATTCTGTTATAGGCAACCACAACTAACAATAACTACTACTAATTTGATTGTCGTGGAACTCTGTAATTGGCTTAGAGTTAGTCTTAACAAAATTTGTAATGTATCTGTGCAAAAAAGCTGTAGAGTTTCCTAAAAATAAATAAATGATGTGCGTATACTGTTTGTATTATCGCTCTCTTTAAGGGTAAAGGTTTGTTTTTATGTAAGTATGAGTTTGTAATAAGACTAACTTCATAATTTCATTATTATACGTTACTATATCGTTTAAAAATATATATCAAGCATCATCATCATCATCTCAGCCGAATGACGTCGACTGCAGGACACAGGCCTCCCCCAAGGTCTTCCACACAGACGGTCTTGGTTCTATGTTTTCATATGGCCGAAAATATGAACAATACGGATAATATTATAACAACAACATAATCATGGTATTATTTACAACACGAGTTTAAATATAAGAGGTTACGCGTATTTCGTATTTTGAGGTAATGTCAAATTATTAGATTTTAAAAGTACCTATTTACTTTGTCTGAATTTGTCATGGCGGGCTGTACAAATTGTTGTCATTATAATTAATAATAATAATAAACTTTATTACTCCATAATAATTACACTCAATCTTTTTTCTTCTCCCTAGCCTTTATTATTCCCAAGTCACTTGGGGTCGGCTTTCTAGTCTAACCAGATTTGACTGGATATGAGTTTTTACACGGAGCGACTGCCATCTGACTTCCGCAAGAAAGGAAGGCTCCTGAAGGCTATCGAATACCCTAAGGCTAGACCAGTGTCAGGATATTAAAGGGCACTGACTTCCCAATAACGACTGCCATAGATGTTCATGGCAGCCGGGACCGACGGCTTAACGTACTCTCCGAGGCACGGAGCAGGCGATAATTGTCAATCAATACGCACATAATTTCGAAAAGTCATATAGGTAACTTCCGAAAGTCAGAGGTGCGCGACGTGGGTTCGAACCCGAGACCCTCTGCATTGCAGACTGTTGGTCTCACCACTGAGCTATCGCTGCTTTATACTTAGAATTACACTCAATCTAGGTACAAAATATAGCTCGCACATATTAATGTCATAAAGTGAACCTAGCTAAAATATGTTTGATATTACTACAAGTTGAAGTCGCCAAGCTATTTCAATAAAGTTATTTTACAAAGTATTCATAAAGTTACTAATATTGTAATGGCGAAAGTATGGCCTAACAAGATACAGTCATATAAACGTTAAAATTTATGGAGCAGGGAGTCAGACTATAGACAATTATTATGAAAATGCGAGCAAAGCCGCGAGTAGAAGTAAGTAGATGTATAAATTAAACCGCCTTCTCGAAGTTTTGATATTGATTACGAAAATGACATTTGCCGCATAACTCCAAGCTTCGTTATTAAACATTTTTGTTCTATCACAAAAATGTCAGTAATTAATCTTACCCTTTCACGAGTTGTTAGTTCGCGGATAAAGGATTTAAAGTTCGCGACTCATTAACTGCGAATATTCATGGACGAGGTTATCTGCCAACATTTTTGAGTAATGTCGTAATATTATAACTTTTATCACGCTTGGAAATTCCTGAAAGGTTAGGCAAAGGTGCAGTACTAATATTGCGACTGATTTATTTACAAGCTTCTTCTGATTTCAGCCTCTGTAGTCGAATAATAAGGGGTGTTATAAGTTGAAACCTGTCTGTATGCCTATGTCTTCATAGTTCTTAAATGGGTTAATCGATTTCAATGCGATTTTTAATATAGCTTACGTGACATACAAGTATACAGCAAATCTGATGATCACACAGCCAGTATTTTTTAAAACACACATAATTATGTTACATTAAATGTTTTATGTTATTTGGCAAGCGTAGCTGTCCGTGGCCTCACTGGACTTATCCGAAAATCAGCGTTGCACTACCTACCACAGTGCTGCAGCATCATGCTGAGATAAGTGCCATTTTTGGCCTCACACTGGCGGTACGATTAAATACAAATTACTCATTCTTGTTTTATATTTTTATTTATTTTTATTTTAGTATACCTAAAATTTTTCTTTTATTGTTGTTATTTTTTTTATGCCAGTGTAGAGGACAAAATAAACTGATTTCTTTCTTTCTTCTTTCTTTAATTTGTCTGACTCTGAGTGCACAATTTTCCATTAATTGTATATTTCTAAAAGTTGTCCGTGACACACGGCTTGGTTCCTAATGCTAGCGGGTATATTTTAAAATAAAACAACTACTTAACTATTTTTATAGTTTTAATAACGGTGCAACAAAAAACATATAATTTTCTTGCACATTCAGAATTTGCATAAATAAAGCTAAGAATCTCCATAAATTGCTATTGTTCACAAGAATACATAATATTCCCATTTATTGGTCCTCGTCCAACGCTAATAAAGTCCCGATTCGAGATTTATATTAAAATTCAAAGGGAGAGAGCTTTTGAATGAAGATTTTCATAGGATACATTAAAATCTGTTTCCACCGATTCGGTGTGTCAGTGTGGCACAAGCTATAAGTGAACGATGATCAGGTAATATTGACAGTATAATATAATAATAATAATATCAGCCCTGTATTAAACTGTCCCACTGCTGGGCACGCGCCTCTTCTCACTATGAGAAGGGTTAGGTCATCGTCCACCACGCTGGCCTAGTGCGGGTTGGCAGACTTCACATATATTCGAGAACATTATAGAGAACTGTCAGACATGCAGGTTTCCTCACGATGTTTTTCTTCACCGTTAAAGCAAGCGATAATTAACTATTTAATACGCATATAACTTCGAAAAGTCAGAGATGTGCGCCTTGGGATCGAACTCGAGACCTCTGCGTGGCAGTCCAACGGTTTCCCACTAGGCTATTAACAGTATTTAATTTTATTTCTGTCACAAAATATTTATTAATTTATTAATGTGGATTATGACTAAAATAATCGGAATTATTTAAAACAATAATATATTTACAGATTATTAATTATTTACACATTAAACATTGTGAAAGGTTGTTATATTATCTGAAAAAAATTGCATAATTAATCTTAACACGTAAGTATATTTGACGGTTATATCGTTTTTGGAACCTCGTTATAATATTTGGTCCATATGCCTCAGTTAGCTCAGAAGGTGGGCATGAAGAATTTTGACTTTGCTAACATTACTTTTCTAAAAATAAATCTTTGGAAAATTGTATAATTTCTGTGGAACGGGGTACTTTGAAACAATAAATAAAACATTTGAGGATTACACAAATTTTAGTTATTAAAGACGCCCCTCAGAATAAAACCAAAGTTAATTAATAGTATAATAAATAAAAAATTGGGGCAGTCTTTGGGGACTGCCGATAGAAATGAAAACTTTAATTTTTGATCATAAATAGGTACTTCTTTATAAACCAAAAATAATTCAAGAATGGAAAGCGTGCATTTGACACACCCAGTCGAAGCGCGTAACTATGATTACATATTATATCAATATATAATGGCATATATGAGGAATACTATTGGTCGAATTTCGAGCACTAAGTGACCGCTAGTATTCTAAAATAATTAAAAAATGAAAAGCGTGGAAGCGTGACGATGACGAAGCGTGACGATGACGCGAGTTCTATGATTTTTGTTCACCCAAGAAGTGCTCAACGTGCCTAAAGAAGTTTTCACTTTAATAATGCTACCAAATAATACCAATGACAAATACGCCGTTTTTTTCTACTTAGACCATACCTACTGTCCGTTGGGACAGCAATAACAAGTCTATAAACCGTTTTTACTGCTTTTGTTCAACTAAATCTATGTCGGTTTTGACTTTTTAAACAATCGCCCTGTTTTTGTATGGGAATCCAAATAATTCTTAAGATGTTTTCAATGGAGAATGGAGTTCTAAAATAAAATTCTACGTGTATTTTAAGAATACATATTGATATTGTCTATTTCATTTATTTATGCAAGTCAGCGAGGTGAAGATATGCTATAATATCTTTATAATCATAATGAATCGGTGGTCTAAAGGCATAAGATCGCGACAAAGTTCTTAAGGAAAGTCACAACAGTCAATTGTCACGTTATTGTCATCGCTACGTACCTATTTATCTTTATTTAAAATTCAAAACTCAATAGTTTATCATCGAAACAGAGATTAAACTAAAATTATAAATATCAAGTGGAAGTGTTATACAGACAAACAATTGTGTTAAACTATAAAAACATTTCAAAAATAAACATTGACTAGTGTAATAACTAAAACTACGAATTAACAAATTTGTGGTCAGTGTTAATCCTAACTAATATTATAAAAGCGAAAATAATTTTGTTTGTTTGTTTGTTACCTTTTCACGCCCAAACCACTAAACCGATCATCCTGAAATTTAGCATATACGTTGTCAGGTGTACAGAAACGGACATAGGCTACCTTTCATCCTAAAAAAATTACTGTTCCCGAGGAAAACAACAATAAAGTTCTTATGATAATAGATGGCGCCACGTGTCTTTCGAATCATGATTGAATTATATTATATACAAGCAGAGTACAACCCTAATTTATTGTCAAATTCTAAATTAACGCGAGCGAAGCCGCGGGCAAAATCTAGTAGTAAATAAAGATACGATATCTACACACGCTATTACATAAAATTTAAGACATGTCGCGGGTATAAGCGGGTCTTTGGATCTCTCGTAATCGCAGGTAAGGTAAGCCGTAACACTTGACTAAACTCTATGTGCGAAAATTCCAATTACATATTTTATTCGACCTAAGAGTACTGAATATTAAAACTGATTGCAAACATTAGCCCGACCTTATTTCACGACAACATCGAGGCAATATATACATAAAAGGTTTAATCCTAACCTTGAAAGTTATGAGTACACAAAATTAGGACAAAGCATATTCATCACTTGGTCAGTGGACGCAAATTGAATAATTGTTTCAATATGTGTCACAAGACAAGCGGACATTAAGAGATTATCCAATTATTTCACACACAGTAAATCGTCGCCCACACTCTTAGTTATCACACCTCATATCAACAGACTTACAAACTTATAGACAACTAGCTACCCCTGGGACAGTACTTTTTCTAGATGAAAGGAATTCTTTTTACTTTTCTGTACCCAACAGCAAAGTGCATGCGATTTTTATAAAACAAAAAATCTACATTAATTTTTATAATATTCGCCATACCTGTAACAAAAAAAGGAACGAAATGAATATTCATTCAATCAATAACATTACATAACACTTTGATATTAAGTTAGGATGCCAACGCTACTTAAGAATTTTAATTCAGGTCTGCAATGGTTTTCCTCTCTGAGATCTGATTAACGTTTTCTATAGTTTCTAATGTGCTGATTACGAGAAAAATAATAAAAAAATTCTATCACGTCAGGATTCTTTGATATTGAATATTTAAGATTTTAACTAAAAATGTCTGAGCGCATACATTTTAAAATCTATAAAACGTCACTTAATTACTTCAGCTTAATTTTTATTGCATTTAATTAGTTTAAGACGACATAGAAATGAATGCAAATCAGTAATTTGTTAATTACTACATAATAAGTGTAAGTAATTCGCATTAACCATTTCGAAAACGGGTCATTTTGGCTTCATTTAGTAATGAGCTCATTAATACACGATGTTTAGGTGATATTGCCTAATTGTTGTTAATGTTGTTCAAAAAGGGTATAATGAAGAAAACAAAAGGTTTTTTTTGTATAAGTACCTACTCTGAATTAGAAAACTAACAGTCGAAGTGCGCATCTTGCAACCTAAACTTTAAAATGTCGTCGCGAAGTTGTTTAAACTCTTCGAATTGTTTTTGTTATATTTGCGGGAAATTCATGGTGATAAAACAACGAAACAACATTACAGACTATGTGAAAAATATTTACAAAAGTTATTTTGGACATTCTATAAGTAACCAAGACAAAACTTGGACACCTCAAAAAGTTTGTTCGACTTGTTTACTTGAACTTCGCAAGTGGTCAAAAGGACAGAAAAATAGCTTCAAAATCGTTTCGATTTCACCAAGATTTAAAAGAGCTTGAAGTCCGGTATCAAGGAAGATGGAATGTCAGCATGATGGCGGACTATTGTTGGTTGTTGAAGCGTGATGATCCAAACCGGAAATATAAGCGAAAATCGCACAACAGAAGCTTCCAGGAAAAAAGGACCAGGTTCCACAAATAAAATTTAAGTGTATTTTAACCCAGCAATAAGTTGTTATTACGTGTTAATAGTTTTTTAAGTTAAAAATTAAGTACTTTTTTAAATATATAATTTTTTAAGTGAAAACTTGTCTTTTTTCTCAATTTTCTATCTGTAGCTTTTTTGAAAAATCAGGAGGTGATGGAGAAAAACTAAGTACATATTCGTAATCAGCGCATCAAAATACTCCAGAATCAGCTATCAAATTCCAGAGAGGAAGTTATGACCTTCATTTTGCAGGCCTGTGTTATTAATTTATAGGAACCACCGGTGGTTATTACAGATATTTATTGACATACAATATTATATATTGATTAGGTACAATATTCTTCTTCTCCCTAGCCTTTAATAATAATGTCCTCCAGACCGAATTTCGGCCACGGCGGCCAGTCTTAACGGAGACTAGCCATCTGCGCAGGAGATATTATAGTGCACAAGTGTGTGCGCAAACAAGTGCACTCTCTGTTCCCTAACTCTCATGAGCCGATAGTACGGTAATCCGACACGACCGTAGAAAGATCGGCGCAGGACCAACGACTTTACGTGCTTTCCGAGGCATTGGGATGTCTAACACCGTCAACTTCCTAACTCCGGGCTGCTATTGAGATTTCTTAACAGAAAAATCCAATAACTTTTTGTTGGCCCGACCCGGGATTCGAACCCGAGACCTCACACACAGCAGTCGCATTCACTACCGCTGCGCCACGGAGGCTAACGATACCCTAAGGCTGCCATGAACATCTATGGCAGTCGTTACTGGGAAGTCAGTGCCCTCTAACATCCTGACACTGGTCTAACTTTAGGGTATCGTAAGCCTTCGGGTTGCGGAGATCAGATGGCAGTCGCTCCGTATAAAAACTGATATCCAGTCAAATCCGGTTTGACTAGAAAACCGACCCCAAGTGTCTTGGGAATAATAAAGGCTAAGGAGAGGAAGATTCAACTCTGGATTGGAACAATCGATTGGTAACCACCAATAGGATATGCCGAATGCATGAAATAGTTTAAGTAGTTATTGTTTTAATGGTACGTTAGACCCACCTGGATCAAAGTCAATGTGATCCATAATCAGTTGTTTGAAGTCTGGGTGCTTTTGCATTAGTTGATTTAATGCCTGTTAAGTAATCTACGATATAAGAATTATTCCAGATTGTTTTTATTAAATATTCACTCAAGATAGAAGCATCATTACGACGAACGCGTTTATGCGGCCTCATCTAATCATTACAAGCTCTGTTTTACTGTCACTCTCAACCTCGTATTAAAATTCAGTCCGAAATCCACTCGACGACCTCACAACCCAACAAAATGACTCCTTACTTCATCCTCCTATTCGTGATAGCCCTGGCAAATTCCGAAGCAGTGCAAAACAGTACAGCTTGTAACGGATTCCAGGCCAATTTTACATTGAAGGATGTTATCGGAGTTTGGCATGTGGTGGCGATTATACCTGAGAAAATGTTCCCTGAAAAGCAGGTCACGTGTTATAAAGTGGAGATAAGCGAAACTGATGAGGTGAGTATGCCATTCGATTCTATTACTATTTATTTTACCTCTGTTATTGGTGTTCATATTGGCTACTAGTTTCTGTCTGCGATTTTGCTGCCGTGAATATTATGGAAAATTATAACGGAAAAAAAATTGGGGTAGTCTTTGGGGACTGCCGATAGAAGTAAAAACTTTAATCCTTGATCATAAACACTTGTTTATAAACCAAAAATAATTCAAAAATGGAAAGCGTTCGGTGACGATGACGCGAGTTCCATGATTTTTGTTCATCCAAGAAGTGCTCAACGCGGCTAAAGAAGTTTTCACTTCAGAAATAAAAATTGTGTAACAAATAAGTATTTGTTACACAATTTTTGTGAAAGTTCACAAAGCTTCACATTTATAATAAGACTTAAATAACATTTAATGGTTCAGGGAAAGGGTGATTGAATTACGTTACACAAAAAAATAAACTATTATGTGAAGATTTTGCCCTGTATTTGAAAATTTTCTAATGTACTTTTGTCGTTAATAGCATCGGAGCTTGTGCTAGTCACCGCATACAATAAATTGTCAGATACTGAAATCGGATCTAATGTCGGACAAAGTGCTATTTATAAAAATTTCTATCAGATTTTATTTACAGCAGCTTGGCGTCTGGCAATTTTCTTTATGATTGACCGGTAAATGACATGACCGGCAAATTTTATTTACAATTACCGGTAAAGGACAGTAGGTTCACGTCTTTTTATCTTTACAGGATACCTGATGAAATACAGATATAATACATTTTTGCTTACCTAGGATACTATTATGTTATTTTAAACTATGTTTTAGGCTGGTCTCCGATGGCTAATCAACAAAACTATAGAATCCCCAAAGACGATACTGCCACATGATGACAATAGTCTTATCGTACGACAGCGGTACCACACAGAAAGTCCCTTCGATGTGTGGTCCAAGTCTGTTCACGGCATCAATGGCTGCTTTCAGCAAGTCATCTCTTTGGATATTGCGAAAAATGATATTCGTGAGTACACCAATTTCTTGTCTAATTCTTCTCACGTAAATAGTTGACGTCACGAATGTCACAGTAGTTTAAGAGGTCGATTTGACCTACCGGTGCAAAATATTGTAAGTTCGATCCGCACGCGTAGCAAACATTATTTTTGTGATATACAAATAGTTATTCAGAGTCTGCTCAGAACAAAGGTCTTGAACTGTTGTTCTCCCGCGATCCAGGCAATCTGCTGTCTTTTTAAGAGAATATGAAAAAGAGCGCTCGTTAGAAGAATCGTGTCAAAATGAACTCGACGTCTACTTTTTTTTTGTATCCTAATTTGTTTTGAATTTATTTTACCATATAATATTTACTATACGGAAAAAGTAATTTCATGTTTAACCCCTAAATAGGTATTTAAATTACAATTCCCTCTAAATGTTGTTTAGTTCAGGTTATGATATAAGATTGCCAATGACAATATTCCATATTGTTATTCTAATTTCGTAACTGATATTATAAAAGCGAAAATGAGTTTGTTTGTTACCTTTTCATGCCTAAACCACTGAACCGATCATCCTGAAATTTGCATATACGTTGTCAGATGTACAGAAACGGACTTAAGGCTACCTTTCATCCCGAAAAAAATTACTGTTCCCGAGGAAAACAACAATAACGTTCTTACGATAATATAATAGATGGCGCCACGTGTCTTTCGAATCATGATTGAATTATATTATTACAAGCAGATTACAACCGGAATTGATTGTCAAATTCTAAATTAACGCGGGCGAAGCCGCGGGCAAAAGCTAGTATCAAATAATAAAGCATTTTTTAAATTTACAGACAAAGCTTTAAAACACGATGCAGTGATGCAACTCCATTTGTTAGAAGTGGAAGGCTCGAAGCCGTTTTTGATGCAAATGCTGTGGGGAAGGATGATAGCCGTTGTTATTTACCGAAGAAATCAGGTAATACTTATTATTGCACTATTCCTTAGTATACAGATATAGGCCAAATTTCTAATTGAAATCATACAAAGCGCCGAAAAGATGTTAAGTACAACAAATTATTTGTGAATAGATTTTCATAATTATATCTTTATATATATATATATATATATATATATAATTCTACTGTACGTGTGTAAGTCACTGAACTCCTCCTAAACGGCTGGATTTTGATGAAACTTTTTGTGTGTGCTCAAGTGGATTCGAGAATGGTCTGATGTTTTTTTTATCGTGTGTACAGGACAACTTCTGTCGGGACAGCTAGTATAGATATATACATACATACATAGATTCACGCCTGTTTCCCAGAGGGGTAGGCAGAGACTACGGATTTCCATTTGCTACGATCCTGACACACTTCTCTGGCTTCATTCACTTTCATCACATATGTATATAATTATATAATTTATTTATAAGAAATTCAAATATGTACATATAACCACACTTCTTTATATATATATATATATATATATATATATATTATAGACTTTCTACCTAGAAGAAGTATGGCAATAAAAATCATATATTATTTATGTTACAGTTCAAGTTTTGCCGATTTGGTCTAATTTGGGCGAAATCACAGGTTTAAGTGAAGCAAGGATCATTAGAAAATAGTTGTTTTTAAGTAATAGGTAACCTGGTGTAAATGTTCCTATGTAATTTCAGGGCGTAACTCAAGATGAACTGAAACCCGTATTTGAGCTGATGAACAAACTGCGCGGGCCGCAAAGATTACCGAAGATATGCGACAGCCCTCTACGAGATATCCTTGTATTTTAAACTATGTTTTTACTGCCAATGTAGGTTTATTTACTATGGGAGAAATATAATAATTTATCCCAATACTAATAAACGAAGAAAGTCATACGTAGTATGAACCAAAATATTGTTCAACAATATTATACCTTAGTGCATTCGTTGGATGTACAGCAAATTATCGCAGAACAATATTTTAGTTGATACCATAACTTTATTTTTAATTTATTTGTAACGGGGTAATAGTTTAAAGATATTTATCACATTAAATTACATGTATTATATAACACATTAATTTACATTCAAGAAAATTTCCTATCGAAACTCTTTGTTCAAGTTAATCCCCGGTATATATAATTATATAGATCATAATGAGGTTAATTTATAAAATTATCAGTCTAAAAAGAATTATATTCGCACCACGCAAATCTTCATTCTGTGTGGTGATTACACTCGCCAAAGTGACCACATTAATCCTAAGCCAGATATTTTATATTTGTAAATACGTTGTCCTAACAGGATAGTTATTTTTCGTTATTCCATAGTTACAGTTTTAAAACCGTCATATTCGAATATAATATTATTATATTATATCACTACTTACAATAGTTTTTGTTTTATAAAATATTTTGAATGAACTGCTGTTGTCTCATTTATTAAATAATCAACAATTATATAAAATCCATAAGGCTTTTTAATTTTCTCAAAGCTTTACCCCCCGTTTTTGAATTCAGAATTACATTTTGAGAACGACTCGAAGTCTACTTAAACATTTTCTTTATTTCTATATCAAGTTTCCTTAAACTGGTATGTAACTGTACTAAGTTGATATTTGATAGCGGTTTGATAAAATTTAATTCTATAAAAAATATTTGTTAATACTCAAAGGAGATTTGCTACTTTTCTCAATTCAAAAACCGGAGGTTAGTCTTAGTATTTTTCTTCTTATACTTAGAAGAGACCCGTGCTTAGCCGTGGAACAGCTTATAAATAGTGCTGTTATTATTATACGTACTTACATAGATTCACGCCTGTTTCCCAGAGGGGTAGGCAGAGACTACGGATTTCCATTTGCTACGATCCTGACACACTTCTCTGGCTTCATTCAATTTCATCACATTCCTCATACACGCCCGTCGGTTCAAAGAGCTCTTAACCTGGCCTTTATCCAGAACGCCTCCGATCTGATCGAGAAACGTTCGCCTAGGTTTTCCTCTTGCGACTGTTCCATTCACACTAGCCTTATAAACTTTCTTTGTTATTATTATATATTAGTCTAAGCGTATATAATGCTCCAATTGGTTCAGCAATAATCTGTAAATTTACTAAAACTCACCATCGACCTTACTTCTACCCGCAGTGAAAATCTGAAATAGTATTTGAATGTCACTTCTACTAAAAATTACTGTAATTACAAACGAAGTGAATAAAAAATTCGAGATGAATGATTCAACCGTATCACTTATAGCCAGTTGCACTCACTGATCGTTAATCGATTAGCGAGGTTAAGCAACGTTGGGTGCGGTCAGTCTATAGATGGGTGACCGCTTAGTGGTATTTCATCTGAGCATCTCCGTGCTCCGAAGGGCACCTAAAAAGTCGCTCCCGGCTATTGACAAATTGGCAGCAGTCGTTAAACCATGTCAGAGGCCTACGGGCGGCTTGAACAACTCTTGACAACAGGTTGGCCACTAACCACACGAAAAGACGAAAAAGAAGATTATTATTTAAAATTTAATTAGAACATATTATTGCCTGTACACGGTATTGGCTATCAATTTAAAACCCAATGAATCTTCGTTTTAAACGTTATTTGCGATAGCCTGATGTCCGTCCGCTAACAAATAGTGCTTGCTCACGCCACCATAACGACGCCGCGGTATATTGTGAGGAGACGCCAATAAAGCAAAAATAAACTAACGTTATGTAGACATAGATTAAAAAGTAGATACGATAGAGGCATTAAACTAATGAACATCCTGGAATGCTGGTGACTTTATGCTGGGCTCAAACAACTTTATGATACTTAAGGTCTTAAACTCTTAAAGTCTATAAGACTCGGTATTTCTGACTCCACATCTATGGTAATATTATAAAGCTGAAGAGTTTGTTTGTTTGTTTGTTTGAACGCGCTAATCTCAGGAACTACTGGTTCGATTTGAAAAATTATTTTAATATCACGCTATGACCCACGGGAGTAGTGCAGTAACGATAAACGCGGGTGAAACCGTGGGAATATCTAGTGTAAAATAAAAATAAATCAAATCAAAATTCATTAAATTTAGGGATAATCCATGGGATCGGGATTTGTCTTATGCTATTGCTACGCATACTTAAATGTTTATTTATACACTTTGTTTTTTAAGATGACATTGTTGCTTGCTTGCTTTTCGTGTGGTTAGTGGCCAACCTGTTTTTCAAGCCGCCCGTAAGCCTCTGACATGGCTTAACGACTGCTGTCAATTTGGCAACAACCGGGAATCGACTTTTTACATTGAAACTTTAAACTACTATTGTTAAACACTTTTACTAGTTACTGTTTACTTCTATTTAAGCTATTTAAATGATACAACTATTTAGATAAAATTTTACTTTTTTAATTGTGATAAAATCCGTATGAATTTGTGTAATTTCACGATAAAAATATATTACAGTGTCGCTTCTGCCTATATTTTTGTAATCTATAAAGCTTTGCCTCTGTTGTGGTTCGTGACATTACCTTATTAACTGCTTTTCTTTATTGTTCAGCGGTTGAAAGATAATTCCTTGTTTCTTTTTGGGAACGTTACATTTAATATGTGGCGTGAGTGTAATGTGCTTGTGGTCATTACTGAAGCTAAATTGTTAGAAACGTTTGAAATATTTAAGCACTTGTAGTAAAATAAAAGCCTTATGTATTCGAACCTAGATAACAGTGAGCTTATTAGATTATATTTGGTATTATTGTGCGCCTTGCACAAAACATTTAATTATTATAAATTATATTTGTATAAAGTTTTAGTTTCTGAATATAAATACTAGATTTCGAAATAGCGAATAACTGAAAAAAGAAAGAAAGAAAGAAAGAAATATTTTATTTTAATGTAACATTGCAACACACAATCAAAACTATTTCATAACAAAAATGTGTAACAGTAATAATATAGTTAAAGAGAAAATTATAAATAATTTAAAATAAATAATAAAACTTATATACCAACATTATTATAAATAATATAGAATACACATAATCTATATATGGAGTCCTTGCTGTTCAATGTGCGTCGCAGTGTTCATTAAAAAGAGATGTTGCTCAGCATAATGCCGCACCGCATGCGAGTTGCGATACAGCGCTGATTTTCAGCAACACCTCAATAGTGATTATGAGCGTAATAAATAATACAGTTCAAATGAATACCACCAAACCACAAACAAAACCCAAAAAAAAAAAGTTTCCTTTATTATTACAGATAAAGAAATAGATTGCAGATAAATTAAATAAATATACCTACATGTCAATATTTTTATTATTGTAGTTAAAAACTATAGATGTGCCTGAAAATATGAGTAAGATTTAAATACTTGGCGATCTTAAATTAGGAGTCTATTTGTCGATTTAATAAATAGCTTTTATAATTTGTCTTAAATATTAAGTTTGTTTTAAATTTTCGCATTGGTGGAGGCAAGTCATTCCAACATTTCGTGGCCGCGTATTTAAAACTTCCCCTAAACGCTGTTGTGCGGTGTCTAGGTACATTCAAGAGGTGAACCGATGACCTAATTGGATAAGAGCAACTGTCTTGTGTCCAAGACAATTTATTAAATAGATATTTTGGCGTTTGGCTCCTCAATATTCCAAATAACAGGGTGGCTAAGTGTAATTCTCTTCTAGATGCCATTTTGAGTATTTTGTTGTCATTTATGAATGGAGTCACATGGCTCCTACGCGGTATATCAAAACAGAATCGCGCACAAGCATTCTGAATCCGCTGCAGCAGCTTCTCTGTACGCTTCAGAAGACATGGTCCATACACTACGTCACCGTAATTGAGTTTGGATAACACTAGTGTATCAACCAGGTTCTTACGCAAATCCATGCTAACAAATTGTCGTATTCTGTACAACATTTTTAATCTATAAAAGCAATTACTCATTACGTTGTTAACATGAGCTTCAAAATGCAGTTCCGGATCCATAATTAATCCCAGATTGCGAACCTCGAACACTCTATCTATTGGATTACCATTGATGACAATCTGAGGGCCTACAGCTGTAATCTTACCAATATGACTTTTACTTCCCAAAACCATGTATTTCGATTTTAGGGGATTCAGAACTAGAACGTTTTTCTGGGCCCAGTTAGATATTCTGTCCAAGTCCTCGTTCATTGAGTGAACGGCTGTTAGTGTCGAAGATGGTGTAGGCTCAAAAGAAGTGTAAATTTGTATGTCGTCAGCATACATGTGATATTTACAAAATTTAATACAATTCGTGACGTCCGCGCTGTACAGAATAAATAAAAGAGGGCCCAAAATAGATCCTTGAGGCACTCCTCGCGATACAGAGCGAAGGGAAGATAATATTTTGGTTCCATCATCTCCAGTAACTTCGACGACCTGCGCCCTATTGGATAAATAGCTCTCGAACCATTTCACCGTGCCTATATCAAAGCCATAGTATGATAGCTTTGAAAGCATCAATGATATATTAATGCAATCAAAAGCACGGGAAAAGTCCAAAAGGGCTGATAACGTACCTTTACCCTTGTCACGCGCGTCTAAAATGTTATCCACTACATCTAACAAAGCTGTAGAAGTACTACGTTTCTTACGGAACCCTGACTGAAGTTCTGGAAGCAAACTATTAGTTTCTAAGTATTCACATACTTGTATGTAAACAACCCTCTCTAAAATCTTCGACATACATGGTAGAATGCTAATAGGACGTAAGTCCTTAATATCCTGTGGATTAGAGCATTTTAGTATTGGTCGGACTGTATTGTTATATATTTGTTTACTTAACCAAAACTGTATCTAATATAAGTTAGTAATATGTGGAAACGCTGTGGATTGTACATTTACCCATAGCATACTGTATACCTAGATTTAATATACAATGTACAATTGTTTGTTTTCCCAAATAAAATAAAATAAAATTATTAGTTCCTAGTCAGTATGTTTATTCAAGAACTTTATTCTAATATTAACATGTAAGTTTCATAAACAGCGATATAAATACATTAAAAAAAAATTATAAATGTAACAGTAACCTACTCGTTATTTATAAATTAGAAATCCTAGTAATTGGTCGGTATTTTCGAACTGTTATTAAATCAACATCAATCTTTAAACTTAGTAAGTTATGAAAACATAGGTATGTGTTATGATTTTTATAAATAAAAGGAATGAAAAGCTTAAGCTTTGTTGCCACTTATGTAGCTGATTTAACCTTTTTGGAACGCTTGAATTTGTCACAAGAAGACTTCTCTTTCTCTTCAAGAAGTCTAGTGTTTGTGGTATAGATGTTTTCAAATCTTACTTCTAATTTTGATATTTCCACATATCGCTGTATTACTAACCGTAGCATATACTCAGACCTTTATTAATAAAAATCATAATAAAAAGAAGTTACCTTACTATATCTTAAACGGTAAACTTGCACTCCTAATATTAATACCGAAAGAAATAATCATAAATGGCTCTATAGCAATGAGGCATGGAAGAGAGAAAAACGTTCAATGAGTTCATACTAGTAAACGTGACTATCAGCTGGTTTCTCTCAGTTAACCAATAAGCAGGCACGTCTTGTTAGTTTTTGATCATATTAGTCTTTAATGAGTTATTGTGTTTTCCGTTCTTTGCTTGAGGAACTTATCATCATTAGTATAAGCACGGCCTAGGCTCAATCTCTATATAGTACGCAAAACAGTCTAAGACAAAGAAGCCTAAAGGTGTGTTTAATACTACTCTACCTATCCTTTCGGGGAAGTATACGTATCTGAGCTTTGACATTGATTACTATTATCAGAAAACTTTTTTAGTCTAATCATATTTGACTCTATTAACCTCTGAGTCTTCTTCGAAGAGGTTAATGAAAACTAATGGTAAAATATTGACTTGTAACTTGGTGTGCAGACACCGTGGGGTCATACCTCGGTCGAGTTTGAATATGGGCTCTGTGTGTCAAAAGACCGCCGAGAAATGACCTCTATGGTCATTTCTTTTCATTACTTTTATATTTAAGACAAAGAGGTTGAATCCTGGGTTTTTACACCCATCCCGTTTAATTTGATACGAGGCTATCAGCTATATTAATTAACAAAAAAATTAAGTAGTTTCTTATTTTTTAATCTTAACTACATAGCAAGTGGGTTTTTGACAATATGTAGCTACAAATTTCAAAAATCAAAACAAAATATAACTTTAGGTACTTAGAATAAAAAATACAGACTCTGGAAAACTCCAACAGCGGCAGTCAACATTACAATGTGCAATCCGATAGCTTAACTACTAGGTATCGTAGCCTGAATACATTTCAGTTTATACACAAACATACAGACAGTCGGACAGACTGCATCAGGTGTCGGGTAGCGGCCACTGATTGATTTGCATCGGGCAACAACTCAACTAGTAACGCACTAAATGGGCGCCCGTATACAACCTGTTTTGTTGATGATTTAAAAATAGATTTGGTTTTTAATTTTGTTTGTACCTGAGTGATGAATCAGACTACGTCTTATGGGGATAATATTAATGTAAATATAGTTTTGAATCAATTTAGGCATAAAAATTTGTTAGTAATCTTATTACTATTTATATTATAACAATGTAAATGAAAAATGAAATGAAAATATTTTTATTTTTGTACTATCATGACATGCATCATCAATTATTATTTAAAATGTAGGTATAACAAAAAGCAAATAAGTAAAAAAAAAATGTAAGTACTTATAAAGAAACTTTAAAAACAATTAAAATGTTTATGTACAGATGCACGTCCCACCTGACGGCACAAAAATAACAGTGATGCGCTCAGCATAATGCTCTGGCACTTGCATTGCTGCAAGCACTACACAGTGCTGATTTCCAGACCGATTTTCGTCACAGCGGCCAATCTTAACGGAGACTGGCCATCTGCGCAGGAGATATTATAGTGCACAAGCGTGTGCGCAAACTCAAGTGCACTCTCTGTTCCATAACTCTCATGATGCGATGGGACGGTAAACCGATACGACCGGAGAGGGATCAGGTGCAGGACCTACGGCTTTACGTGCTTTCCGAGGCACGGGGGTGTCCAACACCGCCAACTTCCTAACTCCGGGCTGTTATGAGATTTCTTAACAGAATCGGGATTCGAACTCGAGACCTCATGCACAGTAGTCGCATTGACTACCGCTGCGCCACGGAGGCAGTTTATATTATACTAAAGTGTAGATATATAAGACTGCTCTTTGGAAGGTTAGGCTGTGACTATAGATTATCACTTGCTGACATATCTCACTTGCTTCAAATTCTTCGTTACCGTCGGTTGTCAGTTTGGGTGATCTTAACTGCTTATTATTATCTAAATGTTATGTTATTTAAAGTATGTGATAATATGGTATCAGTTTTAGTGGTATGTTTGCCAAATATACCACTAAAAGTGATACCACTTTTAAGATCTTAAGCACAGATTTCGTTATAGTGTCCCAAATCAATAGTAAAAGATGTTCATCACCGTCATTTGTATGACAATATGCCATTTCAAGAAAAAATACTGTCACAGGTGCAATACATCCTCGTTTATCTTAAAGAAGAATTTAACATGGTATGTATCCAAGTCATATCATTTCTAATAATAAATTCTTCTATTCATCGTCTTCACAAATCAAAAATATTCGCGCGCGAAAATCTGTCACTTTATACAAAATTCAAAACCAAATCCGCCTGTATAATATGACAGGCATGACAAGCTGAGTCCGCAGCTAGGGGGTGTTCCACTTGGCTCGTTTTATATCTATTGTTTATGCGCGACAGGGGACTGATGGAATACATGCTTTAATGACGGTAGCCAAGGTATCGAATAAAAAAGGTTTTATTATAAATGACAGGGGAATGATTTGTTTTTGGAAACATTCCGTTTTTGTCTATGAGTGTTTTGATGTTTAGTTTTTAGGTAAGTAATATTTTAATACTATATTTCTTACGTTAGACATGCGATCGACATGTTTTGGATTTGAACCTTACCCATTACGCTACTGACGTGAACTTAGTCGTAACACCTCAAGCTAATCATTTAGGTTAGCTCAACGGGCTACCAAGAATATTAGTCAATTGAATAAAGTAAAATTTCTTACAAAGCCCATATTTTTTTTATTTCTTATACGACTAAGGTGGCAAACAAGCATACGGTCCACCTGATGGTAAGTGGTCAACGTAGCCTATGGACGCTTGCAACACCAGAGGCATCACTTGCGCGCTGCCGACCCTTAGGGAGAAAAAGGAAGTGGGAAGGAGAAGGAGCGGGAAGGGGGAAAGAGAGTAATTGGGTCTCCGGCACTCTCACTTACCGAACGAAACAACAGTAGGAATACTGCTATTTCACGTTGAAATATTCTGTGAGAGGTAAGTCCCTCCCCGGTCGAGCCGACCCATTAATGCTGAAATCAGCGAGGCTCTACTACACAAAATTATCATTGTATACAAATATAATATGTATCATTTCATTTAATCTTTTGAAAAAGGTTTCTCCCGTACCGGGTGTAATCCCCGTGTCGCAGGCGACTTTACAAACATTTAAACAAAGGATAGAAAACATTATAGTTGTGCATCCCTCAATTTTTTGTACCTTGTGGGTATCAAATCCACAAAAATCGGTGCGGCGACAGTGGCGAGTCGATCACTTAAACTAGGCCATCTGCTATGGAACTCGTGAACAAAAATAGACACAAAGACACATACAGCCTCGATGGCGTAGTGGTTAGTGTAAACGACTGCCACGCCTGAGGTCGCGGGTTCGATTCCCGCACAAGTCAAACATTTGTGTGCATGAACATGGATGTTTCTATGTATAATATGTAGTGATTTACAAAAAAAAAGGATATATGTATGTTTATCTATTGTCTAGTACCCGTAGTACAAGCTCTGCTTAGTTTGGGCTAGATGGTGTTGTGTGTATGTGATAGAATATGATTATTATTTGTTTCTCTGTCACGGGTATATTCCTAATACGTTAGGAAAATATTATTATTATTACAAATTAATTACTAAACACGTCTACGATCGAACTATGCAACGAAAACGAAAGAAATTTGATGCAAATTTCTTGTTTTCGTTAATGAATCCGATAATAATTGTCCCAAAGCACATCACTAGTCGAAAACGTTCTCGTTTGAGGTTAAGAAAATGCTAGTCAAAATACTTATTTTTAGTACGTACAGCTCTTGCTCGTAGCGCAGTCTTATTAGCAAGGCTTTAAATGACATAATATACATCATACGCCTAAATTTGTTAAGGGGAAGGCAGAGAGACATTCAAATTTCGCCATCTACGATTTTAATTTGACGTTATTGGATGCAAACCTATTGCCGTCTCTCGGTCACAGATCTATACTAGGTAGTGCTACTGAAAATCAGCGCTGTGTAGTGCTTGCAGCAATGCAAGTGCCACAGCATTACGCTGAACGCATCACCGTTGTTTTTGTGCCGCCGGATGGGACGTGCATCTGCACATAAACATTTTAATTGCTTTTAAAATTTCTTTATACTTCCATATTTTTATTTACTTTTTGTTATACCCGCATTCTATAATAATTGATGATGCATGTCATGATGGTACAAAAATAAAAATCTTTCATTTCAAATTTTTTTGACAGAAAAATCTAACAACATTTTACCTGAATCGAAGCAAAGATGCATGCATAGCAGTCACACTCTCTATCAAAACAGGCTTCAAATAACAGCATTTGTTGTTTTTTGTCTTTTTTTAACGTGGAGGAATGCTTTGACGCATACCTCTCCGCGGGGCGACGGAGAGGTTATGTCGGGCTCACCGGGGAAAGATAGTGAGCGACATCCCGGTAATACCGACTAAACCTACCACGGTGTTCCTCGACATAACCGCAATCGGCGGGGCCGCGCGAGTCGCTTTCACATGCAATATTCTTAATTCTTATAATATTGGGATAAATAAGTCTTGAACATAACCTGCTGCCAAGCCAAGCATTTGACAGCTGACAGGTGGTGAACGCCACGTAGCTATGTACACGTTGCCAGCCACGTCTGAGGCACAGATTGAAAAGTTAAAAGTCGATCGCGCGTGACGTGCATTCTCCATGGAGGTATAGACAAACAATGTTTATCTATACCTTCATGGCAATCTCGTAGCGTAAGCGGGTGACCAAAGTTTATGTACTGGTGGCAGATTTGAAACGTGGCATTTGTGGCGCAGGGCTGTCACTTTTAATTTATGTTAATTAATTATTTATTAATATGTATGTGTGTTCTTTTAAAAAAATTACAATTATTTGCATGATATTGTGAAAGATTTCGTGATTTTAGAAATAAAGTATGTTTTCTTTCTTTCTTTCTTTCAATCGCGACCCCGCCGAGGTTTCGGCCCGCCGTATGAAAAGGCAGGCCACTACACAAATAGACCTGCCCTTTGGGCACCACTAATTTTATCCCTACTGTCCCTCTGAGGGGGGGGGGGGGAGGGGGTGACTCATACAGAGGCGCGCGAACACGCACGCCGCCTCTCGAACCTGGTGCTGATCGGGTGGCGGGCAGGCCCACAAAGTCCACCACCCAAATAACAGCATTTTAACTATTCGAACTTTATAATAACCAATTATCAAAACTCAATCAAACATTTTAATAGTATTACCGGTGACCAGAATATCAAAACTTTTAATAGCTATTTAACTTGGAATCTCATCTTTGCACTGCCGCGTGACGTAATTACCTAAGTCTTTTAGCAATAAAATTGCTCATAAAGACCATTTTATAATAGGGTCGTAAAACTGTTTGAATGGGATAAGGGTGAAACCTTAAGGTACTCTTTCTAATTTTACGAGTTCGCTTCTGTAAGGCTGAAGGGCTGCTTTCTGTATTTAAGGTATCAGTGCAGTTTTATCTTCTTCTCTTTGAGATAGTTACTAAACTACGAGTATATTACATAAAACATACCTTGGCGCCTGTGACACTTTTGCGAGGGCTGTTACGATATTGATCATATTGTACTATACATTATCGAATATTGTTATTTTTGTCATTGACATTTGTATAATTATTGTTATATTAATACGTGAAGCAAAAACTTTGTACCCCTTTTTACAAAAATTGCACGGACGGAGGAGTATGAAATTTGGCACAGGTAAAGTTTATATGGAGAAGGAGTGGCGAATCCTAATATTTTTTTTGAAATATGCACTAGAAATACATTAAATTAATGAAAAAACACGACACGCGCACAACCATGCATTTGACACATGCAGTCGAATCGCGTTCGAAGTATTTCGGCATTATTCGTATGACGTCGTACAATTCTTCATTACTATGGTTACATACCTATACCTTATTTATATGTAATAAAGAAAAAAGAGAACAAAGTAGCAAGCTTAACAATATCGTTAATGAAAGAGTATAGTTAAGTAAATAATAATTTAAAGATAGGTATATTAACTTGTATATCGTTGGCGAAATCTAAATGAAATGATTATAAGGGTAAAGTTATAGACAATAAAACCTTAATAACGATCAAACTTAAAATTTAAATCAATTATGGTCGAATTTTGACCACTAGGCGATCACTAGTTGTTATTTAATATTCTAACTAATTTTATAAATGCGAATATGAGTTTGTTACGCTTTCACGGCTTAACTACTGAACCGATCATCATGAAATTACCTACACGCGTTGTCAAGGATACAGAAAAGGACATAGGGTACCTTTCATCCAGAAATAATAGATATATCTGGATCTAATTTTTTTAATAAAGTCTTCTTCTTCTTCCTAGCCTTTATTATTCCCAAGTCACTTGGGGTCGGCTTTCTAGTCTAACCGGATTTGACTGGATATCAGTTTTTACACGGAACGACTGCCATCTGACCTCCGCAACCCGAAGGTTAACGATACCCTAAAGCTAGACCAGTGTAAGGATATTAGAGGGCACTGACTTCCCAATACCGACTGTCATAGATGTTCATGACAGCCAGGACCGACGGCTTAACGTGATCTCCGAGGCACGGAGCAGGCGATAATTATTGTCAATCAATACGCACATAATTTTGAAAAGTCATATTACTTTCGAAATTCAGAGATGCGCGACGTGGGTTCGAACCCGAGACCCTCTGCATTGCAGTCTGTTGGTCTCCCCACTGTTAATAAAGTCATAAATATATTATCTGCAGTTGCCCTATGCGATGTCATATTAGTATACTTTGAACGACCGGCACATCCATACTAATAAATTTATAGTCGACTGAGCGATGAAAACATAAAAAGACCAAGAGATATAACCTTTCCCATTTGTATTGGAATGGCTTCCATTAGATCTCCTTTTTCTTTTCGTGTAGTTCGTGGCCAACCTGTTGTCAAGAGTTTTTCAAGCCGCCCGTAGGCCTCTGACATGGCTTAACAACTGCTGTAAATTTGACAACAACCGGAACCGACATTTTTACGCGCCCCCCGGAGCACGGAGACGCTCCATTCTATTAGATGATATAGAATAAATGCCTATAAATATATAAAATATCCATTTGCTTCATTATCTAGACCAAAGTATTGGCTTATTCAAACAGACTACCCAATTACAACGGTCAGTTGATCTCCCACTCAACAGCTGAACTGCTCCGTACATCCGGGCGATTTTTCATTAACCCAAGCACACGGATGATTATTGAAAGTCGTTCGTGCGATTAATTAGTCGCCGTTAGGGGTCTTTGGTTGTGATTATTGTTTTGATGGACTATGTATGTGTGTACTTTTTTAGGTAAATATTAGAAATCATTCGAAACTATAAGAATTTGAAATAGATATATATTATGCTAAAATGCTAAGCAGCGATAGCCTAGTGGGAAACCGTTGGACTGCCACGCAGAGGTCTCGAGTTCAAACCCAAGGCGCGTATCTCTGACTTTTCGAAGTTATATGCGTTCGTAACATCGTGAGGAAACCTGCATTTCTGAGAGTTCTCCATAATGTTCTCGAAGATATGTGAAGTCTGCAAACCCGCACTAGGCCAGCGTGGTGGACTATGGCCTAACCCTCCTCATAGTGAGAAGAGCCCCGTGCCCAGCAGTGGGACAGTTTAAACAGGGCTGATATTATATTATTATTATATGCTAAAAGGAATATCGAGGCCATGACGTCGAAAACTAAAATTTAGAAGCAACGATAGTCTAGTGGAATACTGTTGGATTGCCACGCTGAGGTTTAAAGTTCGATCTCAAAGCAAAGTTGTCTGACTTTTTAAAGTTATGTTAGTATTAAATACTAATAATAATTTCACACTACCATCATGAAACTCTCTAAGCATAAGCGAATGCTTAAACCATGGATGACCCCTGGTCTTCTTCGCTGTATGCGTAATAGAGACGCAATGCATAGAAAGCTTAAATTGTTTCCTAATGACCAAATCCTCAGCACAACTTACCGTAGGTATAGAAACTTCTGTACCAAAATCCTTAAAAAACTAAAAAGAGATTATGAAAGAACTGAGCTAAAACTAGCAGGCAAAGACAATAAAAAGATCTGGCAGATAGTAAAGAGAATAACAAATACCACTAAACCTAAAGTATCTCCAATTGACTTACTAACATCCTCAGACACACCGATGCAATCAGTTAATGATGTGAACAGCTTCTTCACTACAATTGGCAAGAATCTGGCATCACAAATTGGGATTCAACAACAAAGTACAAACCTAAATTTAACGAATGACAACCCAACTTTGCGTCCGCTTCACTCGTTTGTAATGTTGGAAACTGATGAATCAGAGGTCGAAAACATACTCATGACGTTGAAAACAGATTCAGCATCCGGATGGGATGGTATACCCACAGAGTTTTTTAAACGATACCGACATCTGCTTATTCCACCCTTGATATACATCTTCAATCGTTGCCTAAGAACTAGTACCTTCCCTAAATATCTAAAAAAAGCGGTAGTACATCCGATATACAAGGGAGGAAATAGAGACTGTGTCAACAATTATCGCCCTATTGCCGTATTGCCTTCGATCTCAAAATTGTTGGAACGTATAATTAATAAAAGATTCGTTAATTATCTCGAGAAAAAAGAACTTTTATCGACTAATCAATTCGGCTTTAGGTGCGGTAAATCAACAAATGACGCAATTCTAGAATTAACAGACTATGTTGTGAAAAATCTTGATACCAAAAAAAGAGTTCTGTCTGTATTCCTAGACCTCAAAAAAGCTTTTGACACAGTCTCTATTCCACACCTTATATCGAAACTAGAAGAGTTCGGTATTCGTGACCATGCTCTGAACATTTTCAAAGACTACCTCAATAACAGAACCCAGTATGTCAAGATTGGAGAATACGTAAGTAGCGAACTCCCAATCACTTTTGGTGTTCCTCAAGGTAGCGTGATCGGACCGACACTCTTCCTAACTTATATAAATCGACTGTGTGAGCTTAATCTAAAACGAGGCAAAGTCACCACCTTTGCAGATGACACCGTCCTTACTTTCTGTGGTGAATCATGGGAAGATGTTTTTGAAGCGGCTCAAACGGGGTTAAACCAAGTCACTTTGTGGTTATCTAGGCATCTTCTAACGTTAAACATTGACAAAACTAAAATACTTACATACCACCTTCGTAAACCAGCACGACCACCCAAATCTTTCACTCTAATCGCCCATTCCTGCCCGTTCCCTGGCATGTCGCCTTGTTGCTGTCTTAAATTGGAACGCACACGTACAATTAAGTATCTCGGTATTATTATCGATGATAAACTGACCTTTGCAAAGCACATTGAGACACTAACATCGTGGGTAAGAAAGCTAATCTTTGTTTTTAAGACTCTACGTCATGTCGCGGAGACAGAGGCTGTCAAACGAACTTACCTCTCTCTGTGCCAATCTATACTGATGTATGGTATTTCTGTATGGGGTGGAGCGGCCAAAACTTTTATAATAAAGTTGGAAAGAGCTCAAAGAGCCGTTCTAAAAGTCAGTACATTCCGTTCATTTCTGTTTCCAACTGAGGCCCTATACAAAGCTTGTGAAGTGTTGACTGTCAGACAACTATTTGTTGCATCCACAGTTTTACACCAACACCAGATCACTCCATACAAGGCAGTCGATAAGCGTCGTAAGGATATAGTTTGTCAAATCCACAAATGTAAACTATCATTTACCCAAAAATTTTGCTGTTATCTAGGGCCACGCCTCTATAATATACTTAATAGGAAGCTAAACATCTACACACTCTCGAGATACTCATGCAAAGAGATAGTTACAACCTACCTTCTAACATTAAATTATTACAAAACTGAGCAGCTACTTTTAACTTATCCGTAACACACACACACACACACACACACACACACACACACACACACACACACACACACACACACACACACACAGACACACACACACACTCACACACACACACACACACACACACACACACACACACACACACACACACACACACACACACACACACACACACACACACGCCAAATACCACCAACCACATACTCTTATCAAACACATATCTTTGTTTTATTATTTTTTACTGTAAACTTCTCAGTAAAATTCCGATATGAGTTAAATCAAGTTTTTTATTTTAACAATAAATTGTTACTTAAATGTACCTACAACAGGGATACGGGCCTGGCACCTTTAATACAAGTTGTTTCAACAACTTAGCAAAGGTGCTGGTCACCACATAGTGTGAGACTGTAATAGTTATAAGGAATTATAGTTTTATTACCAATATTTTTATTTTTAAAACTATGTACTGTTATTTTATGTGTGGTGAAATAAACTTTATTATTATTATTATTATTATTAAATAGTAAACAGGTCCGGGAGGCGGCGTGCGTGTTCCCACGCGCGCCTCTGTGTCGTGTATTCAATGGGTCAGTAGGGTTAAGTGACCAAAGTGTCTTTTCGTGAGTGGCCTGCCTTTTCATACAGCGGGCAGAAACCTCGGCGGGGTCGCAATTGCATGTGAAAGTGATTCGCGCGACCCCGCCGTCTATGGTTATGTCGAGGAACACCGTAGGTGTAGTCGATATTCCGGTGAGGTCCATTTTCATCGTTTCAACATCTTTTTTTTACCCCGGTGAGTCCGACATAACTCCTCCGCCCGCCCCCGCGGAGGGGTATGCGTCAAAGCATTCCACCACGTATAAAAAAAGTAGGAAAAGTTAATTATCGCTTACTTTTAATGATAAAAGAAAACACCGTGTGGAAATTCGCATATCTGAGAATCCTAAAAGGTGTAATGTTCTTAAAGATGTGTAAAGTTTGCCAACCCACCCTGGGCTAGCGTAGAGAACAAGGATCCCATAAAAAACCTTCTGATACTGAGAAGAAACTCGTTTATATACTGAGTATAATTTTGAACTGCCTCCGTGGCGCAGCGGTAGTGAATGCGACTGCTGTGCATGAGGTCTCGGGTTCGAATCCCGAGTCGGGCCAACAAAAAGTTATTGGATTTTTCTGTTAAGAAATCTCAATACGAGCCCGGAGTTAGGAGGTTGGCGGTGATAGACACCCCCGTGACTCGGAAAGCACGTAAAGCCGTTGGTCCTGCGCCTGATCTCTCTCCGGTCGTGTTGGATTATTCGTCCCATGGGATCATGAGAGTTAGGAAACAGAGAGTGCACTTGTGCTTGCGCACACACTTGTGCACTATAATATCTCCTGCGCCGATGGCCAGTCTCCATTAAGATTGGCTGCCGTGACCAAAATTCGGTCAGGAGGACATTATTATTATTATTTTGTACAGCGATGATATTATTATATGCCGAAAGTAAAGACAAAAATAGTATCCCAATAGAAAACTGAAAACACTTCAAACTTTTCATCATAACATTTTTCGTTTAACAATAGATTAAACAAATAAACATCATTTATTATCTACAATTTGTGCAACTAAGCCTTATTAAATACTAGCTATTGCCCGCGGCTTCGCTCGCGTTAATTTAGAATTTGACAATCAGTTCGGGTCGTATTCTGCTTGTAATAATATAATTCAATCATGATTCGAAAGACACGTGGCGCCATCTATTATCATAAGAACGTTATTGTTATTTTCCTCGGGAACAGTAATTTTTTCGGGATGAAAGGTAGCCTATGTCCGTTTCTGTACATCTGACAACGTATATGCAAAATTTTAGGATGATCGGTTCAGAGGTTAAGGCGTGAAAAGGTAACAAACAAACAAACAAACTCATTTTCGCTTTTATAATATTAAGTTAGGATATCACGTGGATATTTCATTTTTTTATCGAGACAATCTCATTTAAACCTTAGATAATTCTATTTTCGCAGAATACTATCTTAATTGGATTTCAGCATTCTAATACCAGTATTACCGTATATTTTCTATCTGTGATCACATTAATGACGTCCAAACTCTCGGGAGAAAGGTAAATAGTTAAAAATACTGTTTCATTGTCTCGACCGATTCCAATAGAGCGGGGTACTTAAATTTAATGTACTCTAACCTAATGCTATAAAAACAGGTTAATCTCAATACACGGATCGCGATTACTATTGGTAGGGCTGTCTCGATCTGTTTCATCGACATCGATAAACCTATAGGAAAGTGACGGTAGCCTAATACATAAAGCAATGCCTTATGCATTAGGCTACCGTTATCTTATCTTATGTGGGGGCCAGTCAGTGCAGACCGGCGACACTTCGACCCAGTGGGATCTTTTGTGTCGACACTCTCCCAATAAGGACTGCCATAGATGTTCATGGTAGCCGGGACCGATGGCTTAACGTGCTGTCCAAAGCACGGAGCAGGCGATAATTGTCAATCAATACGCACATAATTACGAACAGTCATATAACTTCCGAAAGTCAGACGTGCGCGACGTGAGTTCGAACCCGACACCCTCTGCATTGCAGTCTGTTGGTCTCCCCACTGAGCTACCGCTGCTCTAGGCTACCGTTATTGATACGTCTTATAAGACTCCACATGCGACAGGACAGGTTTGTACTTTTGACATGAAGCTACTCGAAATACAAACATACAAACGTCTTGTGAACACACAAGAATGCTAATAACTTGCAATTAAAATCAGTTATCTTTTTTTTTTTTTTATAATATGACGTTACTAGGAGACGCTCATAGCCAGTTGCACTCACTGATCGGTAATCGATTAGCGAGGTTAAGCAACGTTGGGTGCGGCCAGTCTATAGATGGGTGACCGCTTAGTGGTATTTCATCTTGAGCGTCTCCGTGCTTCGGAGGGCACGTAAAAAGTCGGTCCCGGTTGTTGTCAAATTGATAGCAGTCGTTAAGCCATGTCAGAGGCCTACGGGCTTGAACAACTCTTGATAACAGGTTGACCACTAACCACACGAAAAGAAGAAGACTAGCAAGTAACGTAACGTAAAAAGATAGCTGCTTGCATTTTTCAGTGGAATTAGATAACAGACAATTAATTTGTTGGCCTAGATGGCGTACTGGTTAGTGTAACTGACTGCCATGCATAAGGTCGCGAGTTCGATTCCCGCACAAGTCAAAGATTTGTGTGCATGAACATGGATGTTTGTCTTGGTCTGGGTGTTTCTATGTATAATATGTATGTATTTACAAAAAAAAGTATATATGTATGTTTATCCATTGTACAAGCTCTGCTTAGTTTGGGCTAGATGGTGTTGTGTGTATGTGATAGAATATTATTATATTATATTATTAATTATATATTATGTTTCTGTGAGTATGTTTTTCTGTGCTTCTTTAATGCTTTTTCTCTGACATCTGTTTGCAAAGTTGACTACAGTTGCTAGCGTTAATCTTGATATGACAAGGTTCAACAGCGACTTACATGTTGGTGTAATATGAATTAAACTTGAAGAGTGCTATGCTTCGAAGCTACGTAAATATATCCAGGTATCGTTATCAGAAGGAAATTGGTGGGTCTTGGAAAGAAAACATTAGATTGTAATCATGAAGACTTTTGACAAGGCAAGATAAACCCGAAGATTATATTTAACATCGACTCACATTAATATTCTTAATAATCTGTCGATATCGATACTGTTCCCTAAGGCACAGATTCCAACACTAAGCGGAAATAAAAATCGTAAATGAAGCCATTTGTGCACCGAGGCGGTCCCCGAACGGAATTAAATACCTTTTTCAGGACCCACCACGTTTATTGTCCTTTTATGTCAGGTGGTAACGTTAGTTATTTATTTGTACGGCCACTAAGGGTCGACGAATTGCTTGCTACTCTATTTTGGGTCACTATTTCTTTTGTAGAAAGAAATACATTTTTTTTGTTTTTTTATATGACTAAACTGGCATCAAGTATACGGCCCACCTGATGGTAAGTGGTCACCGTAGCCTATAGACGCTTGCAACACCAAAGGCATCACTTGCGCATTGCCGACCCTTTAGGAATAAAAGGAGAAGGAACGGAAAGGGGGAAAGAGGGTGATTGGACCTCCGGCACTCTCACTAACCGAACGAAACACAACAGTAGGCATACTGCTATTTCACGTCGATATTCTGTGAGAGGGTAGTCCTTCCCTGGTCAAGCCGGCCCATACATGCTGAAATCAGCGAGGCTCTACTAACCTACTGGTATGTGTTACTTGAAAAGAGTTATAAGAATGAGTGGTAAGAAATAAGTAATACACATAACTTACATTGTATACTTAAGCCATGTTTCTGTCAGAAGTAGAAGACAAAGCAGGGAGTACCTATGTTATTCATATTCATCAGGTACATTTTAAGCCCGTGATGCGATGCGATTAATGTGAGCCTTCTGTCTTCCCCCGGGCACATGACATCGGGCAAAGTGTCTCTAACAAAAAAGAAAACCGATTTCAAAAAAGAATATTCTACAACTTAAAATGCACTAAAAAGTTAGTAAATAATTGCATATTCTTGTGAATAATTAAATTATTGTTATTAATGGAGTCGGTGTCAGCCAAGGTAGGTTTGTAACTAATTAAACATGAGATGTCTTACTATAATCATAACATAACATTGGCATGCACAATTACACACATAGACGCAGCACGCGGCGCGGGCGGCTGACACCGACTCCAAAAATAACAATAATTTATTTATTCACAAGAATATGTAATTATTTATTAACTTTTTAGTGCATTTTAAGTTTTAGAATATTCTTTTTTGAAGTTGGTTTTTTTTTGTTAACATTTTGTTTATTTCTCGGTTTTTAGTGAATCTTGCCAAAAATGAGAACATCATCAATGTAGCCAAATACGCATTATTTCGGATAACTCGAAAATGAATGGTCAAATCTTGATCAAAATTAAATGGAACTACACTGGAAACACGAGCTTTTAAATAAAAAAGAATCATCTAAATCGGTTTACCCAGTCGAAAGTTGTGAGGTAACAAATATAAAAAATATATATATATATATATATATATACAGTCGAATTGAGAACCTCCTCCTTTTTTTGAAGTCGGTTAAAAAGTATTATATTAATAACTAGATGTTTCCGCGGTTTCACCCGCGTTTATCATTACTGCGCCACCCCCGTGGGTCGCAGCGTGATGTTATATAGCCTATAGCCTTCCTCGATAAATGATTTATCCAACACTAAAAGATTTTTTTAAATCGAACCAGTAATTCCTGAGATTAGCGCGTTCATACAAACAAACTCTTCAGCTTTATAATATTAGTATAGATTTTAACAGTTTGAGAACATAATTATAATGAACTTGAGAACATAATTATAATGAACTCTAATGATGTTTTCAATTCTATGAGTACCTAAGTATTCAATGATACACGAGATAACTTGTTTCCATGCTTCAATATAATACCAATCTAATACCATTTTGCCTGACACGAGAATCGAGTTCGGGACCTCTTGTTTGTAAAGTACTGGGTTCGATGCAAACTTGCCTCACGAATTATGAGGCAGTCAGTCGGTTCAACGGTCGGTTTACCTAATCATATGTATTAAGACATAAAAAAGTAGTAAATTCTTAAGGTAAAGGTCATATCTATAGTCGGATAAAGCCTTTGAGTGCTATGCCTGACTATAAATACGTGCCCTGTATAATATATGCAATTACGTTTACATCCCAAAACAGATTGCCCAAAATCACCGGTCAAACAAGATTTCACCTGTAAAACGAAATCATTTCGCTAGTCCACATTATTTCCTGTCCATTAACCCTTAGCTACAAACAATATTACTGCAATTTCCTTTCAGCGCCGCAGTTTATTCAATTTATTTCTTTTTTCATGGGTCCATGTAAGAAAATATTGGGTTATTGGATATTGGGGCAAATATTGGCTTAATTTTATAAACTTGTGCAGGTTTGGACTTGGGCTCATGTTGGAAAATCTTTTTATCTAGCACGGACTTTTTTCTGAGTAAGCAAATCATTGTATGGGAGACAATGTAGCTTTTATTACTGAAAGACTTTAATATAATAGGTTTAGTAGTTCCAGACTGTAAACCCTACATACAAGCAAATGTTTATTTTATTAATATAGGTAACCATATTTGATTTTGGCCCTTAATATTGGCCTTTCAATATATATGATTAAATATAGCATTGCTGGACAACTTATCCGTGGCATAAGTCTGCGATTATAATTAAGTAATTATTATTTGTGGTCATACTTTATAAGTAGTTATATTTTGAAACCTTATATTTTTAATTTTTAAATCCTATAATAATAATTTTAGTTAATTTTAGCCAAGTTATATTTATTTATAAAGCAAATCACATATGTCATTACAGGAAAACCTAATGCGACATAGTGGACATTAATACATAATAATAGTAGATAACTATACATTTTGTGACAGATATAGTAATGTCACCCTCTCAAATTCCGCCAACAACGTACAGCAAAATATATCTAGACGTTGTGCAACTACATTCAGCATCCTAGCAGCACGGACCACCGGTGCGTATTTTAAGACATCTGTGCGAAAAACAGCCAGATCTAACAGCCATTCCCGTGGCCCCTGTCGTAACCTGGACTTAGGTACAAGAAACTGGAGCGATGCTAATATTATAATATTAATATATAATAAACCTCTTCCTCTTTTTAATTATACCTATTGTTACAATACTTTTATTTGTGTCGTAAACCACTACGCCATCCGCGCATTCAATCATTATAATAATATACCCCTCTGGGACAGTCGTTAACTAACGCGATACCGGAGGGCACAGTACACTAGCTTTAAAACTACCACCTTCGCCTTGTGATATAAACAAGAAATGTATCACCAGATTAAGTAAAAGCGCACAAACCGCAGGGCAGCTTGTGGCGAGCTGAATGTGAGTGGCGACACTGCGGTCCTGAATGCCTCAGAGAGTCGGTTAGGGTCTCGTCTCCGGCTTGCCGTTACTGGTTGGCTGGGGTGGAACTCCAAGAGCCCCCGTCGGACTCTCAACTCTGGCTTGCCGCCTTGGTCGGCCGGGCAGAGGGAGGCCGCTAGAGTTATATGCTTGGGGGTGGAAGTGTCATTTTCAAGGGCATAACTACGGCAAAACCCGCTCCGGGTCTCTGTTGTCACGAGACCCGTGATGGTGAAACCGGCGACGCACCGCTCGACACCCCTAGCCGCTTACACCGGTATTGCCCTCTGCTGCTTTTAAGGCCTGTATGTCTATGGCAACTATTCAGGGGACCCATCTAGTGAGTCGGCGAGTCACTGTCTGCCATTCCGACTTTGTACTGGGACAGTATATCAGGCAGACGCCGTTTTTTAACTATAGTTTGCATTTTACCAAACCATAAAACACCCATCCTTATAGACCATAATAATTAGATTCCATATGTAGCAATATTATCTTAAGCCTGCCGCGGCTAGTGTGTCGGTAAGTGGCTCATCTTACTTTAAACTAAAACTCTCGAAGGGCCTCTGTTTGTTGGCTCCATGTCCCCGTGTAAGCCTCCCAAAGGGCCAAGTATTTTGCTAACATATTAAGGAAATACCCGCGAAAGAGAAACAAATAATAATTTGTTTTCAAATTTATTTTACCATAATAATATAATATTTATTATACGGGAAAAAGTAATATCATGTTTAACCCCTAAATATTTAAATTACAATTCCCACTAATAATAATAATATAATAATATTCTATCACATACACACAACACCATCTAGCCCAAACTAAGCAGAGCTTGTACAATGGATAAACATACATATATACTTTTTTTGGTAAATAATAATAATAATAATAATATTCTATCACATACACACAACACCATCTAGCCCAAACTAAGCAGAGCTTGTACTATGGGTTCTAGACAATGGATAAACATACATATATACTTTTTTCTTTTTTTTGTAAATACATAGATATTATACATAGAAACACCCAGACCAAGACAAACATCAATGTTCATGCACACAAATGTTTGACTTGTGCGGGAATCAAACCCGCGACCTCAGGCGTGGCAGTCGGTTACACTAACCACTATACATCTCTGTTCTTTGCTTACAGTTTGATTATCACTATTGTATATTAACTAATTTGCCTGGAAAACCTAGCATGATTCAACACCTGTTATGACGTCATCTTAGTTCCACAACTGTCCGCTTGGCGGCGCTAGTTGTATATTCGTTGAATATTTAAATACCACTACACTTTCCAAATACCTTAATTTTTTATTTCATATTTTAACAACTATTGCAACATAGTGAAGTTATTTGAATAGCTGTAAAATTCTACTAGATCTTATTACAAGAATTAAAAAATGGTACCAAGAAAATATAATAATAGATTGACAAAAAGATAGATATGCGCCCCCGGGTGGGCTCGAACCACCAACCTTTCGGTTAACAGCCGAACGCGCTAGCCAATTGCGCCACGGAGGCTATGCCTACAGGTATGAAATATATGGATCAAATATAGTTACGACTGCCTTCATATATAGTTCAAATATAGTTACGCTTAGTCAAGCGAACTGAATTGACCTTGACCTTAAAGTTCAACTTCGCATATCAATATACCTACAGTATATAGCTGTATTTCCTAGAATATAATTGAAATGTTTACTTACATATATGACGAATTAAAATGTGTATAATAAAATATATGTATGTTATCTATACAAATAAATAAAATTGAAGTGTCTGTTTGTAATGTCAAAATAACAGCTTTTTATCTAATGCATATGAAAGTATATAAGGGACCTATACGAAAACAACTATTTTTAAAATTTTTGTCTGTCTGTCTGTCTGTTTGTTCCTGGTAATCTCCGAAACGGCTGAACCGATTTTGACGGGACTTTTACTGGCAGATAGCTGATGTTATAAGGAGTAACATAGGCTACTATGATTTTAGAAAAAAAATAGGGTTCCGCGGAGACTAACACTTTTTAGTTAAAATCTACGCGAACGAACTCGCAGGTAACAGCTAGTTTAATATAAATGAATACCCTATGGCACAGTGGTAGTATATACAACTGCTATGTATGAGTTCTCAAGATTGATTCGCGGGTCGGTGTTACTAAGCTTCTACAAGTTCACGTACTCTTTATTTATTTATTTGGTTAACCAACAACTGTTTACACTTATACATAGGCAACATAAAATAAAATCGATGGAAACATTAATAATAATAATAATATAATAATAAAGTTTATTGACATTAAAAAGATACAGTCATTTGAATACATAAAAATTAGTTAGTGTAACAATGAATTAGAGGTTAACACCACATGCGCCTGCGCATGTGGTGTTAACCTCTAAAATCCGCGCAATTTTCGTAAAATGGGGTACAAAGTTTTTGCTTCACGTATTAATATATAGATAATGCAATTTATTTTTAAGTTAGTAACCTGTTACTAACTTAAAAATAAATTGCATTATCTATATATTAATACGTGAAGCAAAAACATTGTACCCCATTTTACGAAAATTGCGCGGACGGAGGAGTATGAAATTTGGCACAGTTAAAGTTTCAATGGAGAAGGTGGGACGAATGCTAATATTTTTATAAAATATGCATTAGAAATACATTAAATTAATGAAAAAACACTACACGCACACAACCATGCATTTGACACACGCAGTCGAAGCGCGTAACTATGGTTACATATATCAATATATAATGAATGACATATATCAGCAATATCTTACAGGCAAACTTTGGTCGAATTTCGAGCACTAGGCGATCGCTAGTAAAATTAATTATGTGTATAGTATAATAGATAATTTTAAGATTTAATTAACAAATTATTATTATTGATTAACATATACATAGGTACGTACAATATAATATAACTAGAACATAACTATTTCTTTAGAATAGTAGGTAACATTATATAGATATTATAATAGTACTAAAATTACATAAATTAATAGCACAGACATTAAATAAAATTGAAATTAAACAATGAAAAATATGGATTAAAAAAAAGTTCAGTCATTAATGTTATACAAATAAAACAAAATAAAATAAAGTAAAATATGTATAGCATTCATGTGCATTATTTAAATCATACTTTACTAAACTGTCATGAGTTGCTTTATCAATAGATAATTCTAATTAAGATATATTTGATAATGCTAAGTTTTGAGCAAAAGTTATAATTCCCACTTTACACGTTCACACACACATTTCCCAAAATACCCAGACACTAACTAAAATGAAAGCACGTACCTTTTTCAAACCAACCGAAAAGAAATGAACAACAGGCAGGCATATCAAAGATTACCTTTCGACTTCAAAGTCCCATCTCATTAATATACCTTTTGACGATTCGCCAGAGAGACTCGAAGTGATCATCCGCGACAAAGACATTCCCTAAGGTGGCTTCAGTTTGTACATGTAATTGTTTATGCGGGCGGCAAACGTCAAAGGAACGTAGGGTGACTACGATAGAATGGTAAAATAAGACTGTTTTTGTTGGAAAATATACTAAACGGTGTGGTGTGTTTAACAGTCAACTGCCGAAACTCTAAGTGTGGGTTTAATACGGGACAATAATTGTATGATCATCACATCTTCACATCACAAATAACTTGAGGCAAGGCTTGAACAAGGCCAGATGATTTTTGTCATTTAACTAAAGTTATGTGCGTTGGTTGATTGGTTAAGTAAAATAAACATCATTTTTATTCTTCCTTGAGCGTATATAATATGAAAAGTTACAGGCCAGAACTAAAACTTTCAGTTGCCGCGCCACTGTCCCGAGTATTGTGCATTCGCCACACACGGGACTATAATTATCTGACCAACTCACATATAGTTGCTCCGAGTTTAGGTAAGCTGTGCGTCCGTTATTTTAATGTTTGTAAAGATCTCAGCGACACAAGAATTCAACATGACTTTTAAAAAAAGGAATTTTTATTAATTTATAAATTTATTTATAACTTGATAAAATAAATAAAATTTATTTATAATTTTTTTTTTACTGTTACACATTAATTTTATTATAAAATTGTTTTGATTATGTGTTGCAATGTTACATTAAAATAAAATAAAAAATTAAAATAAAAAAAGAATAACATAGTTCTTTATTTGGAACATCAAACAATTACACAGTAGATAATCCATACGAATTTTCTTAAAACCATTAACTACTTTTGAAACTAATATCCTGTAAAAAAAGTAGCTGTTAATGGCTTGTAAGTGAGTACATATAATATGCAATATTGTAAGTACTTACTTACAAGACATTGTTTCTTACCTATACGTTTTTAGTTTGTGAATGTTGTGTTTACCGCTTGGTTTTGTACGCTCAGATATATAGCATATAGTTTTGAACATGTATAAGTGTAACAAATGTTAGTAAACCAATAAATAAATAAATAAAAACGATGGTCACCATAGCAGCACTCCATTGATCAGGCCGCCAAAGACAAGCCGCTGTAAAGGCATCCGGCGGCGACTGCTTCCGCGCGCACGCACCTTTAATGAACTAAAAACACAACGATAAGAGCCTCACACATTGACGGAGCGCCGCGAACTGTATGCCAACTATTTATGGCACGTTCGGTAACCATTCACATCTATTAGATGGTAAATATTTGAGACAGGTAGGTCTATACTATTAGGAATTATTTGTAAATAAGCTGTTACATCATGTCTCTTTGATGTCCGAATTCAGTACATGGAGTTTCGATTTCGTTTGCATTAAAATTCCTTCGCTGGCACGACGACAGTGAGTAGGATTTTTAAGCTCAAGATCTTAGGTCTGATTCCTGGGTTGGGCAATGTTTTTTATATCAAGACATTCTCAGTCGCAACTAGAAATATCGGACTATTTCCGACAATACGTTCGGCCTATGTTACGAAGCATTTAAACATAGCTGGCCATTTGTGGGTGTCATAAACCTCTGCATTTCGTTTTGGGGATAAAAGCACTGTGTGTATATTTACGATCGATTGTCGAGTCCTGGATTCAAATTTAACGTAATGTTGCACTGATTGTTTATTACGCCTTTAAGGCTTAAACTTCAAAAATAATTTTATTAAATGCAGTTTGTAACCTGAAAAGGACAAAGCTTTGACTCTGCCTTTAAAAACGCGAATGCAATCGCATGTAATATCTAGTGCATTATAAAGTGAATATTTTCAAATGTATACTTACATTACAAACAATTTGAATAAGCTTTCCACAGACGGCTTATTCAAATCTAGTTGTATCTGACTAAGAAGACGGATAAAGACCGTATACAAAAAAGAAACATTAACCAACGTTGGTTCTGTGAAATAAGTTTGGGCTTTAGAAAATAAACGAGAAATCACTCCGGTTTATTTCCGATAGATAATAATAATAATATTCTACCACATACACACAACACTATCTAGCACAAACTAAGCAGAGCTTGTACTATGGGTACTAGATAATGGATAAACATACATATATACTTTTTTTTTGTAAATACTTTCATATTATGCATAGAAACACCCAGACCAAGACAAACATCCATGTTCATGCACACAAATGTTTGACTTGTGCGAGAATCGAACCCGCGACCTCAGGCGTGGCAGTAAGTTACACCAAGCACTACGCCATCGAAGCCGACAAAGTTATTGATAGAGAAGTTGTTAGTTTGAATATGTATTTAGTCATCCCTCTCATATGAGGCTTAAAAACTTTGTGAGAAAATTACTAGTAATTTGGGTTGCAGATTACTAGATTTTTTGTTAGATCTCCAGCTAAGTGCAACTGCTTTTATTAGGAATGGGATTATATCAGCCGTGCAAAGTGTGGTAAAAATTTTACTCACGTCTTTTTTAAGACACCTCTTACATACTACTTCTTCGCGCATATTTAGATGTACTTACATAAGTATAAGTACTGTTTATATCCTAACTAATATAATATCTTATCTTATGTGGGTGCCAGTTAGTGCAGACCCGGCGACACTTCGACCCAGTGGGAACTTTTGTATCGACACTCTCCCAATAACGACTGCCATAGATGTTCATGGCAGTCGGGATCAACGGCTTAACGTGCTCTCCGAGGCACGGAGCAGGCGATAATTGTCAATCAATACGCACATAATTTCGAAGAGTCATTTAACTTCCGAAAGTCAGATGTGCGCGACGTGGGTTCGAACCCGAGACCCTCTGCGTTGCAGTCTGTTGGTCTCCCCACTGAGCGATCGCTGCTATTTAACTAATAGGATAAATCTTTAAATAATAAGTGTTTAACAGTGTAAAAATACAAGTTAATTAACTTGTATTTTTACACTGTCAACCATTTTTAAACACTTATTATCGTTTTTCTCATTTTCATATTTTTATCATTTTATATGTATTATAGTTTATTGTACTGGTACTTCCTGTGTTAGCTGTGGTTGCCTATAACAGAATGAGCACAGGGCATGTATTATTGTAACATCTTTTATTGTGTAAGAGTTGTGTATCATTTGTTGGCGATCCTTATAAATAAATAAATAAATAGGTATAATAAATGCGCATGTAAGTTTGTTACGCTTTCACGCCTTAACCGTTCGATTGATGGTCATGAAATTATCCATACACATTGTCAGGGGCATGGAAAAGGACACATTACCTTTTTCTGGAAGAAAGGTACTACTTTTATCCAGAGAAAGTACTGTTTTTGGGATATACCTATATTTGTTGACTAGCTTTTGCCCGCGGCTTCGCTCGCGGTAATTTAGAATTTGAGAATCAATTCGGGTCGTACTCTGCTTGTAATAATATAATTCAATCATGATTCGAAAGACACGACATAAGAACGTTATTGTTGTTTTCCTCGGGAACAGTAATTTTTTTCGTTATTAAATACCTTTGTTACCGCCTATGTTCGTTTCTGTATAACTGACAACGTATATGCAAAATTTCAGGATGATCAGTTCAGTGGTTTAAGCGTGAAAAGGTAACAAACAAACTCATTTTCGCTTTTATAATATTAGTTAGGATAAAATCTATATTCACGCGAGCAATGTCAAAATAAATCTAATAACACACCAAATCCGCAGCTAAATAATCTCCAGTATGAAATATCCTTACGATCCGAAATACTGCAATAATCATTTGTTTTTTATTACGTGGAAATAGGGGCTAAAATGATGCGGCGTCTATCTGTTTTTGTTCTACTCCACCGAAATGAGAAATGGGGTAACATTGAATATTTTATACGTGTTATTACTGAACGAGTATATAGAGAAATATATTTTTGTTTTGACGAAATATGAAGAATCGTTGTAATGCCTCATTAGGATATGTGAAACTGTATTTACTTTTAAAGAAAATGCCGGTTTACTAATATTCTTTCTGTGTAATGGTAGGTGGCAACGGTAGCCTATGACCGCTTGTAATACCAAGGAGATAACTTACGCGAACCTATGAAATGAAAGACTTTTAGAAATCTTACTTACCGTGTGAAACGTAGTAACTGTTACATTTCTTACGCCAGTTCACTATTAAAAGGACGTCCTCGGGCGAGTAATATTCTTGCCATTCATCAGATAATTGTCAACGGCGGGCAATTGGTCTCAAAAGATTCCAAAACCTTTAAGGCAAAGACCCAACCTATTTGGTGACGGCACAAATCACCAAAAAGTAAAGGTATCAAGGAATTAATCAAAATAACTATTCATTTAGGTCACAAAGTAACACTTATGAACTCATGGTTACACTGAATAAACTTAACTATAAATTTACATTTATCTGTTAGACGTAAAAGACTATGCAGTCTTATATAATTATATAAGACTAGGCCGAATTCGGCCTCGATGGCGTACTACCCACTGTAAGTGTAACCGACTGCCACGCCTGAGGTCGTGGGTTCGATTCCCGCACAAGTCAAACATTTGTGTGCATGAACATGGATATTTGTCTTGGTCTGGGTGTTTCTACGTGTATCCCACGAAATACATAAATGTAAGAAAGGAGAACCAAGTTTAATACAAAAATTATGCTTGGCTGTGGGCTTCGCCGCAAAAAGAATGGAGATCTAAATGAGTGCCAAGTTCTATGCAAAATCCAAATATGTATTTATAGGAACAAAATAACATTATGTAAAAGTATTAAACTCTATTTCTTTGCTTTATTGGATACCTATAACAATTGCTGTTATTTAAAAATGTGAGATCTTAAAGTAGTTTAGACTTGACTTGGCCAGTTTTCATCAGAATTAAAATATATGTATTATATATACGTTGAATAACTTTATAAAATGACTGATGTAATGAAAACTGGCCAAGTCAAATGTAACCTACTTTAAGATCTCACATTTTTAAATAACAGCAATTGTTATAGGTGTATGTTTATTCCTTGTCTAGAACCCATAGTACAAGCTCAGCTTAGTTTGGGCTAGATGTATGTGGTAGAATTTTATTGTATTATTAATATTATTATGTACATCTAACAGATAAATTAATAACAAATCGGCGTTAGAGTATCTGGTAATAAAATTGTAAAATTCCAAACGTAACTCATAAACCACACTTTTTTATCTTGGTAGCCTAACAATCAATAACCATTTTAAGTAACCTGCAACCTAAGGACCGGTTCACGCGTGAACGCACCCGTAATCCCGTGACGAGACGCCCAAGAATTGTGTTAAGGACTTACTTGTACCTTTTATTACAAATTTGCACTTACTATACTTCTTATGACGATATAAATAAGGTGTGTTTTCCCTTGGCAAAACTGTAAAAGACATTGGTACGATACGATTTCGCGGTTACATTTCCAGCAAAATGATTTGCAGTCGTCATAGACTTTACGTCCGAACAATAAGGTCGGTTTTCCTTTGTGTGATGTGAATTTGTTGTTGGTCGTAAGTGAATCTTTTAGGATATTGAATGCCGGAGTAAGCGAGGGATGTTTAGTCGTATTTGCGGGTAACGATTTACCTTGTTAAGATTTGTATGCCGTGTAATGTGGTTCTTAGGATTATATTTTTCGTGTTATAAATATTGTGAATATTACATAGAAGCATTTAGCTTCACATAACACTCTTATAAAATCACAATATATATATAATAGGCAGCGGCTTTGCTATGTCCTGACATTGCTGAAGTCCATGAGCAGTGGTTACCACTTTCCATCAGGTGGGCCACTTGCTCGTCTGCCACCAATGGCAATAAAAAAATAATAATAATTATTATTATTTAGTTTACTTTGAAAGGCTGACGTCGTGTTTGCTCGATAATTTCCTCCTCACAGGCTATTTTAATTTTAGTGGCAATTTTGTATAGTATTAGTGGCAACAATTTTTACAACTCCCGCACTAGGAGAGACAGATTTTTGTCCCGGAGAATCCTAATCCTAACTTCCTAACTAATATTATAAAAGCGAAAATGAGTTTGTTTGTTTGTTACCTTTTCACGCCTAAACCACTGAACCGATCATCTTGTAATTTTGCATATACGTTGTCAGGTATACAGAAACGGACATAGGCTACCTTTCATTCCGAAAAAAATTACTGTTCCCTAAGAAAACAACAATAACGTTCTTATGATAATAGATGACGCCACGTGTCTTTCGAATCATGATTGAATTATATTATTACAAGCAGAGTACAACCCGAATTGATTGTCAAATTCTAAATTAACGAGAGCGAAACCGCAGGCAAAAGCTAGTATTAAAAAAAAGCAAAGAACAGCCAAACTCGAAGGAATTATCTGCGAAACACACATTTTTTTTGTCCCGTGTGGAGCTCGATCTACGACACTCGGCGCAGTGGCGAGGCGATCACTATGCGGTATTATAGCTTATGATTGCGTGCAATTATACTAAGAGTATCTCTTACGCGTCAACCACAAGGAAAATAAATTAAAGATGAGATGAATAGAAAGGAGTAAGAGAGATACTGGAGCCCTTACTCATCAAACGAAACATTAACATAAAGACTATCCTCTTACGGGCAAAGACAAATGAATCTATCTTTATATTATTATATAGGTATATATCTTTTCCTACTGCCATGAACATCTATGGCAGTCGTTATTGGGAAATCAGTGCCCTCTAATATACTGACACTGGTCTAACCTTAGGGTATTGTTAGCCTTCGGGTTGCGGAGGTCAGATGGCAGTCGCTCCGTGTAAAAACTGATATCCGGTCAAATCCGGTTAGACTAGAAAGCCGACCTCAAGTGACTTGGGAATAATAAAGGCTAGGGAGAAGAGAGAGAGATAGGTATAAATCTTCTGTGCGTGTGTTTGTAATTAAACTCCTCCTAAACGACTGGACTGATTTTGATGAAATTTTTTGTGTGTGTTCAAGTGGATTCGGGAATGGTTTAGATTTGCTTGTTTTTTTTTGTGTTTACGTAGGATAATGTCTGTTGGGACAACTAGTGTACTATAAATAGGTGTACTTTCGGAATGTATCGCGATTACAGCTTACTTTAAAAAACTGTTGATATTAAAACTATGTTTACACTTGTCTAACAAAACATTATACTTTTTGAAAAAGAATTTCTTAATCAAAATTCTATTTCAAGAATACAGTTCGAATCTCTGTTCGTTTTGCTAGTCCCAGGTGTTGTATAAACTGTTCAAGAGATTGGCTTAGAAACCTCCTCGAATATAATGAAACGAGATAATTTGGACACATCTGGTTCTCAGTTTTAAAGCCCCGTGAGGTGATACACTTAATTTGAAACGGTTGTTACAAAGTATTAATATGGAGTTATTATTTATATTTACGATAATTGTAATGGAGATAATATTGTGGTATACATACATATATACATAGATTCACGCCTGTTTCCCAGAGGGGTAGGCAGAGACTACGGATTTCCATTTGCTACGATCCTGACACACTTCTCTGGCTTCATTCACTTTCATCACATTCCTCATACACGCCCGTCGGTTCAAGGGGCTCTGGCCTTTGTCCAGAACGCATCCTAGGTTTTCCTCTTGCGACTGTTCCATTCACACTAGCCTTATAAACTTTCTTAGTCAGTCTTTCCTCGTCCATTCTTTCTACATGTCCAAACCAGCTTAACATACCCTTTTCTATTCTTGTAACTATATCCACTTTCATGCCGCATCTCTCTCTAATCACACTATTTCTTAGAAAAAAGAAAGACTTCTTCTTTCTTTTTTCTTTATTTCTTTTTTAATTTTTAATGGTAAAAGTATTTAAATCGGTCAAGTTTTGGAGAAGGAATCAGGGGACTACGAAACGTTGATTTTGTGTACTTTTAATAGGTATTTTCGGTCCAAACTGCAGTTGTCTCTATCGCGCTCATAATACTATACATAGCATTGCGCGACGGAAATTGATTTTATAAATACATATTTTTCAATTCTCTCGCCCTTAGTGTTTCCTCTTAAAGATGAAATAAAAGGATAGGAATGGGAGAGGTAAGGATGTAAGCCGTTGACAATCTTATATTATTACTAGCTGTTACCTGCGACTTCGTCCGCGTAGATTTTAACTAAAAGGTGTTTGTCTCCGCGGAACCCTATTCTTTTTTCTAAAATCAAAGTAGTCTATGTTACTCCTTATAACATCAGCTATCTGCCAGCGAAAGTCCCGTCAAAATCGGTTCAGCTGTTTCGGAGATTAGCCGGAACAAACAGACAGATAGACAAACAGACAGACAAAAATTTTAAAAATAGATGTTTTCGTATAGGTACCTTATATACTTTCATATGCGTTTGATAAAAAGCTGTTATTTTAATATTACAAACAGACACTTCAATTTTATTTATTTGTATAGATATACGTATATTTTATTATTACTACTTCTTGTCAAAAAACTACAGTAAATTAATGGCGATCTATGACACCCGACCATTTTATGATTAGTGATGTGTGAGTCGTGTTAGGGGATTAGCCCCTATTACTGGTTATCTAGGTCAATTAGCAGTGACACAGATTATACTGAAATAAACTTAAAACAGTGATATGTGACTATAATAAACTGTGGAAACGCCTACTCATTTTAAAAGACAAGAAAAGTTTGTTTGTATTCATCTTGCTATGACACATAAGAAATATGAATTTGCTACTTAAACAGAAATTCGAATAAGGAAACATCCATATCCAAATGTTAGTCAATTCGTAGGTAGTTTTTATGATCGCGCATGTTAATTAATTTGTTGTCATTGATGATAGTGCCAATCATAATCTATACTAATGTTATAAAGAGGAACGATTTGGTTTTATGTATATTCGTTTGTAATTTAATTTCAACTGAAAAACTACACAACCGATTTAAAAAATTCTTTCACCATTATTTAGCTATTTCTTTATAAAAGTACTCTTATTAACATAACATAATATTTTATTTTATTTTATTTATTCAGGACAACAAACAATTGTACACTATGCTAAACCAAACGACTTATTACCAAAGTACTTAAATATATGCACAACCAACATCGTTGTCCGCAAAATTAATATTAGTACAAAAAAGATAGTGTTACATATATTAGTTCTGGCATGACAAAGCAATAATTAATTTATTACTTTATTACAAATAAAATGAAATTCAACATCAACTATGATCATTAGCCATTTCGTTGAGTCTCTCAACCACGCACTTCTTGAATTGCCCAGGAGATAGTATAAACAAATCAATATCTGTGAAACATTTATTATAAAGTTTCATAATGCGGCAAAGTGGTGCTCGCTCGCCCGCATTCGTTCTGCACATCCTTGGTGCAAAAAGGCCCCAGTTATGTGCAGCGCGTATACGATGGGAGCTGCTAGGGATTCTTATTTCTTTTTTAATATACTTTTACGCGAGCGAAGCCGCAGGCAAAAGCTAGTCGGATATAAAATAGTTTCAATTGTTTTGGTACCTACTACCCCGTCCTTTAGAAAACACATTCAGTTGCCTTCTATGGGATGTAGGCCACTTCCTACATCTCATAGTAGGCAACAGAATGCGTGAGATAGCACTCTATCTCAGACAACAAAAGAATTACGTTAACTCCACATACCGCTGTCTGTCTTTTAAATACTTAGGTTTGCAGCAGCAAATGCTTAACTCGTAGTTTTCTTTTGCTTTGCAACAGCAGCTGCAAGATAATAGTGAGAATATTATATAAATAGTATTGTATCCAAAACGACATTTGGGCAAATTTTACAATAAAGTGGATAATCTCATCTTTTATTTTTTTTGCTAATTATCTTGCGAAATAGGTCGGTATTTCTTTTTACAATGTTTAAGTTCTGTTTAAGTTCCGGATCGTAGGAAATGGAAATCGGTAGTCTCTGCCTACCCCTCTGGGAAACAGGCGTGAATCTATGTATGTTCCAGATTATTTGAAATTTGGCAACATAATAAATATAATAGCCAATGTATTTATACGTTATCACATGCTTACACCTAGCTTCAGTAACAAAACCCATTTTAAAATAAAAACATATTTTTAAACATTTTCAGATAACGATACGTCCAATAAAAAAATCCTATTGCAATATTCCTTCAATTAATTAACATTATTATTCTAAATCGTTCAAACGTTACCCTCACGCATACATCCCTTACTCGGGGGTGAGTAGCATTCTGTCGGGGTGGAAATAGGTCATGCGGACATCGCCTTTAATCTGTTTAATTAACATGGAAAAAAGGTTCGATTTCAACCCCTAGGGCAACGGCTAATGATGTGTTAATCATAATGTGTTGTGGAAAATATACTTTCGAGTGAAGTTTATTTGTTTACTTGTAGTATACTAATATATCTATGTTTTTATAGATATATATTCCGATATTACAAGTAGACACATGTACACTTGTTAAAATACAGGCATGACTTGAAGTATTCTTCGTATTTCATATTATATTCTCGAAGGTCGACAAAAATGTATTAGAGCCATAATTTTCCACCTATGATTTGTTTTATAGTCTCTCAAGAGGCACATTACTGGGCTGTTATTAAGCAGTTCTACAGAAAATCCAATAGCACTTGGAAATCAAACCGAGGGCCTTGCGATTGCTTTCAAAATTAATCGCAAACTTACACGACATCATCATCGACTTCATCTTGGATAGACAACCAATAAGTCTATTAAAAATAACATCGTAATATGAATCAATATTTCATCTAAAATTGGCACAATAAATCATTTGCTGATAATATTATACCACTAAAAATATAAAATTACTGTCATACTTTTGCGATGTATGTTTTAAGTATATAACGGCAAACGGGTATTGAGGTTGAATTATTGTAATCACTGGATTTCATGTCACAGATAGTTTGAAGCCTCCGTCACGATTGAATGTCTTATGCTTACTTATTTCAATCGGTTCACGCATAATTCTGTAACCTCATCTGATGCAATCAGGCTGAAACGTCGTCCTTAAAAAAATTAAAATACTGAGCATTGATACCCATTTTCTATAATATTACATTATTTAGTTTACCTATCTAATCTTACTTTATTTCTCAAGTATTCTTATTTTCCAATTAGCTGTTACCTGCGACTTCGTCCGCGTAGATTTGAACTAAAAAGTGTTTGTCTCCGCAGAACCCTATTTTTTATAAAATCAAAGTAGCCTAAGTTACTCCTTATAACAGCTATCTGCCAGTGAAAGTCCCGTCAAAATCGGTTCAGCCGTTTCGGAGATTAGCCGGAACAAACAGAAAGACAGACAGACAAAAATTTAAAAAATATATGTTTTCGTATATGTACCTTATATACTTTCTTATGCATTTGATAAAAAGCTGTTATTTTGACATTACAAACAGACACTTCACTTTTATTTATTTGTATAGATTTGCGATCCAGCGCAACATTATTTTCCACTCATCTTCACACAGGATTAAATCCAAAATAACTTACCAAGAAATTCAAATGGCACATCAAAATATATCCAAACGAAAAACCACAAAAGCGTAACAATAACAAATTCGGGATTTCGGCAAAGGGATCTTGTACTCGTCTCGCATCAGCGGGTTTATGACAAATTGCCTGTCACCAACCCTTGCAGGTATGTCTGATTTATTGTGTAAATGGAACAAGTTAAAGTGTGGTTTCGAATTGTGTAGTCATAATGGTCGGAGGTAAAGTAGGTCGTAATGATATCAAGTCAATTTATAAATTTGAGAAATGTTAAAACAGGCGGTCACAGTTAAATGAATAAAATCAACACTTTGGTTAATACAAATATAAAATATACCTACATTTACCATAACAATGAATGTGTTTACAATTACACCGTGTAAAAAAATTAAAAAATATAATATTTTCGCCTACAAAATTACGTAAATTTGCTCGTGTTACGTGATTTTTAGATTATAAAAGTAAAAATCTATCCTATTTTACAGCTTAAACGAAACGTAAATAGTTATATTACAATTTGTTCGTCCCAAATATATAAGTTATTGGTTGACAATAAAGATACACATTTATCAAAAAAGCACTTCAAATCCTCCATACAATTTTACTATGGCGGCCGCGCGCCGATTTGAATATGCGCCGCACGAACTCTGTCATTATCTGTCTTGCACTCGACGCAGTCTTAATATTGTTGTTAAAGTATGTTTGTATAATCTGTGCGAATTAAATTTTGCGCCTTCCAACTATAGACTAATCTATGCTCCCTCACTATTACTCTATTCTGTGGACGATTGTAACGTGTACGCTCCAAAACCTTTTTAATAAATACCAGTTAATACCTATCAACTAAACCTTTTTATTGCACAAATAATTGTAAATGCGAAATGTGTATTTTTAGTTTGTTGTACTTTTATGCAGAAAAGGAAAAGCGGATCGATGCCGAGTAGAATAAGAATACAAATTATAATTTGTTTAATGGTATGGCACAGTAGATAATAATATGTTAAAAATTAATGTAGTTCCTTTGAAAGTCGTGTATACTTTAAATAGACCTCAATGTTTTTAAACAACTTGTGAACGTTTAAAGTTAAGCGTTTGAAAAATATAATATTAGGTTTGCATCTTGACATATTCTAAAAAAAAATTGTATATCTATACTCATATTATTATAAAGAGTAAAGATTTGATTTTGTTGACAATTTTTTGTTTGTGTGTAAGGATTTAACTTAAAAACAGTAGTTTTCAGTTAAATCCAACGAATACAGCGAATTTTAAAAATTCTTTCACCATTAAAATGCTTTATTATCACCGACTATCAACTCTGGTAATATAACTTTTTAATGGTGAAAGAATTTTTATAAATTAGGATATATTGTATATTTCACTAGATGTTCCCGCGGTTTCACCCGCGTTTATCGTTACTGCGCCACCCCCATGGGTCGTAGCGTGGTGTTATATAGCCTATAGACTTCCTCGATAAATAGGCTATCCAACACTAAAATAACTTTTCAAATCGAACCAAAAGTTCCTGAGATTAGCGCGTTCAAGCAAACAAACAAGCAAAATTTTCACCTTTATAATATTAGTATATTATAATAGATTTAAAACAAATCGATTCAACAATAACCTTTTAATTTTAACAAACGGTTTCTTGCGAACTTTTTTTATATTTTGTATGAAGCATCTTTAAAACGTTCTAATTCAAATTATTGTAAAATTAAATCTTATAAATAGAAAGGTTATTACCATTTTTTTTATTGCCTTTGGTGGCAGTCGAGCAAGTAGCCCACCTGATGGAAAGTGGTAACCGCTGCTCATGGACTTCAGCAATGTCAGGACACAGCAAAGTCGCTGCCTACCGTGAAAGAAGAACTCTCTTTAAAGCTCGTATGAAGAAGGGCATATCATAGCGCTCGGGAAACACCGAAGCAGGCAGTTCATTCCAGAGCTTGCACGTACGTGGCAGAAATGATCGCTGAAAGCGTACACTACATAGACAGATGTACTCCAAATCCGAATAAAACCATATAATACTACAATATCGATCAACCAAGTGACATATTACATTACAATAATGAAATTTGCCAAAAATATTCACCCTTCATAATCTTGTTTCCCCAAAATTCGTTTAAACGCAACTATTTCGGGTAAATCGTAGTGGATTAGGGTAAATTGCAGTAAAAGGGATGTTTAATCGAATAATGGCATAACGTAATCGAGTGTTAAAACCATTTTGGTTTTTTGTGATGGTAAAATGATTATTTTTTTATGATTTTAGTATGTGTGGTTGTTAGTATCATATCTATAACTGACTACTAACTACTACTGGTACTATTAAATTTTCAACAGACTTTTTGTCGGTTTGTCTGTATCTGTAAACGCTTATCACCGAAACGGCTGATCAATTTGGATATTTTTTGTGATACATTAATATAGATAACATATAATATCTATCGTCGGCCCCGCCTGCCATGAACATCTATGGCAGTCGTTATTGGGAAGTCAGTGCCCTCTAATATCCTGACACTGGTCTAGCCTTAGGGTATCGTTAGCCCTCGGGTTGCGGAGGTCAGGTGGCAGCCGCTCCGTGTAAAAACTGATATCCAGTCAAATCCGGTTAGACTAGAAAGCCGACCCCAAGTGACTTGGGAATAATAAAGGCTAGGGAGAAGAAGATAATATACATAGGTTCACGTCTGGTTTATCGTGGGGATCAACAATCTTCTCATTTTTATAGTAACATGTATTTAATATGGTAAGGGAATTTCACTATTCCAGGAGCATACAACCAAGCCGTTGCATGTTAAGAGATTTTGGCATAAGTGAGCCTACATGATATTATGTATTTAACATGACAACGTATATTTCTTATCCCAATAAATATTTTTTAAATAGCGATAGCTCAGTGGGGATACCAACTGACTGCAATGCAGAGGGTCTCGGGTTCGAACTCACGTCGCGCACCTCTGACTTTCGGAAGTTATATGACTTTTCGAAATTATGAGCGTGTTGATTGACAATTATCGCCTGCTCCGTGCCTTGGAGAGCACGTTAAGCCATCGATGCCGGGTGACATGAACATCTATGGCAGTCGTTATTGGGAAGTCAGTGCCCTATAATATCCTGACACTGGTCTAGCTTTAAGGCTAACAATACCCTCGATAGCCTTCAGGTTGCGGAGGTCAGGTGGCAGCCGCTCCATGTAAAAACTGATATCCAGTCAAATCCGGTTAGACCAGAAAAGCCAACCCCAAGTGACTTGGGAATAGTAAAGGCTAGGGAGAAGAAGAATAAATATTTTTTATCAAAACTACAAATATGACGAAATTGCCGAAGAGATAGGTGTATCAGATCCACATTATGCTAGCCACGATTAAAAGTATTATATAATAGTGGACACTCGCGAACACGAAGTTCAATAAAACGCCAGATAAATGCCAATAGATTCCTAAATTGTCGTGCAGATTTTCCAACTTCGTGACGCTACTTAGAATTTCTTTAAGCAACATACCTAACAAAATTTTGCCAGACCCGACGGCTAAGATTAGACCTCACAATAGTAAGTAAACAAGCGCAATCATGACATAAGATCAACAACGCATTTAAAGTAAAATAAAGTAACTTGAAAATGATATCAAAAGCGGTCCTATTAATTGTAACCAGTTATGAATACTTAAAAACTTGATTAACTCCACGACAGTATCTCTAAAGGTACTAAATCTCTGTAAAGCAATACGACAACACAAAGATATTATAAATAGCGATCATTAGTCACACCATTGTTGAGTTTTCAACGCGATGAAGGGGACAGTGTGTGGTGAGCTTGGAGATAGAGTTTATATTTTGATTAAAATTCGATCTTGATAATGTGTTTTGGCATTAATAATAGAATTTTGTGTTAATAATAGGTTTATTACAATCACGAGTATATATTATTACGAGTTGACTATTTGGCTGCATTGTAAATACAAAAAATATTTTAAAATATAGGTATATAACATGCCGGTGGTGACATTCCAAGAGCTAATCAGAAATTCATTACACTCTTATTTCGACAGTATTAGTAGCAATTAGGGAATGAACTGCCTGCTTCGGTGTTTCCCGAGCGCTATGATATGTCCTTCTTCAAACGAGGTTTAAAGAGAGTTCTTCTTTCACGGTAGGCAGCGGCTTTGCTGTGTCCTGACATTGCTGAAGTCTATGAGCAGCGGTTACCACTTTCCATCAGGTGGGCCACTTGCTCGTCTACCACCACTGGCAATAAAAAAAATAAAAAAACGAACCCTTTGTTGTCAAAAAAATTGCGGCTAACATATCAATGTCGATAAGTGGCGGTTTCCGCTTACCACCAGTTGGGTTGCTGGCTCGCTTGCTACAAAAGGCAATGGAAAAACTCCGGTAGATAAAATGAGTACTTTGGTACCTCTTCTATATTTTACTACATGTTTACGATAAACAATTATTTTTAGATACTATTTCACAACAGGGCTTTTATAAACAAACTAATGGTTTTTTAATAGAGGTAGATAAATGTCCCACTACCGGGGTTTACTATTCTTAGTGTGAGAAGGGTAAGATTAAAGTTCACTCCGCTGACCCAGTGTGGGTTGGCAAATATCACACGTCCTCTGAATCATTATAGAAAATAGAAAACTTGCATACATGGAGGTTTCCTCCAGACCTTTTGCTTTGCTGTTATAGTGAGTAATAATCATATTAAAAAACTAGCTATCCCTCAGAAACAGTACTTTTTCCTGGATAAAAAGTTTCTATTCTATGTCCTTTTCTGTAAACCTGACGTGTATATTAAATTTCATAATGATCGGCCGTATAATAATAATATCAGCCCTGTATTAAACTGTCCCACTGCTGGGCACGGGCCTCTTCTCTGTGTGAGAAGGGTTAGGCCATAGTCCACCACGCTGACCCAGTGCAGCTTGGCGGACTTCACATATCTTCGAGAACATTATGGAGAACTCTCAGACATGCAGGTTTTCTGACGATGTTTTCCCTCACCGTCGGTCAGTAAAGGAAAACATCGGTCGTATAGTAAAGGTAAAAAAGTACGTGAAAGCGTGTCAAATGAATAAACTCACATTCACACTTATAATATTAGTTAGGATTAATACGCACATTAATATGTTAGTATCGAGCTGAAGATCTCATAGTGGCAGGTCATATATTTTTAACTGTGCTATGTCTGTTTCTTATCAAAAAAAGGTCTTGTTATTTTCCTTAGACAATAATAACAAACATCATCTATATTAATAATTCTTCACCAAATGACCGAAGGTGGGGTCAAGCAAAAAAGCTTTGGCTACTGTCTATAGCCGTTTGTCTTCATTGGAGACAGGTTTATAGCCGGGGGCGGTAAATAATATCGACGCGGAAAACGTCATGCAACATTCATTCGTATTATTTTGTTATCGACAGGCTGTTTCAATTTTATTCCATCGAGATTTTCGGTCTAGAAGACTGAAGAATATCGATAGTTATCTGTGAATCAAGAGAACTGTCTAGTTAAATGCTCTTTTTATGTTCTTTTCTCGCTATCCTCTTATTATGACACACTACTGGGCAAAAGCCTGTCTCTTGAAGTTTTAATCTATTACTAGTTATTTATTTATTTATTTTAAGGTACATCAACAATATACATATACAAAATCGGTTCACATAAGAAGCTGAAAATAAAAACTTATATGTTTATCTATTATAGACGTACACAACATTTTCTGTACATAATTATAAAGAATAAAAATTAAAAATAAATTAAGAACTTAATACAAATTTAACAAGACATAATTATTATTTACAAAATAGAATACTAGTTATATAATATGTATTATAGTTCTAATATGATGTGGTGTAAAACATATGATATTGTGTTCAAAATCGAATTGAGTCACGGTAATCAATCTTAACGGAGATGAATAACCATCTGCGTAGGAGATAGATAAGTGTGTCCGCCAGTCTAATTACGGTAATCTGACAAGACCCAAGAGAGAACAGGCACTGTAGGTGCTTACTGCCTTCTTGGTCACGGGAATATAATACGTATCCATTGTCTTACTACTTTAGTAAAGTAAGCATAGAGCAGCGATAGCTCAATGGGGAGACCAACAGACTGCAATGCAGAGGGTCTCGGGTTCGAACCCACGTCGCGCACATCTGACTTTCGGAAGTTATATGACTCTTCGAAATTATGTGCGTATTGATTGACAAATATCGCCTGCTCCGTGCCTCGGAAAGCACGTTAAGCCATTGGTCCCGGCTGCCATAAACATCTATGGCAGTTGTTATTGGAAGAGTGCCGACACAAAAGATCCCACTGGGTCTAAGTGTCGCCGGTCTGCACTAACTGGCCCCCACATAAGATAAGATTAGATAAATAAGCATAATAAATATAAATTACGACATTCATTTTCATAATTCATTCATTAAAAAATTACCGCACTAGGAATAATTATTCCTGTACTGCCAGAGGCTTTACATTTTATAAATGTTCAAACAACGGACAAAAATAACAACTATTTGTGTATCACTTGTCCATGGAAATCAAAACCACAAAACTAGACGCAGTATAAGTGGTGAGACGACAATTTAAACCTCTGCGCCATCCGTGCAAAAGGCAAATTCATTTCGATATATTAGAAAAAGGCAAAACAATTATATGCGAATTATATGCGTATGGACATGTTATGCGAAGAAATGATACGTATGTAGGTAAGAAAGTGATGAATATGAGGATAGGGGGACGAAAAGGGAGAGGAAGGCTAAGGAAAAGATGGATGGCCTGTGTGAGGATGGGTATGAAAGGGAAAGGGTTAAATGATCAGATGACGGGTGACAGAGAAGTATGGAAGCGATGGACATACTGCGCCGACCTCAAGTAAATTGGGACCAGGGTAAGAGGATGATGGTGATGAGAAAAAGGCAAAACAAAACAGTTCAAAACTTGTTTCTCTTCTGTTCGTCACACAATTTATTTTTTTGTATTGTTTAATGTGATCAATAAAAATGGAATCAGTTTTTTTATATAAATTCATATATGTTTTCCTATGATATTCAATAATATGATCGTATTTCGACTACATAGTTGCCGAACACTAGTTATCATAAAAAGATAAAAGTTCAATCACAAAAACCTAAATGGTTACATTATAATATCTTTATCTAAACTGGAGGTTCCCAGACTTGTTTTCTCATAGACCACTTAATTGTCTACAGACAAATCAAAAAACCACTGGTACTGAATATGGAATATGCAATATAAGTTTTTACAAGTAACAGTCGTTGAGCTTGTCGAACAGTCGGTGAAGTCAAGCCAACATTTTAGTTCTTCACTATCGAATGCAAATAAATTTTTGTGGATCCCCGCTTACGAATTGTGCACTCCCATTTTTTTGTCATGCCAACCTAGACCCCTTCGAGTCTCCTGTGGACCCCTGGGGGTCCACCTGGACCACTTTGGGCACTAATAATCTAAACTAAAAGCAAAACAGCCTGTAGATAAATGTACCACTATATTTCCCAAGAATGCCTTAGTGCGGTACCAACATTATTTCTGGGGAAGTAACGAGCATAACTGTGCGGCAGCTGGCGCTACATTATATGTGTTGGACCGTGGACATAATTATTTCGATCTACCTTCGTATAATAAGTCCGCTTGTGTTGGACAGCTATGAATATTCAGACTATTTGGAGCTAACTTATAGACTTAGCATACTTTGTAATTATTAAAGTCTGCTTGTAAATCGACATGCGTTTCAAAAAGAAATGTAATTACCTGGCATTTTCTGTTGCGTTAATCCTTTATGATCATCTTACACTTTACACTAGATATACTGGACTAATTTTTCAGCAACACCGTTTTTGTTCATGATTAAATGCTTTGTTAGTATAAGATTTAGCTACTATCGAAACGTAAAGAAAAATAAATATTTGGTGATTGTTTACTTTTAAGTTAGATATGGTTCAATAGAGTAAATTAATACTGTACTATTTTAGCCAATAGTGTTTTTATGAGCAATTTATCAACAATTACAGAAAATACGAATGCTTATCAGACTTACATATCCTAACTACCATACTTAATAAAACACCTAAAAAAATTTTGCCTGTACCGCGAATTGATCTCAAGACTTCACTATTGGTTCCAGTAGATAAGCAATATATAGTCAGTGTCGATATAAGCTACCTAATCCATGATCAATTCCATTAACACTCTTTTAATCTCGTCACAAGAAAACTGTGACCAACCCCACACCAAAATAACTTAAACAGTATGCAAATATGAACATTCAATCAAGAATGAAGATTGAAAATAAATGTAATCTGCGTGAAACGTCACGGGGCACGTGCCACACACGTCACAGCGTGTTATATGCAAATACGACAGTAGATAAATATGCGCACTGCGATGCGGGTTTTATTTTAATCTTTTAAGTGTTAATAGTCAGTGCTTGTATGGTTAGTAACGAAAGTTAAAGGTATATTTATTTATTTATCTATTTACTATATTACACATTTTTATAATTAATTGACAGCGGCTTCCGCACTAAGCTCGAGGCTTGTGTCGGGGTACACACGTTATACATTAGTCGCTTAACATTTAGAATATGTAGACATCGGTTTGAAAACAAATAAAATATAAAAATTTCACTTCTAACAAAATAACGTTCGAACGAAGTGTACATATTAATATAACAATTTTGGAAATAAAAAAGGGAAGTACAGTTGTATGTGGTGAAAAAGTGTGGGGTTTTGTTATATCTTTTTAAAAAATCACTATTGTAGGGATTAACTGCGTGGTCATCGATTAAACCTGAACTTATGCTGCAACTACAGAATGCAGTATTTTATTTTCTTTAATTTGGAAGGTCATCTCCCGCACTATTTATACGTCGACTTGTCTCGCAGGGGACCTAACAAACAATCAAACAACGGACATCAAGTATACCCAGATTCTGAAAAATTATTTGTGGGTCACACTTGTCCCGTGGGGATCAAACCCACAACACTCGGAGTATACGCTGGCAGTGGTGAGGCCACCACTTTAACCATTATTTCATCCGTACAACCAGTCTAAAGAAGTGCTTCTCTAGTCTAAAGCCAAACGATATTGTGCTGCGTTCCTGAAGTGAGTAGGATTATCAATACATGGGGTATTAAAGCGAGGGATTGAAATATTTGCAAGTTTCAGTAACAACACGAAGAATCATAACGATAACCTTTTTGAAGGGTCTGCAATTCGCTAGTGATATTTCTATTGCAGCTGGTTTGCCAGCTTAAATATCTAATATATATAATCTAAAAAAAATTGGGGCAGTCTTTGGGGACTGCCGATAGAAGTGAAAACTTTAATCTTTGACCATAAACACTTCTTCGTAAAAAAAGGGGGCGTGTCGGATTCCTGATACTCTCTTAGCGGTTATTAAGGGGATCAAAATTTCGTTATTTTTTGCATAAGACGCACCATTTCTGAGATATTGTTAATATTCTAAAATAATTCAAAAATGGAAAGCGTGGAAGCGCGACGATGACGCGAGTTCTATGATTTTTGTTCACCCAAGAAGTACTCAACGCGCCTAAAGAAGTTTTCACTTCAAAAACATGTAAGAAATTATTATCATGGCTTATGTATGTATGTTATTGTGAGATCCCAGATCCCTGATCAGGCAAAGCCTTATTGGGTTTGTGTGTTTGGTACTTACACTAGCAGCATAGAGCCTAGAAATGCACCAAGTATCTTTAGGCATCCTATTCCGTGGGAACTACGACAAGGCTGGCGAGATTTTGGTTACATATGGCGTTAATATATTATGTACATCTTTTAGGTCATATACGCACTTACATTACAAGTAAATACACATTCTGATATCTCATTCGAGAAAAATATTAAGTACTTACCTACTAAAAGTACTCCATAAATACTCCCCATTCCACAGAATGACACAAAAAAATGATAATTTCTTACAAGTGCTTCTTGCACGGCCATCTGTCTCAATCCTGAGACATTTTGGAGTGTTCACAATGACACTCCAAACTGATCGTCCCTTCAATATATATAATTACGTACGTATGTTGTGGGGCGGTGCAATGCATCATAGAAATCTGTTACAAATTTTACCGAAACAGTATATTTTTGGGGAAATATTGAATATTGGACTGATTATTATTGATCGTTGTTGAAAAGGTTAGTAGAATGGTTGATAAATTTGTTGTTGCTTCAGAAGTTATTCTATAATGACAAAATTACGTCTAGCTAACGGCACGAACTAAATATTTATCGTTTTCATAGATTAGATAGGTACAAAATCGACCCTTATTAAAAAATACACCGACCGGTTTTCTAAACAAATGAACTTGTCTAAATCAAAAACAATTTTCAACATTTTACATACGAGTTTATGTTTTGAAACAATAAAAAACATTCATTGTATCCCATATCGTACCCTAATTATGCAGTATCGTGTTGCTAAAACAAAAAGCATACGACACCGCTTTTAAAACAACCGATGATTTTTTTATAATATAATTGCTAATTTGCCTCGTCCCTACTTGCCTTTATTCCCTGTTGGGTATAAGTATTCCCTCCACCAAAAGCGAGGCTTCATAGCTTGGCATATTTAGATTATTTTATTAAGTATTTCTTAAACCTTAATTAAAGAAAATAAGACGGTTAGTGTCTCATGGCCGTTGCCCCATTCTCGGAGTAATTATGAAATAACATATCACTTTGTCGGGACGCTGCGCTGCTCACCTGTGACGCTGTGTTTGAGAGAGCGTAATAGCCTATGTCTGAGTACATACAGTGGTGATTCTGTATACGTATGTATAAAATACGAACTGCCTTTGCATAGTCACAAAGTGTAAGTGTATGCGCCATCATGGCATCCTACTGTCTATTTTAGATTTATACAAAAAAATATAACTAAACCCAAATTATTTAATCTTTATGATTATTATTAAGTTATTATTGCTATTATCTTAGTTTTTTAAATAATAGCTGCAACAACTTGTTGATATGATTCGTAAAATATTGACATTATATTTAAATGCGATTTAAAAGAGTGCCGGTTTCTTCACATAGGCAACCCTTTGAACCTAATAACTAATCTAAATATAGCTTCAGTAACTTAGTAAACTTACTAACCTATATAGCTGCAACACCTTGTGGATATGATTCGTAAAATATTGAAATTATATTTAAATGCGATTTAAAAGAGTGCCGGTATCTTCTCATAGGCAACCCTTTGAACCTAGCAACTAATCTAAATATAGCTTCAGTAACTTAGTAAACTCACTAACCTATATATTTTGACGTTCATAAGTGTAACTTTGTTACCTAAATGAATAAAGGATTTAGGATACATTAAAGCTATAGTAACTAGATATTAATTAAAAGATAATTTGTAGCATCATATTGCTATGAAAGGAATGCTACCCTTATCATATCCTATTGTTAAATTTTCAGGATTATCTCTTTCTACCTGATGAATTATTATTTCTTTTTCCTTCCTTATTTCCGTCTGAATCTGTTCTAATTATTTCCTCTTGAATAAACAAAGGGACTTCAAAATGTTTCAGAGTGCTGTTGTCGTTAAATAAAATTGCCACTTTTCGATTATTTACGTGCATATTGTAAAAAGTATGTTTGTAATATTTGCGTTTATGTCACCATCTTTGATAACAGCGTCTTTTTATAATAGGTATTTATTTTTGAACCATGCTCGTAACTATAATAATGTATGACATTACTTGTACTTTCCAAGAGTTATTGGTCACTGAACAGATTGGCCTTAAGCGGCTTTGCTAGATATGTATGTCTGAAGTAGATAGCATCATTAAGGATTTTAGAGGTTTAATCTGTCAAAGGTTCTTAGCCTGCCTGCCTTTTGAGGTGTTCTCACCAGAGATATTTAAAATCTATTGTATCTGGCCATAGGTGTGCTGCTGCGGCTCAAGAGGTTAATGAGATGAGACTTGATCTTCTTCATACCTTTTGGAACTGCGTCATTAATTGTAAGACAAATTTTTGTGTGAACTGGTTTTAATAAAGTTATGTTCATTTATTTTATTTTTATACCACCTAAATGACAAACCCACTTGATTGTAGGCGGTCGCTGTTCCCTAGGAACCCTCGCAACCGATGTATCACTTGCTCATTGCCAACTGTTTAAAAAAAGAAGTCGGTTGGCTGCGACACTACTACAAGGGACATAAATAACACGGGCATCTGACTGCATATCGTCTCTTTAACACATTGAACACACACATGCCGGTCATAAACGACCGCGAAAAATACATTTTCTATTGTGCCTGCTACATGGCAGCCAATGTGTTAAGATAGCTGGAAACGCACTATTACAAAGTGCAGGTTTAAGCGAATAGCCAAGTTTCAGTGAAGGTCCTACTATTCCATAGTCGCCGTGCCATCAAAGATGAACTGATGATTGCCATTATTAGCAACTTCTTTTTTTTATCAACAATAAAATATTTCCATTTTGGCGATCGATAATTTAGCATATCAATGTTACAAGTAACGAGCAATACAGCGATATAGAACCATTTGTTAACTTGTATCCGCTATCAGCCAAATGGTTAGACTTAAGACCGACTATACGATGGCGAAACCATAACATTACCTTTATATCTCCTAAATCGATATGGAAAGAACATCGTTCATATATAATTCAAACTGTATCGCCGGACAAACGGATACACCTCGACACTGATGTATCACTTATCCCTCGGTAGGATAGTGGGGTCGCGGTAATCCGAGGACATCTTCACAATTACTTGCCCTTACGCCCGACTCAATATTGTAAGGCACAATAGAACTTCGGGAGTTTATAAAGAGAAACTATACTAGATGCGCCTACATCTTGAATGGTAGTTGTTTTAATTGTTATTTTTTTATACTACCAAGATGGTAAGATGGTACTAGAATATAGCCCACTTATTAGTATGCCGTTACCATTGCAGCTTATGATCACTAATAATAGAAAAAAGGAGAAAAATTACAAAGGATGAAATTACAGGACTGGAAAAGGTAGCCATTATGTCAACCACTGCAAATCTCACTCAATTGGTTCATAGTAATTCTGATAGTGCTATTATGGCTGTCGTAGAAGGGTGGTACTTTGATGAGCAAGCAATCGTGCTGCCGCCGTATAATTCGCACCAGGTTCTTTCATTAGACGAGCGAGATTAGGCGTAGGCACAATTGCGTTGTGCTTGCCAAGACACAAGAATAAAAACACCTAACTTCTTAACTGAGTTTTCTTGACAGAAAATCTTATATCTTATTTAAGGCCCGAATAAACAAAATTCAAAATGGTCGATATAGAATATCCAGTTAAAACAATATCTGTGTTCGCTTACAATAAGGGTCCCTCAGTTCACGATATATTGAGTGTTGATTCAATCATAGATTTCTTTTTAAAGTTTCGTGTTTGGAAACCAATTTAGGATTATGATGACTGATGTTGTTTATTTTAAATTATATTGCTTTTGACAGATAATAACATTCTGTATTTAGAATGTGAGTAATATTATCTCTGCACTACTCTAAAGTAGAAAAGCAAATAATGTATACAATGTGTATAAAAGTTTTTAGAATATTGATTTTATTTTTGACTAGATGTTCCCGCGGTTTCACCCGCGTTTATCGTTACTGCGCCACCCTGTGGGTCGTAGCGTGATGTTATATAGCCTATAGCCTTCTTCGATAAATAGGCTATCCAACACTAAAAGAATTTTTCAAATGGAACCAGTAGTAATCACGCAGAATAAACCAGGAGAAACATCGTTTGTACTATGTCTGTAATGGGTAATTATTTTGCTGCGATGTTATTTTAAAAGTGCTATATCTCCTAAGATATTCATTGAAATCGAATGATGTACAGGGCAATTTTGTTTTAAATTAAATACTTGTGATGAATAACGTATTTATTTGGATAAGGATTAATATCATGTTTATAAAAATACCTTCGCAAATAATGTATTATTTTAGAACAAATTTCGTTAGCATAAAAATGGTTATAGTGAGCCAACCTTAAAAGATAGACATATGCTGTTGCGGACTTTTTTTTAGCACTTTTAAAGGGGAACAATTCTGTCATACATGATTTTTGCGAAACTTTAACTGTTTACGCAGCGCACGCAGCGGAAGCTCTCAAAAGGAAAAAATACTCTCCGATTTTGAAACATTCTTCATTGGTGCTCCGCTCCTATTGATCTTAGCGTAATGATATATAGCCTATAGCCTTCCTCAATAAATGGGCTATCTAACACTTAAAGAATTTTTCAAATCGGGCCAGTAGTTCCTGAGATTAGCGTGTTCAAGTAAACAAACAAACAAACAAACTCTTCAGCTTTATATTATTAGTATAGATACTATTGAATTCTGTGCATATTTGAAATTGGCGTAAGCACACAAACTTGCCTTAGATAATAATTATGTAAATATATGTGTTTATTCTTGCTTAATAAATAAATACTGTAAGTATGTTACAAATGTTTTGTTATACGTGCGACAGCTGTTCTAAATAACACAAACGTGCTATAAGAAACAAAATCTCAATAGTTACTTACACATAGGCAATTAAAGTGCATAATATCCTCATTTGGGACACGCTTTTAGATTTCACGTAATTTATATTTTTCAGATTCTAAGAATTTTATAGCAATATGCTTCGCCAAAACACATAACACATTGCTTAGCCCGGATAATGAACCCAGGCTCTCAACATCAGCAGTAAACATTAGCAAGATCAAAGAAACATAATATAGTATCACACTTGTATATATTGCAGAATCAACAGCTGCCTATATTTCTACAGTAAAATTTCTTATAGTAACTAAACCACATTACGTAAACTTTTCTTGGACAAAAAGACAATTTTGGTGACAAATTTCCATATATCCTTCATAATTCAAAATTTTACAATAAATATCAAAAGCCTAAGTTATGCAGCACTTAATCATTAAGCAAAATAACCAACACGAAGTTCACTTACAGTCGCTAAACAAAAGATGAATTCATCGTTCAAGACAAAACTATTGTAGAAAACCATTCCACCGAAGCTTAATTCTGAAATAGCGATACTTCAAAGGGGACTGAGGACCGTTGTTGACTTCTAGTTAATGTATTCCAGGGTATTGTTTGTGGCAGACAGGATTACGTTCATATCAAATTGCTAGGTAAAAGGAATTGGACTGTTTTGTCGGTTTCAGTTTCAAGAATTTCTGTTTACTGGAGTAAGAACTAAGTATATGAGTTTTAAAAATAATACTAATCAGGTTATGTTATCTTCTACTTTTATATAAGTAATGTGTCAAGGAATTAAGCAAATAATATTATGTTTCAAAATAATTAGAAGTACTGCTATTCGTAAGAAAAAACATCCAACTATTCACAAAACGATATAGTAAAAGGCACAAATTGGCTATATGTATGCCATCAAATAAAACAGCTTTCTTAAATAAAAGTATTCTGTGTATGGCATCACGAACTTACAATAAACTACCCAAATCAATATTACAGATTACTGAATTTAATATCTTTAGGAATAGAATAAAATCAATATTATTACGAAAATGTTACTACTCGGTCCATGAATATTTGGAGGACAAAATGTTGTGAATACATAGCAAACAAAATAGATATTCTAATTTGACATTTCCAGTTAATTGACATACTTATACACTATACCTAATTTTATTTTTATTTGGTTATTAATAATGTGTTTGTCTTATTAATTTTAACGGCGAAGGATAAATTTCCTAGAAACACGAGGAACTCTACCAGATTAGTTTTAGAGGCAAAGCCAAAAACTACAATGTTCCAAAAAAACTGTTATGCAATGTGTGTACGTATATTTAACAAAATACCGGAACATATCAAATTACTTACATTAAATAGATTTAAAAACCATTTGAAAAATTGGCTGCTGGACAAATGTTATTACGCTGTAAATGAAATGCTTTCTACGTAATCAAATCAATCATATTTTTATGACATTGCATGCCCATTTTAATATTTTATAAAGTTGGTATTGACATTTCTTCATTTTTATTATTGTATGAAATTTTGACATTTTAATAATCTATGTATTTTCTTTATTTTGTTTCATTTTATAAAATGTATTTAATAGACTGACTATACTTTTCGATGTTAAGAATTTAATGTGTAGTAAACTTTCACATGCCACTTGTGGCAAAATAGAAGCACCGTGTACCAATCTGACCACCTAATTGTACTCTATTTTATGTGAAATAAATATCATTTCATTTAATTTCATTAAATATTTATTGATAATATTGACATCATAATTTTGTAAGATTTATAAATTGACATAAATGTATAATATAATGTTGACTATAGTCGGTAAATATTATTACTTGTTCTGATACCTATTGAAATTGAATTATTAAATTTTATTTTATGTAATATTTTGCATGCCAGCCTGGTTGAAATATGGTGGTACTCACTGCTTAAATTGTAACAACTATTATTGTAATACCCATATATCACAAAATAAATGATTTTGAATTTGAATTTGAATGTTTTACATAATGTAGGTATATCGTGTTTTCGTTTTGTATTATGCTGTGTGTCAATTACGAATTATTGTCACTTAACAATATGTGTACAGAATACACAAATTTATCCAAAAAAATATTAGATTGTCTTAAGCTGGGTGAAAATTGGAATCAATCAATCACATTCATATTTAAAGTTATACAGTCACACTTAACTATATTCTCTATAAATATATCTAGCGTTAGTTGTATTTACTTTATAAATCAAGTATACATTAGTTATAGCTCCATTGTACAAAATGATTATTGATATTCATATCCACAAAGCATGTCTTCTAAACAATACCCTCCCTACCCTTATCAAAGCACTTACAAAATTTGTAATTCTAACTGTTATATCAACTTCAAAATCTCCATTTACATCGAAACTATTCAAAGCTAAATTATGTCGAACTATAAATCCAGGATTTCATCGACAAGACCTCTTACCAAGATTACCAATTTCTCGAGCACTACTTGGTCAAAGGACAAATTGCGATCCAAGATGGTAAATAATTAATTTGACTAATGGAACAGTTGTTTGGTGACATTTGAAATTTGTCAAAACGAGAAGCTATGAAAGGCTTTTGACGTCCCACTGTGTATTGTTTAAGTCTGAACCGGATGTCTGGGAAATATGATCTGTTTAGCTCGAATATTTAATAATAAGAAAATGATCAGTAGAAGCACGTGTCTTGTAATATCTATATACTTGGTTGACGACAATAGGTTTTGTGGACTTGAAATTGTAGCTGATGAAATTTATGTTAAATCTATTGGTCGCAGACCGCCAGCCAGATACGATCGATTTTTAATAATTATGTTTAGTATTCTAGAACATGACAAATTAATACACATCTGCTGATCGCTTCCGGATATACAGGTGTACATAACCTAATAGCACTGCTCGCCGTAGAAACCAAACTCAGGGAATCACCATCGCACACAATCATAAGCGCAAAAGACAATACAATTTTATATAATAGATTCACAATTCATTTACAAGCTGTTTAGTATACGAGAAACAGAATTTTACTGAAAACATTTTATTTTCCATTTCCGTTCAACTATACGCAGTAATGATACACTTGGGACATTTAGCAATACAATAAAATCCAAAATTCAGTGTAGAATCACTTCAATAAATCGAGCAACACTCATTGACGTACAAACTGCCTGTTTTGAATTTCACTAGCATTTGAAAACGAGATCTGAAGCACTTAGACACGGTTCGCTACATGACGAACACACAGACAAGCAGTTTCTGAGCCAACATTGTGTTTAGATTTATGGAAAGGAATTGATGAAGGATGACTCATATTTTAGTATCTAGTTACTGCGTGCAACGTCTTGTAAGTATTCAACAAAGCACAAAGCATTTGTAAGTCAGTATGCGATATAATATACTTACATACTTAATACCATATCGCACACGGACTTTTAAATATTTCGGTTATGTATGATTACTAACATTAGGTTAAGAACTTTGTACTAACAATATATGGAGATTATTTTATCCGAAATAAACGATTATTATTATAATTATTATTATAAATACTGAGTTTTATCCCAGTACCATTTACTTCAACCGAGATTCTAGCTAGGAACGAGTAATTTACATATTACCGTGATAAAATCACAATCTATAATCTATAAGTATAAAATCACAATACATTTTTGTTTGAATAAATTTATTTAAACATAATAGCCCAGTGACGTCATCCAATTCGACATAGCTATAATAGAAGCCTTTACATGCTTTTTTAAACAAAAAGCTGTTTCAAAGACAAAGGGGGAAAAAGCCAACCAACAAAAAGTGATCGATCCTTTCATACCGTATGTCACAAACATCTTCGGCCTATCGAGAGGCGTTTAAGAGCATCTCGCCATAACAATAAACTTTGAAGGGACGCTACATTAACATACGTATTGCCAGCTAAAATGTTTGACAGTTCGCAATAGATGTACCATTGTTCGACTTGGGGTAAGCCTTTGATGAATACGGTATAAGATGCTTATGTTAGATCAGCGGCTGTTCATAGTTATGACGAGGTTCTAAAGTTGGTTTCAAGACATTTGGTTATTTGTGGTTATAAGGATATGATTGAGTACCTGTTATGCTGTCATTAGAGTTCAACGTTTTGTTTTTCTTCTTCTCAATGTTCTACTCGACTTCTTGAACATGTCATCAGCAAAATATAAAAAATAATAGTAAATAATAATGTTACATATATTTTTATCCATTGCTATGTCTGAAGACTTTTTATGTAAGCAAGGCTTATTGTCTGTTTTTAAATCTATTAATCTATAATCCTAATTTATATCACGAAAATAGATTTTACAGCACAATGGTAAACTTTCTAAGTCCTAACTTATTTCTCTAACACCGCCGCATGTGTGAGCACGTGTGTGTGTATGTGTGTGTGTTTCCTAGTCTGATTCTAACACAGTGCTATTGAGATTTTCTATTAGGAAATTCTAATTAGTAGCACGGAACCTGGAATTATGCTTGGTAGGAAACAATAGGCTCACCCCTATTACGTGGGACTCAAAACACATATTATGTGAAATATGAATATAATATTCCTTTGCCTACGTTCTCTAGGATACAGGTGTACCTCAGTATGTTCTAATATATAATTGATATTCATTTTGAATGTGTTTTACTTTACATTGTAAATACTTATTTGAAACATTGAAGTTTTCAATAGCTATATTTTCTTATCTTGTTCCAAAATCATAATTATTTCTTTTTTACTTCCACCTGCAGTTATTTAATGCTTTAAATGGAATCTTGATTTTCATAATAGATATGTGTTTAATGTGTTTATATATATAAACAACGGTTTCGACACTGACTTGCACAACTCTTATTGCATCAATTCAATTTCTTTACAAGACATGTGACCAATTTTTTCACACACATCACTCCATTCAAGCGAATCTGAATGATCGCTTGGTGTTTCAACATCCTTATTTTTAATGTATTAAGGTCTAAATTCGTCTGTGTTAAATTCTAATTCACAAATATTAAGTTATTTTGTTATTTCATTCACATTCGGTCATCGGAAGCGATCGGTCAGGCGCGTGCTGCCGATACATCAACAATTTTGTCATTGTCATTCATTGTTAAATTTGACGAGTTGATTCTTTCTTTTATATGTGTTTTCAATAGAAATGTTATTTTAAAGTTATTTATAGTTTAGCTATTCACAAATAAAAATACAAAAGTTTGTTGCGTACATAAATATTGCATGGAAAACAAATCTGATATTTGAATCAGTGAATGTTACAATAATCAAATATTTCCATTACGGACATAGACTAGCTTCTCAATCAAATAATCCTAATCCTAACTTCCTAACTAATATTATAAATGGGAATGTGGGTTTATTTGTTTGTTTGTTACGTTGTTTCTATGCCTTTACTTCTCGACCGATCATCATTTCGCATACATGTTGTCAGGGGTACAGAAAAGGACATAAGGTACCTTTCATCCCTTAAAAAGTACTGTTCACAAGGGATACAAATTTATTGACATAACTTTCATTAACGCGAGCAAAACCGTGGGGCAAATCTAGTATTATTATATATCTATCTTATCTTATCTTATATGGGGGCCGGTCAGTGCAGACCGGCGAAACTTCGACTCAGTGGGATCTTTTGTGTCGACACTCTCCCAATAAAGACTGCCATAGATGTTTATGGCAGCCGGGACCAACAGCTTAACATGCTTTCCGAGGCACGGAGCAGGCGATAATTGTCAATCAATACGCACATAATTTCGAAAAGTCATATTACTTCTGAAAGTCAGAGGTGCGCGACGTGGGTTCGAACCCGAGACCCTCTGCATTGCAGTCTGTTGGTCTCCCCACTGAGCTATCGCTGCTCATTATATATCTAAGTGCTTAATGACGTAAATTAAGCTCAATTTTAAGTAAATATTCTAACAACAATGTATTCATTACTTGGTTGTAGGAGTTAAATCCTATGAAATTTTAATCCTATCTCCATAAGATTTCATTTTTGTTTCGTAACCTATATAACCTGTAATCTATACAACAACGAATAACGAAATGAACTGAACATTTATTTTATATACATTGTACAGCTTACTAAACCAACTGCTCTAATCGTGTAATTTAACTATCAACAATATTAAACAACCACAGAGTAGCCCAATGCAGCATTCCAAACAATACAGGCAGACAACAATTTAATAAATGGAACCCAACAAAATATACCTTTTGTTTCGTGTGACAGCGAAATAAAGTAAAACACCGACCACGTCGGCTCCAATAAACTGGAAATATACAAAACGGACATTAAACAAACAAGTGTAACATTTCAATCCTTTACAGCGAAGATTTAAAGCCCAAAATCCTGTAAAATTTAATTTTGATAGATGCGCCTGAATTCTCTACAATTACAAAATACGAATGGTTTGATTTAGTTTGTTACTGGAAGTGAAACAAATCGTTTGGTCATCAGTTGTACAACAAAGTTTAGTAGGAGAATTCGATTTAATGCCAATTGTGAATAGGATTTAAAAATATTTTATTGTCAAAGAGTTTACTTCAGAAAGAGCGACGCATTAAAGCTTTTTCCCTGGATTCTGAAAGTAGATTAAGGATTTAGACGTTAATATGTAAATCAATCATTGCTAACGTCATTCAGATAGTAATAAATTTTAGATATTTTATCGTTGACAGTCTAATAAATTTATAACCAAAGTCAATAATAAATTTTGACCTGAAAACAAATCAATACGTACAGAAAATAAAGTAAGTATTCAAAATATTTAATTTTATTAACGCAGTTTCTGTAAAGCAAACAACATAAGTACAACATTTTTGGCCAATTACTTGATACAACAGAATATATTAATAAAATAAATAAATTTAGCAATCTCTTCCAGATTCTCTGCATCTACAAAAATCCTGTCGGATTTGTCTGTCGCAAAGCTGAAACACGGATCAAGTGAGCTTACACGGATGGCGACGCGCGAACCGTTTACACTAATTGCGATACGATGCGAGCGACGAATCATTTGCATTCGCGATAACTAGTGTTTTGCAAGGGTTAGATAATTAGGTAGATACCGTAGTAATGAGAAGTTTGATCTGAAGAAGAATAATCTGCAGACGTAGTAAGTCTATTGACATTAAACTGAAAAAAATATTCGTACGGCTTTTATCGCGGTTTACTATTGTACATTTTGATAGAAATAGTATTATATATTTTTATTGTATTTTGTTGATGACTGTTTCTAAACATACTTGGTAAAAAATAATTGCGTGTACATACATACACACATAGATTCACGCCTGTTTCCCAGAGGGGTAGGAAGAGACTACGGATTTCCATTTGATACGATCCTGACACACTTCATTCACTTTCATCACATTCCTCAATATTTTATCAATTGCGTGTCATACTTCAAAACTAGAAGGGGTATTTTTGATTTATCAAATTGCTCATCTAAGGAATAAATTTATTAAATTTGCTATACAAATGACCATTTTTCAATTAATGAATACATTATCTTTAGAATAAATTTGATAGTTTTTCTTCACAAGAAGTGTCACAATATTTATTTATTATTCATATTCATATATTAGTTACAGTTTATTAGACATTGAAAATTCCAACCCTAATATCCTCTAATTGTAATATCTATTTGATGCTTGATATATCGACCATAATATAATTAAAAACCGCTGTTTTATTACTTTCTATCTTTTAATGGAGGTTAAGCTCCTTGAAGTAGACTTTGGTATAATAATGTTACTATATCGTCAGCATAGTCGTTCTAGTCTATATTTGCCTATTGCACTAAACCATTTTTAACTATCTAAATTCAATTCAACCCCATCCCAACAACATTTTCATGTTTGTTACAAAATCTTCCTAATTAGAACACAAGGCACCAAGTACAGTTGAACTTATCTCAGTTACCCTATCCATCACTGTCCGAACTAATTCCTGTAGAGATAGCTAAGTTAAACGTTCTCTACGTGATACTCTTGTTTTTCCTCAACCAATAGAATCTATTGTTTTAGTGGACAAATAGTTCTGAAGGGTTTAGGGTTCGGTTAAGTGAGTGGGATATAAATGAGAATAGTCTTTTTGTTGGTATATTGGAGGCCATGTGCAAACTTTTGTGCAGTCGATTTTCAGATATAATCTGTTATGTGCCAATGTAAGTAATAAGCTGTCTTTCTTCTATGAAACTTGACTAATATTATGGACGATGTTTAATTAGGTTTACTCACTGCTACCAACGCTCAGAGCTTTGCGCCGCTAAATCACTGAATTGGACAGAAATACGTTTTTGTGCCCATTTTACTGTATCCAAAATTTTCTGATTTCAATTTTCTGGGATTAAATATAGAGCACGTGTCATCTCTAAAATCGTAGTTTATCTGAATTTTATTAAAAATAAAATATATTAACAACATGCTGCGTTATATCCAAATAGACCCAAAACTCTTTTCAAAATTGTATTATATTGATATTAAGAATCGTAACGCTCTCACGATTACAATTCAAAAATCTCTGACGTTATAATTTTAAAGTACCAACACGTGTCTAAGTTTCGCATGATTTAAAATATAATGTATGTATTTGTGACTTGATGCGTAATCAATTGAGTGTTATAGAAACCATTAAACATAAGTTAACAGGCATTGACGCGTCTGCAGCACGCCCTATAGTTTAAACTATTGTGATTTAGTACTTGTCAATCCTCAAATAAATCTCAATTTTAGTAGCTCTGTTTTAAAGTCGAAATTTGAATGTCGGTATTGTATTTTTTGTCAAAACTTAAGTTATTCGAACACGCTCCTTCACACATGAGTGGATTACAGTCGTTTGTCATATTTAGATGTTTATGTTGTAATTATTTGCTAATGTTAAAGGCGTGAGAATGTTTGCACTGTTTTTGTAATTTATTTTTGTTTGCAAATTTAGTACTAAAATTATGATGATTGTCAACTTTTCTTTGCAAAAACTTTGATTCTTTAATGAAGTTGGTTAAGTAAGAACAAAGCATAATTGGCTGGATATGGCTTATCATTCTAATGTTTAATATTGCTGGGTATTAGGGTGTTACAGGTATGATGCTATGCTACGCTAGATGTTGAAGGATATTATGGAAAACTCACAGCAATGTAAATACGTTTAATGGCAGTAAAATGTTATCAGAGTAAACAAAATGTCACAGAAAATAGAATACATAAAAGATAAAGTTAATGAATGAATTTAACAGACGTTTTTAAAGTATAGATAGGTACTTTATAAATTTAATTAAGAAACTCCTTTGGGTTAAAGATAGCGAATTAGGTCTTGATTTTCTAAATAAATGTAATTTTTATATCAGAAGTTTGGTTTTGGTTATGATAATTTTAATTACACACACGAGTACACACACGCGTACACACACACGTACACACACGCACACACACACACACACACACACACACATACATGCACACGCACTACACATTCTCTATAACAACACATTGTCACTAGTAATTACGAATTAGTCATATTTTGTGGCTGCATGTATCTCTTTATTATATTATTGAATATTCTGGTTGGGGGGTCTGGAGATCTGTCACACAGGGTTATCCCTAGTATAGACTCCAGTCTCTCACAAAAAAATAAAATGAGCTTTACATACACTGCTATAACCAATTGATTGTACTAATATTCTTTGTGAAGAGAGAAATAAATAAAAATTATTATTATTATTAAACATTATATGCGGTCAAGTATGCACCGGACGATTGGTCATAAAATAACAACATAATATAAGTATCATCCGTTATTGTCCCGTCAACATCGATCTCACTATCGATAAACATCATTGAAATTAAACTATTTTATACGGATTTTGTCGCGTTGTTTATTTAAAACACTTTTATTACATAATTTTGAAAACTCTGACACTACTATTATTGAACTTTACTGAATTTAAGCTATTTAAATTCCGAAACGTCGGGGCAAAGTGTAAACTTAAATATAAATAGTTTTAATTAAAACTATTTACATATTTTAAGTATACACTTTGCCCCGACGTTTCGGTTGCTTTACAGCAGCCAATTTCATGGGAGACTAAGATGGACTACCATCTTAGTCTCCCATGAAATTGGCTTTTTTAAAATTACTTTGAAATAACTACACTTCAGAACATTGAGACAACTATGTCTCAATGTTCTGAAGTGTAGTTATTTCAAAGTATCCGAACATCATTTAATCATTGGTGTTTCTATTTTTCTATTTATTTTAAAATACCACTTTAAGAATTTTATATATAAAAAAGGTTTTAAATGATCACCAAAATCTGTAGTTCCCTAATGATAGCAATCCTTCGTTCCTTAAAAAAGATAATACTGTCGCAATAAATAACAGTGCAATGATTGATGCAGACTCCTTACTACCCGTTAGCATTTAACATACAGGAGCGAGTGACGGCACATCATTAATCTCAGCGTATGTATGTAAATTTTGCTCTGATAAATCGTTGGTCAAGCAAAACAGGAGCTCGGCCATTATTTCGGGTCTGGGGTCGTTCATTTGTTACAGACTGTTTATATTTTAGACGGACTGCTTTTTATTTGATTATATTTTTAATTCATTAAGCAGACATATACAAACCTACCTTTTCAGTCTCGTAAGGATAGGAAGAAATGTCTCATGCCCACATTTTGCCAGTTATGTTTAAGATTTACATAATTGCGGTATACTTTTCTGATGTCTAGTATTACTTTGGATGATCCAAGAAAGTAAATCCAGTTCTTAGTTAATTAACATTTAACTTGTAGGTTATTAGAAAATAACTGACACGTTTATTTCATGAAGACATGTTTTGATTTCATCATATTTATAATTATTTTTCGTTTTTTGATATTCATAAACTGTACTGTAAACCCAAGATTGGTATCTTACATTTTTTTAAATATTTGTCTTATTTAAATGTTACATCAAAACTGACCGAAAAAGATTAAGATCCCCAAAAATAGGTGTAATAAGTTTGCAAAAATCGTATTCAACTACATATTATTAGGTGCGTATTCAATGTTTGAACCACACATTACTCAATAATCACAAATCTAAAATGCCAACTTCTTAAAAAATTCTAAGTCAGAATCGACCCTACATAACTATGTGTATCTATAATGTTACTAACTATAATAATAGCCATACACAGCACCCTACAGATGCCATCAATACCGTAACAGATACAAGCCCGGGGCTCCCCTCGCATTGTCGTGAAGGCGCAAGGGTCACTGTACTTTGACACGGCCTCTGTCGTCTATATCCACTGATATTGCACTTGAATAATCCAATTAGTGTCCAGTAGATATGTGTTTGCTTTGATGTGACGATTTAGCAGATTGTTTCGTATTATTGCTTTGCTGCTGTTTATTTGATTAAAAAAAAAAACTTTTAGCATTCTATGTAGGTACTCATAAAGTTTGGTGGTAAACATTTTTGGAAGTTGTTAAAATCTATTTAAAATTAAAAATAATCCGAACTTTATTAACACGTGGATGTGCGAGGCTGATAAAATTGTACTTCCAATTGATCGATCAACTGTCAATGCTACTCTAAAAAATTATACCACCTTTCTTCTGCTAGAAACAAATCAAAAAGACTTCTAAATCGAATCGACAAAAAACCTCATTCGTCCAGCGAGATTGCTTTCGAGCTATTATTTTCGCGTAAATCGTTCAGATTTAAAACTCTCGGACCAACGTCCAATTCATGATTCAACAAAATGCTTGTCCATCCTGATAGATGCCCGTAGACGATCTAGAAAAATGCTGAAAGATCTAAATCGTTCAAGCAAGAAGACACTTAAAATCTTCAACGCGTAGGTTTAAAATTAAGTGACGAATTCCACATGCTTGGTCAGATTGAAGCTGAATGTGGCTGTGAGGAAAACTCAGATAAAGCAGTTAAAAAACGAGTGCAATTACGTTCGCCTTATCTCTATTTCTACGTCACGGATGACGTAAAATTCTGTTTTGAATTGCTAAAAAACAAGGCGTCGGATGTCAAAGTAATCCGCCAATTAAAATGGAATCCGAATCGGTTTGAACTCATCAATTGAGGAAATTGTATGGTTTTGTACAAATAAGGCTAATTATGCTGTGGTTATAAAATTTGATATAGCTTTTGAATGAAGGGCACTGAATATTTTTTTTAGAAAACATAAAATGAAAATCAAGCAATTTGATTTATTTGTTATTTTAATGTTATAATATAGTAAATTGTATGAAGTTTTGGTATCATTAGGATAGTAACAGTAATCGTTTCAAGTTTAATAACCAAAATAACACATATAGTCGTTCCGTGTTATGTGATGTCTCAGAAATGCCAACAGTCTACAAAAAATATACCATCCATTTTTATACATACATACGTTAGTACTACTTTCTGCTCACGGTTTCGTCCATGTGCATCCTATGACAACGCATTAAAAGCTTTATGTTTATTTAAGATATTATTATGGTCTTTCGATGTGCCCAGTTTCATCAAATTCTATTAACAACATCTTCACAACCATAAACAATTATAATTACTAGCGGTCGCCTACTGGTCAAAATTCAACCAAAATTCCTAAGATTGCTACTTCGTTTTCTGTTTTGCTCTATTACGTATAGATAACTTTGTAACTATAGTATAGGTAACCATAGTTACAAAGTATTGTACGACGTCAGAGGAACAATCTCGAAATACTATTAATCCGATTCGACTGCGTGAAGTGTTTTTTCATTAATTTAATGTATTTCTAATGCATATTTTATATAAATATTAGGATTCGTGCCTCCTTCTCCATATAAACTTTAACTGTGCCAAATTTCATACTCCTCCGTCCGCGCAATTTTACTTAAAAGGGGTAAAAAGTTTTTGCTTCACGTATTACTATAATATAAATTTCCTACGAAAATAGCACTACTTTTAAGAATTATGTTTTTGTACCTATTGATAAGATTTTAGCAATACAGTTTCTAGTTATATCTTCATCTAGTTGTGTTAATGTTCAGGTATTCAAATGGTGATACAAATAACCCCCATGCAAATATACTCATCGATGCTTATGATGTGCATTTCGACGGAAGTGGCGGTTGTATATGTGTCGTGCACGCCACATAAGTTAGTGATTGTATGAATTATGTACGTTGGCACTTTGGGACCGATTAACAGGTTTCCATTACATAACTCAGCGATGTCTGTTCACTTAAGGTTTAGGGTATGTATATATGGAAGTGGATTTTACTTTTTGGCATTAAAGTATAACAAGTTAAATATTATGAAGTGTAAAACAAGTATTAAAAAAATTGCCACGTCTCGTATTTACATAATAATAATATACAGTCAGCCCAGTTTTAAATAAATAGGTTCTGTGCTTTGAAAAGAAGGAGTAAATCTGTATATCAAAAGGGGCCCAGGGTTAATTCTGTTGTTTGGCAGGACAATATATTCGTAATAGTTATATTTAGCCAATTAGTGTAACGCTTTTTTATTGTTTTAACCAATTCCTTCATTTCAATTGCGTACAATAAATCTGATCGTTAAACGATTAGCGAGGTTAAGCAACGTTGGGTGCGGTCAGTCTATAGATGGGTGACCGCTTAGTGGTATTTCATCTGAACGTCTCCGTGCTTTGGAGGGCACATAAAAAGTCGGTCCTGGTTGTTGCCAAATTGACAGCAGTCGTTAAGCCATGTCAGCCTACGGGCGGCATGAACAACTCTTGACAACAGGTTGGCCACTAACCACACGAAAAGAAGAAGGAGTACTAACTTCACAACTTAGCAACATGATATCAGGTCTTGATATCACTTAGGTGGTCGCCTCGCTACGCCACTGTGCCGAGTGTGTGGAGGTTCAAATCCCACACGGGACAAAACTTTGTGTGACCTACAAATGATTGTTTCGAGTCTGGTCGTTCTTTGTGTCAGTTGTTTGAATTTTTGTAAGGCCCCTGCAATACAGGAATTATTTCTAGTCCGGGAGTTGTCTTAAAAATGTACTTGTAGGAACTTACTTTACTTAAAGAACAATTTTCCCAATTTTTGTATGAACTTTCTACATCTTCTCTGTAAGACCCTTCTCTATACTAACACAGTATACCCAAATCCCCTGTCCAGTTCTAATAGCGGTCTTCTGAATAATAATTAAACTCACATAAAATTTCAATAATGGCCGTGCTAACTGCGATCCGATGCAAATGTACTAGTTGTAGTCGGTGTGAGTTGGCCCTTAATTGTTTTGTGAGCCCACTGATATATTGTGATTTGAAAAGTTTGCGAATGTGTTAATACAGTTTTTGACTTGAGCGTTTTAATACGATTATATGTTTTAATTTTTTTTATTGCTTTGCCTGATGTTTTCATTTGGACTTAGATTTTATTCTTTAAATGGTATCTGTATTTGGACTATTTCGAGCTAGATATATTTAATACTAGCTTTTGCCCGCGGCTTCGCTCGCGTTAATTTAGAATTTGACAATCAATTTCTGCTTGTAATAATATAATTCAATCATGATTCGATAGAAACGTGGCGCCATCTATTATAATAAGAACGTTTTTGTTGTTTTCCTAGGGAACAGTAAATTTTTTCGGGATGAAAGGTAGCATATGTCCGTTTCTGTACACCTGAAAACGTATATGCAAAATTTCAGGATTATCAGTTTAGTGGTTTAGGTGTGAGAAGGTGACAAACAAACAAACAAACAAACTCATTTTCGCTTTTATAATATTAGTTAGGATTAGGATTAGGATGAACGCGCAGTTAACACGAATGACAGCTTAAAGCAAGATATATTTATATTTTGATATCTCTGTTTGGCTATTTTATGGTTTTGCATTGAAAACCAAGTAATAGCTGCGGCTTCATTGCATTTTCTGATGGAAAATTATCTACATATTAAATGCAAAGTGATCTTTTGCTCCGTTGCTGCAATAGTCAATCCAACAAACATACATTCACGTTTATAATAGGTTTTAAATTATACTTTGGTTTGTTATTATTATTGAAAGGTTTTATTTTGCAAATTTGTAGACATTAGTGTATATCATTTCCTGTTATAATCTTATGAATTTAACTTATTTAAACTAATACGGATCATAGTATCAGTAGTCAGAAATAATATATCAGCCAGACATTTTTCAACAGAATTTGCTGCAAAACTCAAAAGAATTCATTTGAAATTAGATCTTAGTATTGCAATTACGTGTAAGTAGAAGTGTACTAAAATCATTATAAAGATTGCTTTCTGATTATGTAGTTTTATTTGAAACTACCCTAGCTTTTCGGGTTTCCTTTGAACTTAAATTACACAACATACTAGATTAGGACCTAATTCTATTTCAACTGAAATTAATCGTATACAAACCAAATGACTAATCCTAATCAAAGCATAGTTGGAAACAAAGGCTGAATTCCATTCCCTATAATTTCCTAGTAATTCATTCCGTATGTATAATAAAGCTGCTTTAGCCGTCTGTCCGTGAAACAAAGACGGCCTTTGGAGGCCTTTAGCCTTTCTGAAATTCAGCGGTCACTATTGTCCATTTAGCTTTAGGGGAACCAACGTCCATAATACCAAGAGCTCCAATACTGTTACATCTAAGTCCAGTAGTTCAGGTGTATAAGGGTCACAGTAAATTGGGTGAATACCGGCTCAAACTAGATGTAAGGGGAATGAACTGGAATATTATAGTCAGAATAGGAACAGAATGTGGTTTCCGCATATGAGATGGTGACATCTGATAGGTAGATAAGGATGTGACCTTTGTCGATATCGATATCTTGGTAAATAATTTAAATATTTACCAAGACATCGACCAATTTAGATAAATTCTAATAATTATCGATATCGACTATACCGATTAATAATAAAATTATGCTATATAGCAAAGAAAAATAACTAAGTACTATGAGAGAGCAGGATTTTTCTGAATTTGAAATCTTGAATCTATCCCAGCTAAATAGTACCTAGATAAAAACAATAAATTAATTTATTGCAGTACTAATAAAGAGCCCAAAATAAATATGAAAGCAATAACAATTAGAGTACAGTAAAGGCCAAGAATGAAAATAAAAGGAATCTCCATTGTCAGTAAAAACAAGTTTAAACTAGCAACCGACAGATTGCCTGCATAAATAATTATGTCAAAAGACAAATTATCATAACATAATACCTTTATTTGATTACAAGGAATCTATATCGATAGTACCACCTCACTATAGCAGTGTACTATTACGATGCAAAGATATTTAGTGCTGGACGTACGCAGAGCTTATCCGCCCATCGATAATTTGGTTTCATATATTAATGATGCCCAGCAATAGTCCGAGGATGTAATCTGCGAAATTTATGTAATTATCGTACCGGGGCGTAATGATTTTAGTATTGGCCTCTGTTTCAAAGACTAGATTGACATTGGAGTTACGTAGATGGGATATTTTGTACAACGTATTTTGTTTTTCGCACATAAACATTCAATAATAGTAGTGGTATATATATATACGTCGCAGGAAATTTGTATGATTCCGCGTTTTACAAACGGCGTCCTCCGTTTAAAAACGCTTGTTGATTGTTATAGTAGGGTGACCTATTTTTGGGTGGGTTTAAGAAGGAACCTAACATAACCTAATTCTTCCAAGACGGAATGCAGTGATTTGAGGCGTATAGGTGCTCGTTATGCTATTGAAGTGCCTATCAAATGTTGTGGCATATTATAAAGCGACAAGGCAATTTATATTTTGCCTTCGGCATATTTTAAAAAAGCGAACGTTTTTAAATGGACGACGCCGTTTGTAAAACGCGGAATCATACAAATTGCCTGCGACATAATATATAATAATAGAAACTACACATTTCCACTTTCTATGGTCTTGTCATATTTTTATTATTAACTATATTTCGTCCGTGGCTTCGCTTGCGTAATCATTTAAAAAATTACCTATCGCTATTAACCCTAACCTACACAGGTTAGGTTAGATTAGAAGCAGTAGGTACTTCTTCCTGGGAGGTACCTTATATCCTTTACAGTTAATGAAGTTTATCTTGACAGTGTATGAAAAATTTATGATGATCGATCCTGTAGTTAAGGCGTAAAGGCGTAAGGCGAAAGCGTAACAAACAAACAAACTCATATTCGCATTTATAATATTAATTAGGATTATAAGAATTGGAAAAAAGCTTTGGATTAGATTGGAGTATAATTATACCATAGATAAATCTATGTATATTTTGGCCAAATTGGTTGCAGCTTGCATCACATTAGACTTAGATTTACTGAATTCAATCGTCCATTTCCAACTCGTCAAATAGTCTAAAACCTTGTTCAAACACATCTAACGGCCATATATCAATCACAATGGAGTTACACAGGCATGCCGCGTCGCCTCAGGCAATTGGTCTAATTAAATGCCTTAGTCCGAGCCTATCTGTCCCTGTAACGGTAATATCGTTCGTGTAATTGTGGAGGTATCTAATACTGAGCATTGGAATACGTGAGGGTGGCGCGACGACTGGAAATGTAATGGTGGATTAGAAATTGTGAAGACGATAATTCTGGTGATTGGAAGCAAAATTATTTTTTCGCGTTTTTTGGACTTGTTCGCATAAATGTAGGTTAGGTTAGGTTGCGAGAACTGTTTTTTTCCCACTGAACTGGGGGTGGTGGGCTTCGTGGGCCTGCCCACCATCCGATCAGCACCAGGTCCGAGAGGCGGCGTGCGTTTTCTCACGCGCGGCTCTGTGTCGAGTCCGTCTCCCCTCTAGGAGGGACAGTAGGGATTAAGTAAGAAGTAACCATGGGGTAAGTCTTATCGTGTAGTAACCTGTCGTTTCATATGGTGGGCTGAAACCTCGGCGGGGTCGCGACCGCATTTGCAAGTAATTCGCGCGGCCCCGTCGATAGCGGTTTTGTCGAGGAACACCGTGGTAGGTTTAGTTGGTATTCCGGGAGGTACATTACTTCTTATTCCATCTTTCTCTTTTACCCCGGTGAGTCCGACATAACCGCTCCACCCGCCCTCGCGGAGGGGAGCGTAAATGCATTCAACTACGTAAAAAAAAAATTCTCCTATGAAATAGAGATGTCGTCTGCCGGGTATATTGCCAGAATTTCCAAACAACCCTTGTGCAACCCGATAATCAGTCAAACAAGGCTATGCTGTGTTTTTCTTTTTTTCTTAGGTCTGAGTTCATTAAAATATAGAGTCACTTTCATCACATTGGCGAGAACTTTAAAGATCCTATTGAAAGTATGAAAATAAATTATCTGCTCAATATCCTACATACCGGTACGTGTCTATAACTAACAGGAGCGGTGGCTAGTAAACCATAAAATAAAATTAAGTTACAGATCTATCGAAAGAAAAAGCTCAATGCCCATCGCAATTAATCCTGAGAAATCCTATAAAAGTAGATTACCGTTTGGCCACTCGGACAAATTGTGTATTAATATTTTATGTAGTTCGCACTAGCGAGCCCAGGGGTGGGCTATAAAGCTGTCATCGCAAGACAAAGTGCCCGCACTTCTTATGGGTGATTTACAGAGGGATTATGGACCATACATATGGAGCAGAATTTTGGTGGAGGCCGGTTCCCTGTTGCATTGTAAGCAAGGTTCTTAAAACTTGATCTCCAAATTTTCATTTCAGGTATTTTTATTAAGTTACGCACGGTTGCTGAATCTAATCAAACGTGTGAAAAACATCTCGTCTTAAGTGATATTCAGTCGGCCAATCACAGCAGTTTATTTATTTATTTATTAGGAAGACCAACAGCTTTGAAATACATAGTAGTGAAAAAAATATGCAACAGAGGGCCCATGATAGGTCTCCACGACTAATTCTTAAATAACAATGCGTGAGCAGCAATATTTAACACTTAAACATCTAAAACATAACAAATAAAGTAAAATTAATCAGCATTACATCTTGTAAAAAAATCAAGGCTAAGCATGCGCTTCACTGCATCCGGTTGAGTATTAAAAACATCAATGTTGAACTTTCTTACTTGTTCGTTTAAAGTATCACCCGTTCGCCAGAGAAATGTATTGTGTCTGTAATTTGTGATTTGACATGCATTTGACTGTCTGTTAACAAATGTTTGTGTATCTACAATAATATAATATAATATTTATCAGTCTTTCCTACTGCTGAGCACGGGCCTCATCTCATTGTGTAAAGGGTTAGCCCATAGTCCACCACGCTGAACAGGTGCGGGTTGGCGAACTTCACGTATCTTCGAAAAGATTATGAAAATCTCTCAGACATGCAGGTTTTATCACGATATTTTCCTTTATCGTTAAAGCGATCGATAATTAACTATTTAAGATGAAGTCAGAGGTTCTTGGCTTGGGATTGCCCAATTGGTCTCTAGACCTTTCACGACCAGGCTATCGCTGCGGTGATTGAAAATTTTTGTGTGCCTTTCAAAATCCGTAAGTAAGTGTATAAAAGCTAGTAATGCTTTGAAGTTTCCGGGATGAATAGTATATCGCCCTTTGTTTTCTTTTATTATTTACTAGCTATTGCCCGCGGCTTCGCTCACGTTAATTTAGAATTTGATAATCAATTCGGGTTGTACTCTGCTTGTAATAATATAATTCAATCATGATTCGAAAGAGACGTGGCGCCATCAATTATCATAAGAACGTTATTATTGTTTTCCTCGGGAACAGTAGTTTTTTTCGGGATGAAAGGTAGTCTATGTCCGTTTCTTTACACCTGTCAACGTATATGCAAAATTTCAGGATGATCGGTTCAGTGGTTTAAGCGTGAAAAGGTAACAAATAAACAAACAAACAAACTCATTTTCGCTTTTATAATATTAGTTAGGATTAGGAAGTTAGGATTACGATTATTTATGTGAAAGTATGTTTTGTTGGTTTGTCCATGTATTGAGCAACAAAATTACAGATGGTTACAGTAATTACAGTTTCTTTTTTCCTCAAAGGTAGTTTATAGACCGGAGAGTGGCATAGGTAGTAGCCTATGCCACTCTCCAGTCTATAAACTACATGCTAAGGTTCTGAGAAAAAGTAAGGATAATAAGTATATTATCCTTACTTTTTCTCAGAACCTTAGCATGTGGTAGTTCGAGGTATGACAAGAAATGTGCCCATCGTCGCGTCGCGACGTACGAAAATAGCCACGTAAAATAATAGATAGAAAAGAGAACTAGAAACTAATTGAACTTGATTTGGTTACTTGATAAGTTGGGTTAGTTAGTTTTCAAATAGTAAATCTTTAACCCGTCAACTGTCGAGCGGACATACGTTGTCCGCAAAAATGAGTATTCAAAAAAAAAAAACTACAAATGTATGTCCGCTGCACACTTGACTCGTTAATGTGTCAAGTGTCAAGCGCACATACATTTATCCGTTTGTGTATTGTTTGCACAATGAATTTTTAATTATTTTTTATGTATTTCCCCTAGACGTTCAAGAAGTTAAAAATACTATACAGGCGTGAAGACTGGAACTTTGCTCGGTCTACGGCAACAGGCTCGGTCCTAATTACGTAGGACTTAAAACAATTACCGATGAATCGAGGAGTAATACACCTCAGTCTACAGGATGTATAATTTCATTAATGGTATTTGAGGAAAATACCATTGTGTGAATTTCAAGAACGCACGCATCTATGTATAGTATGCTAACTTCCTAACTATAATATTTAACAACTTGACCGATCATCATAAAATTTCGTGTACACGCTGTCAGTTGTACAGAAAGGGCGCGTTCCTACTATGTCGTGACGATAGATTATCGTGTCGTTTAAAGCGTCGTGGCTTGTGTATTTAAATAGAGGTGTTCACATACAGGACGACACGATTAACTATCGTCCACGACTTTTTTTCGCAGTGACGACAGATTGTCAAGTCAATGGGAACTGCTAGCACGATAGCCGTAAAACGATAAAATAACGTCACGACTAATCATGACGGCAAATCGTGTGTCATTGTTGCAACTATCCATCGTAGCCACGATAAAATATCGTATCGTCGTTTATACGTTCGACGATAAAATATTGCGACGACACAGTGACGATAAACAGTCGATATAATGAGAACAGCTAGAGACGACAGTCGTCCAACGATAAATTAATCGTCACGACATAGTGGGAACGCGCCCAAAAGAACCTAATACATCCAGAAAAATACTATTTCCGAGGTATAGAAAACTGACATAACCTACATTTATGTGAGTGAAGCCGCGGACGAAATCTTGTATACGATATAGGAGGTATATTTATTTTTTATATAGATGAGATCGATCAGATCGGAGGCGTTCTGGACAAAGGCCAGGTTAAGAGCTCCTTAAACCGACGGGCGTGTATGAAGAATGTGATGAAAGTGAATGAAGCCAAGAAGTGTGTCAGGATCGTAGCAAATGAAAATCCGTAGTCTCTGCCTACCCCTCTGGGAAACAGGCGTAAATCTATGTATGTATGTATGTATAAGAATGTAGATTCAGCACATTGTATATCGACATGCAATTAATCCAAATCTCATTAGGTATTACGTGACACGTGCGACAGTTCGACGTGTGTCTCATTATAGACATTTCATTATACATGTTTGTTGTATGGATATATGATGTAGAAAACATTGGGGTAGTTGTGGGGTCGAAAGCCACACGGGACAAAAAATTGTGTGGTCCACTAACAGTTGCTATGAGTCTGAGGGCCACTTGCACAACAACTCACTAAATACGTTTAGCACTAAATAGATTTAAAACATCGTGCTGTCGCAGTCATCCATGTAAAGGTGACTGAGATGCCACGATGTTTTAAATCTATGTAGTGCTAAACGTATTTTGTGAGTTGTCGTGCAAGGGGCCCTGAGTGTTCTTTGTGTCCGTTGTTTGAAAGTTTGTAAAGTTTGTAAAGTCAATAAATAATTCTTAGAGAGTGCGTTGTCTTTTTAAAAGAAAAAAAAAATACATTTTTTAAACTACTAAGGTGGCAAACTAACATATGGCCCACCTGATGGTAAGTAGTCACCGTAGCATATGGACGCCTGCAACACCAGAGGCGTCACTTGCGCGTTGCCGACCCTTTAGGAAAGGAAGTAGGAAGGAGAAGGAGCGGGAAGGTGGAAAGAGGGTGATTGGGCCTCCGGCACTCACACTCACCGAACGAATATTTTTGAAGTGAAAACTTCTTTAGCGGCGTTGTGCATTTTTGTGATCGGTAAGGCATCGTTCATACCAAACGTATTGTCGGCCGCTGACTGTGAGCGCGCATTACGTAGTTTATCGCTTTTCCATATATATTTAACTTTTCGTTCACACAGAACCGACTATATGCTATTACGTAGTGCGTTGTCGCTGACTTTCGGTGGCCGATTATTGTACTACGCGTCTATGCACAGCGGACGCGGATTGGCTACGTTGCCGAACGTAACAACGTACACAAGCCTATTCTTTTGTTCACACATGTAGCGCATTGTACGCAATAGCGTATTGTCGGCTTGGTGAGAACGCGTACTGCAGACTGAGTCTACGTTCACACTGGGGCAAACAGTGAGCATACTCACAGTCGGCGGCGGACAATACGTTTGGTGTGAACGATGCCTAAAAATATTAAACTCGCGTCAGGACACGTGACTTGATCGAAAATTCGTAAGACGGAGGGAGAATTGTCATGTTTGTGTACGATAGCGCGCAATAAATGAATATTATATTTGACCACATAAATGATAGTACTTTTATACTGATAATAAAAGCAATTCCTGCAAAATTATTCCCTAACTATTCCAAAATATCAAAAATGCACAACGTTAATATTCAACTTTTCACTTCAGTCGGCACTCCCGGAGTGCAACCCGTTGTTTTTTATTTTTTCGTTTTCACATCGATATTCTGTGAGAGGGTAGTCCTTCCCCGGTCGAGCCGGTCCATTCATGCTGAAATCAGCGAATCACTATTTCTCTATGGGTATTTAATTTTAGTATATTGCAGCTTATACAACGTATTACGTCTTTATCACCAAAGACGTGAACAGAGGTGTAGTTTACCTACATTTCTCCAGCTTTTATATTAAATCTGACGTAATCAGCAACGGGAACGGCGGGACCAGTAAATAGTTGTCTAGCAGGCAGTCCAAGAAGCCGCGGCCACACTAAAGACTTGGCACAAAATCCCTAATAAGGGTCAATTCAGATCAGGCGGAGAAATGCTCGAGCATCTTTTAAGTGGTAATTCAATATCAACCTTATTCCATTTAGATCTTTAGTCGGCCTTGATGGCGTATTGGTTAGTGTAACCGACTGCCACGCCTGAGGTCGCGGGTTCGATTCCCGCACGTCAAACATTTGTGTGTATGAACATGGTTGTTTGTCTTGGTCTGGATGTTTCTATGTATAATATGTATGTTTTTACAAAAAAAAGCAAGTATGTATGTATGTTTATCCATTGTCTAGTACCCATAGTACAAGCTCTGCTTAGTTTGGGCTAGATGGTGTTGTGTGTATGTGGTAGAATATTATATACATTATTAGATATAGATATACCTAAAAATAGTATGTAACTAATCTTATCCAATAAACAGTTGCATACTATTTTAAGCATCATCTAAATGGAATAAGGTTGATATTTACCACTTGAAAAATGCTCGAGCATTTTTCCGCCTGATCTGAATTGACCCTAACGCTTTACCCCACTCAATTATCAAACCCAAGAGCTCTTACGCAGCGGTAGCCTAGTGGGAAACCGTTGGACTGCCACGCAGAGGTCTCGAGTTCGAACCCAAGGCGCGCATTTCTGACTTTTCGAAGTTATATGCGTATTAAATAGTTAATTAAGGCTTGTTCTAACGGTGAAAGAAAACATCGTGAGGAAACCTGCATGTCTGAGAGTTCTACATAATGTCCTCGAAGATATGTGAAGTCTGCCAACCTGCACTAGGCCAGCGTGGTGGACTATGGCCTAACCCTTCTCACAGTGAGAAGAGGTTCGTGCCCAGCGGTGCAGTTTAATACAGGGCTGATATTATTATAGAGCTCTTACTCAGCCGACGCGAATTTTATTCGTTTGCAAAAAATCATGTCTTACAATTTAGTTGCCAATTAATTACACCTTTTGTCGTCACTGAAGCGTTACGTCCGCAGATGTCACGTCTAATTAGTAGTATAGTGTGCGGATGACGTTAGCACGTGGCGACGCATTCCGATTAAATTGAACGCCAATGCGTGCCGCCCCTTAATGTATTTAATTAGCGGTGTTATAGGGTTAAGTGTAGCTATGTACTACTAATTAGTGTTGGATGAAAGGTTTCAAGTAATGTAAAATGGTTGGCATGCATTGAGTTTAATTATTTTTGATGTGGCATCTGGATACGATTTGTTTTAAAAATACATAAGTATGTCGGAGCGTCAAGAAAATAATCATTGGATTGTAAATTATTTCTGTAATTGGAGTTGAATAAAGCCCCATCTATTGGTTTGTTTCGGAATGTCAAGCGTAAGCTTTAGTAAGGTCGCCGTAGAGCCAATGTATCAGTTGGAGTGACAGTTATAACTGTCAGTGTCATATTGACGTTAAATAAGCGCCAGAGACTCGTGCGCGGACACATTCGGTGGACGAACTCGCTGCGATAAGATCAAATCAGAGATAATCACAGTCAACCTTTATTGTTTTATTTCTCTTGTATTTGCCTATCATTAGTATTCGTACGAAGTATAATACCACGCCTATATTTTGTTGCTTCATCATGTCAAAAGCGAGTTGACGTCCAACTCTCCGACATCAGAAGTGGGATCACGAGTTGCCGTCAAATTCTCCGACAAGTATACTGGGTGTAAGGGACGGTGTACCGAAAACTGAAATAGTAGATTCAGACCATTAGTCTGAGTTAAAAATCGTTGGAATTTTTGTCAACAATCACAATTTCTGACTGTCACATTTTTCTACAATACAGAAATGTAATTAAATGGTCGTGATTTAAATAGATCAGCTGTTTTTATGCGCTCGGAACGCAAAGTTCATTCGTCGAGTGCGATGTATTGGTAGCAATCCATTGCGTACCGCGTAATAATGTTAATCTACATTAGATTTAATTCTTGCGTTTTTTTATTCATTGAAGTTTGCGTCGTGATAAGTACTCATAGAAAGACGTCTTGCTAAAGTTTTCGGTACGCCGTCCCTTACACCCAGTATATTTTTAAAGTCATGTTTTGCCAGAAATGTTTTCGGTCGCACGTGAACTCTACCAAGTAATTCTCCGCCATATTCTGTGCTGCTGCTGAAAAGCCCAATACTACTCGCCCGATCCAGAAAAGTGCAACCTTTAGCCATTGGACCAACGATCAACAACGCAAATTATGGCTTTAAATTATTTTGTCATGAGATGGCACTATACAATCACTACGCAGAGCAAAATGACTTATGTCACAATCTTCATGCATTCTTGTAATTATTCGCTCATCAGCATGAAGTGTGTTTCTTGGGAACGTCTCTGATTTTATTTTATTTATTACATTTTCTTCGAACTTCATTCATTTATCACTATTAAGTGGCAGTGGGCTGGCCATATCGCGCGAAGAACTGACAACCGCTGGGGTAAGCGTGTTCTTGAGTGGAGACCGCGACTCGGCAAACGTAGTGTAGGACGCCATCCGACCAGGTGGGATGACGATCTGCGAAAGACTGCCTATTATAGCCTGATGATGATGATGATGATGATGATGAACACATAATAGAAGAAAATAGTAAAGTAAACTACATTATGAGAAAATATGAAATATTTAATTTGGCATATATATTATGATGAAGCTCTCACTTTATTGTGGGCAATAGTATTAGGTATAAAAGTTATGAAAATGAAGCAGCGGTAGTCTAATGGATAAGTCATCGGTCTTACGATCGAGAGATTACAGGTTCTTAACAAACTTAAGCGTTTTCGCTTAAGACTGCGCCGAGTGAATTGTGCCAAAACAGGCGGTCACAGTTAAGTGAATAAAATCAACACTTTTTGTTTAATACGAATATAAAATATACATTTACCATAACAATGAATGTGTTTACAATTACTCCGTGTAAAAAACTTAAAATAATTAATATTTTCGCCCACTAAATTCCGTGAATTTGCACGAAAAATGCAAAATCGTAAGCTCGTGTTACGTGATTTTTAGATTATAACAGTAGAAATATATCCTATTTTACAGCTTAAATGAAACATAAATAGTTATATTACAATTTATCCGTCCCAAATATTTAAGTTATTGGTTGACAATAAAGATACATATTTATCAAAAAAGCACTTCAAATCCTCCATACAATTTTACTACGGGGACCGCGCGCCGCCGATTTGAATATGCGCCGCACGAGCTCTGTCGTTATCTGTCTTACGCTCGGCGACTCTTAACTGCTGGCTGAATGAATTGCTAGCATATTTACCAAAAGAAAAGTATCTAAGGTTTTTATTATGAGAACACAATTAAAATGCACTACTAACAATCTCTGATTTTCATATATATGTACTCAGTTAACTTTTCAATCAACGAACTAAAATTGCAATGCGAGTAATTGAAATTCGCTGGATATCCAGCATTAACCTAATACGCCAATATCGCGTTAAACATAATCTAATATGGTCCAAATTGAAGCCACGGGGAATCAAAATTTTGGTCCAAATAACCAATCAAATTTGCATACTCGCGGGCACATAGGGTTGTCTCATTGTAAATACAAATAGTGTGCCCAAATTATGTTCATACGTACATACATAGATTCACGCCTGTTTCCCAGAGGGGTAGGCAGAAACTACGGATTTCCATTTGCTACGATCCTGACACACTTCTCTGGCTTCATTCACTTTCATCACATTCCTTATACACGCCCGTAGGTTCAAGGAGCTCTTAACCTGGCCTTTGTCCAGAACGCCTCCGATCTGATCTAGAAACGTCCGCCTAGGTTTTCCTCTTGCGTCTGTTTCATTCACACTAGCCTTATAAACTTTCTTAGTCAGTCTTTCCTCGAAAGATTTTCCATTGTAAATAAATATTACTAAACAATAATAACAATTAAATATAGAGCAGCGTTAGCCTAAAGGCCATAGGACTGTCATGCAGAGGTTTCGAGTTCAATCCCAAGGCATACACATTTCGAAGTAATGTTTTTCTTTTAATAATATTCCATCACATACACACAACACCATCTAGCCTAAACTAAGCAGAGCTTATACTATGGGTACTAGACAATGGATAAACATAGATATACCTATACTTTTTTTTTGTAAATACATGCATATTATACATAGAAACACCCAGACTAAGACAAACATCCATGTTCATGCACACAAATGTTTGATTTGTACGGGAATCGAACCCGCAACCTCAGGCGTGGCAGTCGGTTACACTAACCACTACGCCATCGAGGCCGTCAATGTTTAATGGCGAAGGAAAATATCGTGAGAATACCTGCATATCTGAGAGATTCCCATAATGTTTTCGAAGATATGTGAGGTCTGTCAACTCGCAGTGGGCAAGCGTGGTCTACTATAACTTAGCTCTTCTCACTCTGAGAAGAGCCCGTGCCCGGTCGTGGGATAGTTTAATACAGGGCTGATGTTATATATAACAAATATCAAAATGGTGCCTTTTTATAAAGTTTATGCACAATCATATAATTATGATGGCAGGACACAAATGCGTTATGCTTTTTTTGCCCTTCCCAAAGCAGTTTCTACAAATTTTTTGTCAGCATAGAGGGCGCAGCAGGCGAGCGGTCGCGTACGAGTTCTGGGTATGAGTTCGAAGCTTGCACTGATCACAGCTGCAAGCACATTGTGTCCGTTAATTATGCATGTTTATAAAATTTTTCGAATAAGATGTTCTATCCTATTATTTAATCGTACATTTATTATTTCGAATCTAACACACATTCATCCTAATCCTAATCCTAATCCTAACTAATATTATAAATGCGAAAATGAGTTTGTTTGTTTGTTTATTACGGTTTCACTCCTTAACTACTCAACCGATCAACATGAAATTTTGTGTACACGTTGTCAGGGGTATAAAATAGGACAGAGGGTACCTTTCATTCAGAAAAAATAACTGTTGCAAACCTAACCTAACCTAACCTACATTTACGCGAGCGAAGCCGCGGGTGAAAACTAGTATTATATAAATGCACAAAAGTCTAATTACTATCAGTCTAATAGAAAATTTCAATGCCTAGAAATTCGCGTCTGCAGGATCATTAATAGTTCAGTTGGCAAAGCAACGAAAAGGTTTGTCAAAGCCGCAAGTTCTAGTCCCACTGCATAAATTGTCTATTTTAATTTACATTCATCCTTAGCATAGGGAACACTTTCACTAAAATAAATATTAATATACTAAAAACTAAATCCGGTCCAAAAGATAGAAACCTTCTGAATAATATATTTACATCTATATCATATAGGAATGACTATAAAATATATCTTGATATATAATAAGGCACGAATATATAATAAGGCACGGCCTAAAATCTAGAGATGTTCAAAACAATAAACCTATTTTATACAAGTCGATTCTGACAAGGAACAGCCCTACCATTCACACCTACATTCGCGATTCACGTCCAAACGTTTAGGTGATAAATACATTGTCACTTAGCGTGATTAAAACTGAAACCGCGAGCGTACGCAAATGGAATACGAATTTATTGTATGGTATCATGGTAGTGGTCTTTTCGCCAAATTGAATATTTTAATCAAGTGTTATGTTGAATATTGCTTTTATAAAAGTCCGAGTTATTGGTAAATTAGCTTTGTAATTTTAGTATAAATGTCTTCCAGACCGAATTTCGGCCACGGCGGCCAGTCTTAACGGAGACTGGCCATCTGCGCAGGAGATATTATAGTGCACAAGTGTGTGCACAAACACAAGTGCACTCTCTGTTCCCTAACTCTCATGATCCGATGGGGCGGTAATCTGACACGACCGGATAGAGATCAGGCGCAGGACCAACGGCTTTACGTGCTTTCCGAGGCACGGGGGTGTCTAACACCGCCAACTTCCTAACTCCGGGCTGCTATTGGGATTTCTTAACAGCAAAACCCAATAACTTTTTGTTGGCCCGACCCGGGATTCGAACCCGAGACCTCATGCAAAGCAGTCGCATACACTACCGCTGCGCCACGGAGGCAGTAAAATTTTAGTATAACTATAGGGTGAAACAATAAATCGTGAAGTATTGGAGATAATTAATAGCCTCGTGACTAAAAAATTAAATTAGATGCTTGATGAGTTTTTCTATATCTCTTTTACAATTCTAGACATAGTTTTCTGCTGTCAATTTCTACACAATTTAGTGTCTTCACCTACATTTATTTCTAATCTACTGAGCTAAAGTGGGAAACCGTTGGACTGCCACGCAGAGGTCTCGAGTTCGAACCCAAGGCGCGCATCTCTGACTTTTCGAAGTTATATGCGTATTACATTGTTAATTATCGCTTGCTTTAACGGTGAAGGAAAACATCGTGAGGAAACCTGCATGTCTGAGAGTTCTACATAATGTTCTCGAAGATATGTGAAATCTGCCAACCCGCACTAGGCCAGCGTGGTGGACTATGGCCCAAGCCTTCTCACAGTGAGAAGAGGCCCGTGCCCAGCAGTGGGACAGTTTAATACAGGGCTGATATTATTAGTGTTATTATTATTACTGAGCTAACAGACGAGAAAATCGCTGTATTGGCATTTTCGAACTCATATTAATAACCAGTTACGCGTGAAGAATTATTTTTCTTGTTACGGAACTAGTTTCGCACAGAAATCGGAATTGTATCTAAATGAAAGGTATAATATGAGCATTTGAACCACTGCGCCATCCGAGCAGTCAAATATACCTACTCTTAGTCTCTATTAATACTAGTATGGTATGGACCATGATGGCGTAGTGGTTAGTGTAACCGACAGCCACGCCTGAGGTCGCGGGTTCGATTCCCGTACAAGTCAAACATTTGTGTACATGAACATGGATGTTTGTCTTGGTCTGGGTGTTTCTATGTATAATATGTATGTATTCACAAAAAAAGTATATAATTATGTATGTTTATCCATTGTCTAGTACCCATAATACAAGCTCTGCTTAGTTTGGGCTAGATGGTGTTGTGTGTATGTGATAGAATATTATTATTATTTGTTTCTCTTTCACGGGTATATTCCTAATACGTTAGGAAAATACCCGCGGCCCTTTGGGAGGCTTATACGGAGACATCGGTCCAACGTGAAGAGGACCCTTCGAGAGTTTTAATCAAAGGTGGGATGTAATACGTACAGCGGCACTAGCCGCAGCAGGCGTAGGACTATTGCTACGTATGGATTCTGATATATGGGCTATGGGTATGGGTGTTTGATGAACTGGTATATTGGTAACTATGGATGATAAAACGACGTCTGCCCTGAATACTCTAATAGCATCAATCGAATGGACAGACGGTGACTCGCCAACTCAGTAGATAGGCCCCCTGAATAGCCACCATAGGCATACAAGCCAGCAGCAGAGGGCAATACCGGTGCGAGCGGCTAGGGGTGTCGAGCGGTGCGGCGCCGGTTTCACCATCACGGGTCTCGTGAAAACGGAGACTCGGAGCGGGTTTCCCCGTAGTTATGCCCTTGAAAATGACATTTCTACCCCCAAGCATGTAGCTCTAGCGGCCCCCTCTGACCGGCCGATCAAGTCAAGCCAGAGATGAGAGTCCTACGGGCGCTCTTGAAGTTCCACCCCAACCAACCAGTAACGGGAAGCGGGGGACGAGGCCCTCACCGACTCTCTGAGGCATTCAGGACCACAGTGTCGCCACTCACATTCAGCTCGCCACAAGCTGCCCTGCGGTTTGTGCGCTTTTATTTAACCTGGTGATACATTTTTTGTTTATATCACAAGGCGAAGGTGGTAGTTTAAAAGCTAATATACTATGCCCTCCGGTATCGCGTTAGTCTCATGAGGAGATAACGGCTATCCCAGAGGAGTATATTATTATTATTATTTTTGTTTGATAGTATACAAATACTTTTATATAATATATTAGTCGACTAGAACGCGTACCAACAAGTTTGGGTCCTCATACGTCTGCCGAACGACCAAGGCACGGAATTCTCTGTCCAGGCACGTGTTTCCTTCTTCCTTCAATCCTGGGTCCTTCAAGCGGGGCGTGAAAAAGCACCTTCTCAGGCCGTCAAAGTAGAGATCTCAACATCGCCTCGGCTACTATGAGGGCGGTGTGGAGGCCACTGCTCTTAGACCACACGACTGCTTACCATCAGGTGGAGTGTGGTTATTTTGAGGAGCATAAATAAAAATAAAAAATATACCAATGAATTAATAATGTGCTATAACGATAAAAAGTAACAGAGGTAATAAAATTTTATAGTGTAGCTCACTTCAGTGAAGTGTGGGCTGTGAAAAGTTTACGCTAATGGTGCGCAAGTTGTTAAACTGGCAAAATGTATTTACAGCAGGCAAGAGAAGAGAATACGCTGATCTGGGCAGTACCTCCGTCTTACAGGTAATCGGTCTAACACCGGGTTTCGGCCGGTAAATAATAGCTCTAGATGATGAAAAGGATTTCGTCACATTTTAATTCAATTTTGCTACGAACTATGCGAGTGACTGACAAGAAATATTTTTATTTATTAAATAGCTTGTTACCTGCGATTTCGTCCGCGTAGAGTTTAACTAAAAAGTGTTCGTCTCCGCGGAACCCTATTTTTTCTAAAATCAATGTAGCCTAAGTTACTCCTTATAACATCAGCTATCTGCCAGTGAAAGTCCCGTCAAAATCGGTTCAGCCGTTTAGGAGATTAGCCGTAACAAACAGACAGACAGACAGCCAAAAATTTAAAAAATAGATGTTTTACTATAATTACCTTATATACTTTCATATGCATTAGATAAAAAGCTGTTATTTTGACATTACAAACAGACACTTCAATTTTATTTAATTGTATAGATGTATAGATATAGATGTATAGATATAGATGTATAGATATCCATGGTAGCACCAAATCCTTTTACTATGCTGTACTGCGTGAACTATGCTACTTTTTATCTTGTATCACTTTTTTTTTACAAGGGGGAATGCTTTCACGTATACCCCTCCGCGGGGGCGGGCGGAGGGGTTATGTTGGACTCGCCGGGGTAAAAGAGAAATATGGAATAAGAATAATGTACCTCGCGGAATACCGACTAAACCTACTACGGTGTTCCTCGACAAAACCACTATCGGCGGGGCCGCGCGAATCACTTGCACATGCTGTTGCGACCCCACCGAGGTTTCGGCCCGCCGTATGAAACGGCAGGCCACTACACGAAGAGACCTACCCTAAGGTAAGGACTAGACAGAAATCCCTACTATTCCCCCCCGCTAGAGGGTTTTGAGACAGAATTGGATTATACAGTTTTTATATGTTTAATCAATCAAATTATCATTCACATTCAAATTCGATTGTTGTAATAATTTAATCGGTAATAACACAATCGAGACAACCTTAACAAAAATAAATCGCTTTTAAACCCTGCAATCAGACTAAATTCAAGAAATCCATTGCGACAAATTCACTGCAAACTTTTCACTCCCTCAATATTCGTGAATCGTAAGCTCACGTACCGTGCGCACTACATCTTACTTCCCAATGTACTGACGGCTGTGTTCGTGTGAGAATTTACAATGCTTTTAGTTACGCGCCAGTGGACAGCTCACACGTTTGTAAGAAATCTGTTTACGGGGAGCAAGAGTTAGGAAGAAATGGATACGGCTGCGATTTTAATACAGACGAAGCTACCTCCTAAGATTAGTTTTACGATGATAAAGAGTAAAAAACGACAGGTCAAGTAGTAAATGGTTACCATAGTTTGAAAGTCCGCTATCAGATGAACTTACCTTCTTGAAAATATCTCCAAACCGCGATCGGATTTTGCTAGATTTTTTGTTTTTAAATGTGTTGGGTCCTTTTAACTTATGCTTTCATGTTTTATAACCTTTTGTCTTCTTTGTGTACATTTAAGCTAAAAATAGTAATACAATTGTCAGGGCCCAGCTCAAAAACCAGTGTTGTGCATGTGCGCAACAAATACTGAGCTGGAGTCCTTTGTTATGCATGTATGCCAGTTTATATTTATTGTGTATGTGTAACCTTGTAAATTCTGTCTTAATTCTATAAATATGTAAGTTTTGTATATGTGTAACGAAAATAAATGGTTTAAATAGTCTATGATAAGACTGTATAGTCTTATCATAGCCAAATCCGATCGCGGTTTGCTGCAGCTCAAACAGAAATGTCCTGATCCTGTAAAAACTTCGAGGAAAGTAATGACTGTACTGATGGCGTTATGGATTAACAGTCGCCTCGCCATAAGCGGCGTGCCGTGTGCTGTGGATTTAATCCGACGTGGGACAAGCGCGACACAGTAAATATTTATATTGTGGGAATTGTCACGTAATCGACTCGCGGCGCTCGAGATGGTGCCATCACTAGTCCCCCTCCGAGCGGCGGCGGCCTATATCGGATCGCGCCCTGGTGGAGTCCTCCTTCCTTCCGCTGCGCTGAACTACTAAGTGAAGTGGTTCTTCCTAAAGGAACCACGTAGGAAGCCTTATAGAACCACACCCTGAGTCTTGTTCGCGTAGCTTTCTTAAAGTGTAATTTATATATAATTACTTCTTGTTAATAAAAGTGTTAATTGTTGTACTATCTTTAAATCATCTCTGCTTATAATAACCTCAAGACACCACGTCCATACAGCGTGGCCTGTCGTACTCCTAACTAAACCCTTAAAGTTACAGAATATAAAAAGTATAAAATGACACTTTTATATAAAAATACAGCGTTGTATAAAAATTTCGAATAAAACATTAGTTTTTTTTCGAGTTTTCCAGGCATAAACATACGGAAGCTGATTTTTTATAAATAAATTCATGCCACATCCATTACACTTCACTCCGCATCGCTCTCAAACAAAAACAGTGAATGCAAAGGGGAAGTTATAGATTTTCCTTAAACCTTTAGCATGTATATTGCTTTTAATTTACTGTCTTACCTTCTTGATGACAATGCAAACGTTTCACAACAGTTTGTTACGAGGTATTCAATAAAATGTGTATGTTTATTGAGTAGATTTAAATTAAATTTTATTTTATTAAGAAAGGAACATCAAACAACGACATTACGTAATAAAGACAAAAGAATCAACTTTAAACTAGGTAGTTATGTAGCCCACGGCGATGTCCACAGGTTATTATTCGATTAAAACTATAAGACGCTAGGAAAGCCAGCACACATGTATGACAAATCAAAAAAATACAAACGTAAAAAAATAAAACGACATACAAAAATAAAACAAGATACAAAAATAAAACAATATAAAAAATATATAACACTAGCTTTTGCCCGCGGCTTCGCTCGCGTTAATTTAGATTTTGACAATCAATTCGGGTTGTACTCTGCTTGTATAATAATATAATTCAATCATGATTCGAAAGACACGTGGCGCAATCTATTATTATCATAAGAACGTTATTGTTGTTTTCCTCGGGAACAGTAATTTTTTTCGGGATGAAAGGTAGCCTATGTCCGTTTCTGTACACTTGACAACGTATATGCATAATGTCATGATGATCGGTTCAGTGGTTTAGGCGTGAAAAGGTAACAAACAAACTCATTTTCGCTTTTATAATATTAGTTAGGATTACAAAGGAAACAGAAATTATTAAAAATAAAAAAAAACTGTGTAAGTCCGAAAAAGTAGGTACAGTTATGAGTTCAGTGTCTCATATACGAGTTTACGAAAACTTATCGCAGAGCATAAGAATACGTATATTATGTTCAAAAGTGTCATTGTATGTTTTAGCATAAAAACAAGTTTAAAGTTCACCTAATATAGCTACTTTAAAATTAAACAACGGCCCATTCGTTTCAACAGACGATCAATAATTTTCTTTATTATAGAGGTATGTATATACAATTATTATGACTTCGAAATTATGTGCGTATTGATTGACAATTATCGCCTGCTCCGTGCCTCGGAGAGCACGTCAAGCCGTCGGTCCCGGCTGCCATGAACATTTATAGCAGTCGTTATTGGGAAGTCGGTGACCTCTAATATTCTGACACTGGTCTAGCCTTAGGGTATCGTTAGCCTTCGGGTTGCGGAGGTCAGATGGCAGTCGCTCCGTGTAAAAACTGATATGTACTGATATGATGTACGTGTGTATGTATGTCATTGAATTACTTTAATTAATACGTCATCAGATGACGTAGTGGTTTGAATGGTCACCTGGCCACTGTCATTGTGTCGAGCGTTGTGGGGGGAACCCACACGGGACAAAAGACTGTGTGTGTGTGTATGTGCGTGCGTACGTGTGTGCGTGCGTCAGTCAATCTATTTATTTATAACATAAAAAAAAAATATTGATATGGTCACTATAAGATGTTGTTAGGTTAGCTAATTACGTAATAACTTAAGACAGAAGGTCCCTTAAGTAGGGACTGAATAAATTAACCGACTTGGTATTACATGGATCTCACAACTTTTTACGGTCAAGAACTGAGTTACGAGACTTGGTTTTTTTTACATGTATGGTTTTGATGGCATGAAATATACGAATAATATAATATACGGAAATCGAAACCGAAAATCTTAACTAAAATGAGATTCTTTGTTTGTTTGTTACACTTTCACACCTTAACTACCCGACCGATTATCATGAAATTTCGCATACACGCTGTCAAGGGAACAGAAAAGGATATAGGGTACTTTTCATCAAGAATTACTAATCTAAGCTAACCTAACATTTACGTGAGCAAACCAAGATTTAGTTTTATATATAGGTACCTATTTTTCGTATTTTTCTATTACACTAACCATGATCACTTATTAGTTTCATAATTAATTTAACGCTCATTAAAATACCGCGATAACATTCATAATTCACATAAAATTAGTAAAAACAAAAATGTGCTGCCTTCATTCGTTTAGCACATATTACTTTTAACAGAAAATATATTTTGTAAGTGATGTTTTATTCAATATGTATGGTGTTAGCATTCACAGTTTCTTTGAAAATAAATGCAGAGCTATATTCGTCGATAGCAGAACTAGAAGAATTGCTAGTGACTCAGAAGAGAACAATTAATGATTTAGAGTTGTATGTTGAAATACAAGAAGAAATACTTTCTTTTATAAAAAGGTAAAATTAATTAAAAGATTATCCCTGTGTTTTTGATAAGTATATTATAGTATCAATTGTGCTGAATTATTATTCAATATTTTACTTAGTCATATATTTCTGTTTACCTGTGTGTATATGTGTATGCTCACACATCCTAATCCTAACTAATATTATAAAAGCGAAAATGAGTTTGTTTGTTTGTTTGTTTGTCACCTTTTCACGCCTAAACCACTGAACCGATCGTCTTGAAATTTTGCATATAGGTTGACAGATGTACAGAAACGGATATAGGCTAGTTTCATCCCGAAAAAAATTATTGTTGCGGAGGAAAATAATAATAACGTTCTTATGATAATAGATGGCGCCACGTGTCTTTCGAATCATGATTAAATTATATTATTACCAGCAGAGTACAACCCGAATTTATTGTCAAATTCTAAATTAATGAGAGCGAAGCCGCGGGCAAAAGCTAGTACTTAATATTGTAATATAAATACTCTCGTAGTGATCAAATAAACTAGCATTTTGAACACGCAATTGTAGTTTTCACTACAGTACGTATATTCTACTTAAGTTATAGTGTAATATGTTTTTCAGGCACTTGCATCACTTCAAAACACATCACGATAAAGCCATGGAAGACATTCCTAACTACATGGGCAATCCCATCAACGCTTTCACTCTCATAAAAAGACTGACGATAGATTTAAATTATTTAAACAGTGGTTTAAAAATAGGAGAAGGTAAACTAATTGTATATAAGCCAAAAAACAATACATAGCTGAACTCATAATAATATCAACCTTGTTTTAAATTTCCCCACTGCTGGGCACGGGCCTTGTCTCAGTTTGAGAAGGATTCGGTCATAGTCTACCACGCTGGCCCACTACGGGTTGGCAGACGTCACATATCTTCGAGAACATGATGAAGAACTGTCAGACATGTGGGTTTCCTCACGATGTTTTCCTTCGCCGTTAAAGCGAACGTTAATTAACTATTTAATACGCACACAACTTCTAAGAGAGAGTCCTTGGGATTTTTTTTTGAGAAGATCTCTCGTTTTAGGATCACTTCCGGTGTCGCGGGGGACTTTACAAACATTCAAACAACGGACACAACGAACACCCAGACTCGGAACAACTAATTGTGGATCACACAAGTTCTGTCTCGTGTGGGGATCGCATCGACAAGGCAGTCACATAAACCACTACGCCATTCGTGCAGTGGAATCGAACTTGAGACCACCGCGTGGCAGTACAACGGTTGCCCACTAGGCTATCGCTGCTGCTGAATGAAGAAAATAACTTGGCGCCTACTGTTTCAGAACATTTCAAAAATATAAGCAAGAAACAAGAAGACGTCTTGTATCCTGATATGGCGGATCTGGAAGGCGCTGCAAATGCGCTCGTTCGGTTGCAAAAGGTGTATCGTTTAGATGTTAAACAACTTGCCAAAGGAAACCTCAATGGAGTTGCTTATAGGTATTTAGTAGATATAATTATAAATCGATAGTAATGTTGAGAGTGTGAAATAAGATGTACTAACAAGAATTGAGAAGCGTGCTAGATCTGCTGAGTAGTTCATATTTCTCTAAGAGATTCCGCTTATGAGTAGTAGAGCCTCGCTGATTTCAGCATGAATGGACCGGCTCGACCGGGGAAAAACTACCCTCTCACAGAATATCGACGTGAAATAACGTTCGTTTCGTTCGGTGAGTGAGAGTGCCGGAGGCCCAATCACCTCTTTCCCCCTTCCCGCTCCTTCTCCTTCGCACTTCCTTTCCTAAAGGATCGGCAACACGCAAGTGATGCCTGTGGTGTTGCAGGCGTCCATAGGCTACGGTGGGTCGTATGCTTGTTTGCCACCTTAGTTGTATAAAAAAAAGATTACTAGCAATGGCCTAGTGGTTTAAGTGGTCGCCTCGTCACTGCCATGCGATTGTGGGTTCGAATCCCACACGGGACAAAACTTTGTGTGATCCACAAATGGTTCTTTCAAGTCTGGATGTTCTATGTATTCGTTGTTTGAATGTTTGTAAAGTCCCCACGATACAGGATTTGTTCCTAGTGAACTAAAACGAAAAATTAAAATGTACTTTTTAAATTGGAGCAGTCTTTGGGGACTGCCCATAGAAGTGAAAACTTTAATCCTTGATCATAATCACTTTTTTATAACAAAAAAAGGGCGTGGTCGGTTGCTAGTTCCTGATACTCTCTTATTACTTTTATCACATCTATAATGTTTATTATAATAATAATGTTTATTTATTTCATCTCCACCAATTACATCATGTTATACAGTATATAGTTGACACGAACAATTGTCAGTAATTCGTAATTTGTGGGAGATCTGGAGTCTAAACTAAGCCGAAGCCTGTGCTATAGATCTCCAGGCTCCCCATTTCTGATGCTAAGTGATGATGTTTTTGACTTTTCTATCCATTTCCAGTGTGCCAATGTCAGCGGGTGACTGCTACGAGCTTGGCCGAGCATTGTACAACGTGGCAAATTATAAGAACGCGCGCGCATGGATGGCCGAAGCTTTTCAAAAATATTACAAAGAAAACATCCCATATCCCTTCACTGATTATGATATTCTGGATTATATTAACAAGACATGTCATCAGCTTGGTAAAGCCGACGATTATTTATCACATTTCTTTTAAGACACCTCTTTCCCTATGAATAATTCCAGTGTCGCGGCACACTTTACAAACTTTGTCAAAGTTCTTTGTGTCCGTTGCTTGAAAGCTCACAAAGAACACCCAGACACGGAACAACAATATGAGGATCACACAAAGTTTTAGTGCCGCGTGGGATTTGAACCCACAACACTCGACGCAATGGCAGCGGCGAGGCGACCGCTTAAACCATTACACCATCCGTGCAGTCCGTCACATTCAAAGTAACAGAAACACTCTACAAACAAATTTTACTTTAACTAATAGCAGTCATTATGATCAGAATCGGATATCTTTTGCACCGTTATATTAGAAGGATCGTGTGACTAGATTATATTTTTAAAATGGACTTCAATTGATCGAATTTATCCCTCTCAATCTCAAGCCATATCGTGGGAGGTCTAAACAGAGGTACTGTGATGACCCATCTTTTATTATGCAAGAGCCCTAAAGCTAGCTTTAAGCGGCTCTAGCATACATATGTAAATGTATCATTAATAATAATTTAAGCACTGCTGTCAAATTTTTTTAAAGATTTCTAGCTATTTGTGATTCAAATTACTTGTATTCTTATTAACCGCTCCAGCTAAGTTAGAATGCTTGTGTTAGGAGTGGGTTCACGTCGGTAATGCAATGAGTGGGGTTCTAAACCGCGACCTTTCGGTCGTAAATCCAACGCCTTGACCTTTGGGCTACCGGCGCTCTATCAAGTAGGTACAAAAGATGTTTGTGGTATAAAATAAAATTGATTTTCCATCCCACACGATGTTCAGGTAATAATTATAGACGTCAAAACTTCTATCGAAACGATTATTAAATATCCCATTTATATTCACTTCATCGAAATAAAACTACATTGTCCACCTTAACATGGGTGCTAAAAAGCAACCGAAACTTCGGGGAAAGCGTAAACTTCAATTTATATAGTTTTAACAATTTAAATAGCTTTAATAGAAGTAAACAGTAACTAATACATTACAGAGTTTAATAGTTATAAATGAAAGATGCAAAGAAATAAAAATAATTTTGTTTGTGTAGGCTTTCATTCTTTGTTAACGTCGAACCAGGAGCTAACAACGCAGCAGTGAAAGATGTAAAATATATCTATCACCCTTCGATAATAATCGAGGATCCAAAAAGGAAAACAACTTTGCCATAATGTCAAAGGTGCTAACAGTACGGTCATTCCAAAAATTATTGCATGAGACCTTACCACTGTGTAAAATGTGCTCAGGGACATAAAATCGCAGATTGTCCAAAGAAAGACCGCAACACACCAGCGCAATGCGCCCTTTGCCAAGGTGCACACCCAGCCAATTACAAAGGCTGCAAAGTCTACAAAGAGATCCTAGAAAGGCGTATAGCAAGAAACCCAATATTCAAGGGTAAAACACGAAAGGTCCAAGTAAAACTGTTCCCATAGATACTCGACCAAATCTTAAAGAAATGCAAGAACAGCAGCTCTACTCTGAGATGTTATAATAGAAAAAAGTTGAACCAACAACTACAACCAGCACAAGCAGCAAAATAGAAGAACTACTAACCAAACAGTCAGAAAAATTCGACATGATCTTACAACAAATGAGCACTCTTATGAGTCTCATAGACCGCCCTGAGAGTAAGCACTTGGAACATAAATGGTATTGCCCCAAACAAGGCTGAATTAGAACTCTTCATATATAATAATCAACTTGATGCAATTCTTATCTCTGAGGAACACTGTACAGATAAAAGCAAAATTAACATCAAAGGATGCAATACCTATGTCAGTAATCGTCCCGATGGAACGGCCCATTCAAGAACAGCCATTGGAATAAGTAACTCCATTAAACACCAAGAGCTACCAGAATTTAGGACCATCCATATTCAGGCTATGACCATTGCGGTAGAAGGCAGCTGTGGACAACTTAGCCTGTCAGCAATATATTGTCCACCGAGACATACAATAAGTGCAGCAAATTTCATAGAATACTTCTCAACATTAGGTAAAAGATTTGTGGCTAGTGATAACTGGAACGCCAAAAATACATACTGGGGCTCAAGGCTAACAACAATCAGAAGCAGGCAACTAAAAATAAGCCTTGGTGAAAACATTTTCAATTGTATCTCATCAGGAGAACCAACCTACTGGCCCACAGATCCACATAAAAAACCAGATTTGTTGGACTTCTTCATGACCCACTTTCAACGAACTACATGAAGGTTGAATCCTGCCTAGACAGTAGTTCTGACCACACTCCCATTCTCCTAACTATTAGTACGCCCATCATTACATATGAAAGGCGTGATACCTTGTGCAATAATCTCACTCATTGGACTACATTGAGGAAAGCATCGAGATATAAGTCTCCTTGAAAACACCTGACGAGATAGATGATGCAACCCAATACATTACTAATCTTATACAAAAGGCATGCTGGATTAACACTCCTTTAAAAAAACATATAAGCCTCTTGCCTGTGCTGTCTAAGATATTTGAGAGGATCCTCCTGAACAGAATATCACCCATACTCAACGAAAACCTGGTAATACCACAACATCAGTTTGGTTTCAGACAACAGAAATCTACGGTAGAACAAGTGCATCGGGTGTGTGATAAGGTTAGACGGGCCTTCCAAAAGAAGGAATATTGCTCCGCTGTATTCTTAGATATCCAGGCAGCCATCGATAAAGTGTGGTTTAGAGGCCTCCTCTATAAAATAAAAACGTCTTTACCGCATAGTTACTACCTATTGATGGAGTCATACCTCACAAACAGAATTTTCCAGGTGAGAGAGGATGGAGAACTATCCGTTATTCAAGAAATAAGTGCGGGAGTTCCACAGGGATTTGTCGTTGGCCCTGTCTTATATACCATCTACACTACTGACCTCCGAGAAACACAAGGGGTAACTACAGCTACATTTGCTGACGACACTGCAATTCTCGCAAGTATCAAGGATCCGATCGCAGCATCGGCCGTCTTACAAAATAGCCTTGATAAAGTCGACGAAAGGATCCAGAAATGGAGATTCAAAGCCAGTACAACTAAATCCGCACATGTCACGGTTACGCTGAGAAGAGGAAGCTGTGTTCCAATAAAAATGGGTGACCGATACCTCCATATGTATCTGGACAAAAGGCTGACCTGGAAAAACATATTAAATCAAAACGAGACGAGCTGAGCATGCGGTTCAGAAACATTTACTGGCCGATGGCACGTAACTCCAAACTGTCGATCGACAACAAACTGCTGATATATAAAATTATCCTGAAACCACTATGGATGTATAGCGCACTGCTTTCGGGAAGTGCTAGCGACTCCAATATAAACTTAATACAAAGGCTGCATAATGGTATCCTAAGAATCATTTCAAATGCACCCTGGTTCCTCATCAATACAGAGATCCATAAAACCCTGACCATAAGAACTGTTAAGGAGGAGCTAAAACTAGCAGGGAATAAATATCAAACATGGCTGGAAAATCACCCAAATGACTTAGCTACCGCGTTAATAACTATCAGCTACACTAAACGACTGAAACGCCATGATACACAAAAACTTGGTGACAGATGGTAATAGATGAGGGATCTCCTACAGAGGAGCTCTTTCAACATGATTAAAGCGACACAAAATAAATCTGCTTATAGTTTAGGACTGATTGAAGATGGGCACAAAAAAATTGTATAGCCTTATTGCAATACAATAAAATATAAACATATACAAAACAGTATACAGTATGGAGACCAAATTAGTTACCTGTGTCAGCTATTGTTGCAGTTAAAATTGCAATGCTGGTATTCTCGCAGGATCTATACAATAACAATTACAACATGCGACAAGCAACCGCCACATACTATATCACCGAACAAAACCTATTTAATAGTTTTAAAAATATGTTATAATAGTCTTTTATTAATAAACACCGCGATAAAATCCACCTAAAGTATTTTTTCAATATTGACGTAAACGTAGGACAGTTTTTACTTCATCAATCAAAGTATAAAGCTGTACGTAACAGTGCAACACCGTATAAATTTTTGCAGAAGACTCGATAGAAGACCAAGATTGGCTTCAGAGAATCATAATTCCGGGACATCCACAACTTACAAACATAATTGAATATTACCTAAAGGTAAAGTATACATTCTATTTTACTCTTCTCCCTAGCCTTTATTATTCCCAAGTCACTTGGGGTCGGCTTTCTAGTCTAACTGGATTTGACTGGATATCAGTTTTTACATGGAGCGACTGCCACCTGACCTACGCAACCCGAAGGCTAACGATACCCTAAGGCTAGACTAGTGTCAGGATATTAGAGGGCATCGACTTCCCAATAACGACTGCAATAGATGTTCATAGCAGCTGGGACCGACGGCTTAACGTGCTCTCCGAGGCACGGAGCAGGCGATAATTGTCAATCAATACGCACATAATTTCGAAAAGTCATATAACTTCCGAAAGTCAGAGGTACGCGATGTGGGTTCGAACCCGAGACCCTCTGCATTGCAGTCTGTTGGTCTCCCCACTGAGCTATCGCTGCTGTACATTCTATTTTACTGTTGGATATTAATTCACTTTCGATTCTATTTCACGTAGAGGTATTGAATTTAATCACAAGATTGTGATAATATTTGACATTATATGCGTATTAGATTTTGTCCGCGTCTTCGCTAGCGTAAATGTAGGTTTGGTTAGTTCCTTTTCTGTTCTCCTGACAACATATTATATGCAACATTTTATGATGATCAGTCGAGTAGTTAAGACGTGAAAGCGTAACAAACAAACAAACTCACATTCACATTTATAATACTAGTTAGGATTAGAATTTGGTATACCATCAACTTAAACGTTACAACTTTTTATATCAAAAGTACACAGGAGGGAAGAGGAAGGACATAGGATAGTCTTCACCCAGAAAAAAGTACTGTTACTTACATAACCTAACATACATTTACGCAAGCGAAATCTGGTAATATGATACTTATATTGTACATATATGTACAGGGAGCAGGAAACAAAAACAAAAAGTTCTCCAAAACCACAATAAACCAAGACACAGAAGACTATAAGGCAATGTGTCGCGGTGAATTGGGCGTACCCATAGAAGTATCAAGCAGGTATGTGTAAAGGGCGCCTAGCATTTTGCGTATTAGAAAATTAATGAATATTTTGATACCTTAGTACTCTTTTGCTGTTATTGGTACTACATTCTAGTCTAATTTAACTCTTTAAATATTGCGGGTGATTCAATTGGTAGCCTGTATAGAAGATGCTGAAATGCAATTCTCTATTCTCGGTATATTTTTAAAAGTTTACTGATATCAAATATGGAAAACTTATACCTACTTAAAAAAAAATTGGTTTTGTATTGTTTATAACTGCCTAGTTCACTCGTGTCAATCACTTTTCTTTACTTATTCACTTTATTTATTAGTCCAGGCATTTCTATTTCGGGAGGAAAAAAAATCCTTTAAAAAGACTTAAATTACGTACCTACCTACTAGCAAGTATAATCATTTTATAGTCTTACCTTTCGGAGTTCCCAGGTAATCTAAAAAATTTATCTCTGGGTGCGTTATTGAGGAATTCATGCAACCAAAAACAGCACAATATATTCTACTTGTCATATTAAATAGGCTTTACTTTTACTTATTTTTGGTAAATAATCGCGCGGTTACTGTTTAAAAAACAACACACCGTCCGTTCGTCACTGCGGCGCATTCGCGACTGGTTGCGTGCCGAGCGCATGCCGACGCCGAGGCGAGTAGGTATGACTCGAGTTCCGACCGTTTTTATGAAGATAGGTTACTGTATATTTATGTACTGTGATCGCACCGAGCATGTGCAGTGTTATTCTTAATTAATAAATAAAGTTTTAACAAAAAAGAAAACCGACTTCGAAAAAGAATATTCTAAAACTTAAAATGCACTAAAAAGTTCATAAATAATTGCATATTCTTGTGAATAATTAAATTATTGTTATTTTTGGAGTCGGTGTCAGCCGCCCGCGCCGCGTGCTGCGTCTATGTGTGTAATTGTGCATGCGAATGCTATGTTATGATTATAAAAGACATCTCATGTTTAATTAGTTACAAACCTACCTTGGCTGACACCGACTCCAATAATAACAATAATTTAATTATTCACAAGAATATGCAATTATTTATGAACTTTTTAGTGCATTTTAAGTTTTAGAATATTCTTTTTCGAAGTCGGTTTTCTTTTATGTTAAAATTTTATTTATTTCTTGGTTTTTAGTGAACTTTGCCAAATATGAGAGCATCATCAATGTAGCCAAATACGCATTATTAAGGATAACTCGAAAACGAATGGTCAAATCATGATCAAAATTAAATGGGACCACACGGGAAGCACTAGCTTTCAAATAAAAAAAGAATTATCAAAATCGGTTCACCCAGTCGAAAGTAACGAGGTAACAAACATAAAAAAAAAATTAAAAAAATACAGACGAATTGAGTACCTCCTCCTTTTTTTGAAGTCTGTAAAAAATCTAAGACATGTGGGTTTCCTCACGATGTTTTCCTTCACCGCCAGCAGATGGTAAATCATTAGATTAGTACATAATATAAACTCCACAAAGTGAAATTTACATTGGTACCGCCACACCCGGGATCGAACCCTCAACCTCATGCGTTGCAGGTAGGTTACTTTGCCACTCCGCTACCATCAGTCTTTTATCTATACTAATATTAAAAGCTGAAGAGTTTGTTTGTTTGTTTGCTTGAACGCGCTAATCTCAGGAACTACTAGTCCGATTTGAAAAATTATTTCAGTGTTAGATAGCCCATTTATCGAGGAAGGCTATAGGCTATATATCATCACGCTAAGATCAATAGGAACGGAGCACCATTGAAGAATGTTTCAAAATCGGAGGGTTTTTTTTCTTTTTGAGAGCTTCCGCTGCGTGCGCTGCGTAAACAGTTAAAGTTTCGTAAAAATCATATATGACAGAATTGTCTACCTTTAAAAGATCTAAAAAAAAGTTCGCGACAGCATATGTCTATCTTTTAAGGTTGGCTCACTATAACCTTTTTTATGCTAACCAAATTTGTTCTAAAATAATGCATTATTTGGCGAAGGTGTTTTTATAAACATGATATTAATCATTATCCCAATAAATACGTTATTCATCATATGTATTTAGTTTAAAACAAAATTGTCCTGTACATCATTCGATTTCAATGAATATCTTAGGTGATATCGCAGTTTTAAAATAACATCGCAGCAAAATAATTACTCATTACAGACATAGTACAAACGATGTTTCTCCTGGTTTATTCTGCGTGATTACTACTGGTTCGATTTGAAAAATTCTTTTAGTGTTGGATAGCCTATTTATCGAGGAAGACTATAGGCTATATAACATCACGCTACGACCCACGGGGGCGGCGCAGTAACGATAAACGCGGGTGAAACCGTGTGAACATCTAGTAGATATAAAGCTGGATTTTATTTGTTTGTTTGAACGCGCTAATCTCAAGAACTACTGATTCGATTTCAAAAATTATTTTAATGTTGGATAGCCGATTTATTGAGGAAGGCTATAGGCTATATAACATCACGCTATGACTCACGGGGGCGGCGCAGTAACGATAAACGCGGGTGAAACCGCGGGAACATCTAGTATGGTAATAAAGCTCATCAATAATACGCAAAAGTTTCTATCACCCACTCGGCTACCACCGCTTCACACATAATGCAGCTTAAGTAATTCAATTAGAACGCTTGCTTGAAATGCAGCAACGAGCGTAAGCACATTGCAATTTGATTACAGACAGTTAGAAATTCTGCCACAGATCGCACCCTTACTGTAAGCCGTTAAGGAGTTCCATTGATCATCACATTCGACTACGACAATTACTTGACTATAACGACGTTACGGTAGGTGACTCAAATATCCGGATAGCCTATAAAAGATTCGGACGAGTATCGTTAATTAGCTACTAAGAATTGAAGAGTTCCGTTACTTTGTCATGGATCCCATAATCAGAACCTAACCAAATTCTCATCAAACTACCCTTAAAGAACATCATTTCTAATAAAAAAAATAATCATCGAAATCGGTTGGCGTGATATTGAGTAATTCGTCGATTTGTCGCGCACATACTTAATGCAAATTTAAGACTTATATGGTTTTCTCATGGATGCCACTGTCAGAACTGGACCAAACTAAAATGGGACCACACGGGAAGCATCAGCCTTCAAATAAAAAAAAATCATTACCATCGGTTCACCCAGTCCAAAGTAACGAGGTAACAAACATAAAAAAAAAATACATTCGAATTGAGAACCTCCTCCTTTTTTGAAGTCGGTTAAAAACACTCTCCCGTATTAGAAACAATTCAAGTATAGCAGGACAAGTTAACTTTACAAATATTCAAACCAACACAAACGAGATGGGCGTAAAAACACAGAATTCAACCTCTTTGTCTTAAATGTATATCATATGACCTTGTGACCCCTATATCTTGGGGGTCTTTTGACCCATAGGGCCCATATTCAAACTCGACCGAGGTATGACCCCAAGGTGTCTGCACACCAAGTTACAAGTCAATATTTTTCAATTTAATATATGTGAACCCTATATCTCGGGGGCATCCCTCGGGCGAATTTGAATATGGGTCCTGTGGGTCGAAAGACCCGCGAGATATAGGGGTGACAAGGTCACATGTATTTTAAATGCTTTTACATGTATGACCTTGTAACTTGGCATGCAGACACCTTGAGGTCATACCTTGGTCGAGTTTGAATATGGGCCCTGTGGGTCAAAAGACCCCCGAGATATGGGGGTCATTTCTTTTCATTACTTGTACATTTAAGATGAAGAGGTCGAATCCTGGGTTTCTACACCCATATCATTTTATTTATTACAGGTTGAAATGTCGTTATTTGTTTGAGAATCATCCATTTTTGACAATAGCGCCCTTCAAGATTGAGATGTTGTACCACAAGCCAGATCTCATACTGTTCCATGATGTTCTTAGTGACAATGAAATGGAGACGATCAAACAGATGGCTAGACCTAAGGTGATACAGATTTTTCTATTTAAAAATATGCAACTCCCGCAATAGGTATAATTCCTGTATCGCGGGCTACTTTACAAACATTTAATGGACATAAAGAACATCCAGACTCGGAACAACCACTTATGGATCACACAAATTTTTGTCCCGTTTGGGATTCGAACCCACAACACTCGGCGCGTTGGCAGTAGCGAGGTGACAACTTAAACCACTACGGCCTCAGTCTGTGCAGATACGCCCACAATAGCACGTTTATATCGCTGAGAGGGCAAGCAGAGGTGTATAAATATAATAATGCATTTCGTCTCTTTCATCTTTGTTTTTTAGGTCCGACGAAATAGCTGATGAGCTTATTGGTGTCTGCCGGGCAATAAAGTTCCAGGCCGACTGCTGGTACTGAGAATTTCTTGCTTAACAATATTGCCCTATCCGGAAATCCCACCCGAAAAAGGGTAGGAAGTGTATTATGAAAACATTTCACCAGTCTTAGATTCTACGTAACTGCAACCTTATTAACATCTGAGTCTTCTTCAGAGGTTAATGAAAACACTATGTGAGTCTGTGTGTCTGTCTGTTAGTGACAGGTATAACTCCGGCACCACTGGACCGATTAACTTGTATCTTGCTGTGCAGACAACTTGGGGTCATACCTGGGTTGAGTTTGAATATGGGCCCTGTGGGTCAAAAGACACCCGAGATATAGGAGTCACAAGGTCACATGATGCACATTTAAAACAAAGAGGTTGAATCCTGGGTTTTTACACCCATCGCGTTGTTGTTTAATGGGTTCAGTTCTATACTGCGTGCTCCCACTGAGAAATTCTTCACAGAAAAATAAAACACTGGCTATTGCCCGCGGCTTCGTTCGCGTAAATAAAAGTAGGTTAGGTAAGGTTTTATTAGTAATAGTACTTTTTTTAAATAAATTATAGTCTATATTACTCGGTGATAATAGAGCTTGCTGACGACGAAAGAAGTTTTAAAATGGGTTAAGTAGTTTTTGAGTTAAAACCGTACATACAAATAAACAAAAATCAAATCTTTTCTTCTATAATAATATAAGTATAGAATACCCGACCCAGTAATCCCATCCAAGAGCTGCGAAAAGTCCAGAATCCATGTAATAGTAGGCGGACTTATTGCTGATAGACAGGCACAGTTCCAGAATGAGTGCTTCTTCTAAGAATTTCTTGACAGAACAACTTAATAATAACAGGACGTGTTGGCTGAGGTGTATATCACACATGTGTCCTTTATTTTTTTTAAAAGACAGCCCTCGCTCTAGATATAATTCCTGTGTGTGTGTTTTCATGGGCGCCGGTAGCAGGGTGCAATGGGGTGCACTTGCACCGCCCTGTTAGGAAAGAAAATACATAGATAAATAATTTTTCGATGCGCAAAATATATTCAATTCAATACCCGCGCGCTTTGAATTTGACATTACACTAATCTACATAATAAGCATATATAATTCCATATTTTATATTAATTAATAGTAAAATGTGTAGATGTAAGTGCGCCTCCCTGAAAGTAATCCTGGCGGCGCCGGCGCTCATGTGTGTTTTTGGACTTTACAAACATTCAAACAACGGACACAAAGAACACATAAACTCAGAACAACCAATTGTGGATCACACAAAGTTTAGTCCCGTGTAGGGATCGACATCAGAACCACAATTACAGCAGTCGTCAACTATGTTTTTAGATTCCATGTAAGAGAGGCCGAGCTTATTGCTGTCTACCAGGAAAGTTCCAGATTGCGAGCTGCTTTGAAATATTTCTTGAAATATAGCTTAATAGTTCTACCCCATCCAAAATCCATTCATAATATAAAATTTTCTTCTATGAAATTAAACTACTTTATTCGGATTTTGTCGCGTTATTTATTTTAAACACTTTTATTACATACTTATGAACTATGACACTACTATTATTGAATTTTACTACAATTTGAGATATTTTATTATTTAAGCTTACACTTTCTTTGACGTTTCGATTGCTTTTCAGCAGCCTTATTCACGGGGAGAGTTCAAAATTATGTACTAAAAGTGTCTTAAAATAAAAAACGCGATAAAATCCATATAAAGTAGTTTAATTTCAATTTATAACATTCGCGTAAACGAAAGATAATATTTTCTTCCTTTTCAACAGTTGGAACGCGCGCAAGTTTTCAACGATGAGACTGGCAAACCCATTAATACTTTAAACCGTATTAGTAAATCAGGCTCTTTGCATGATTTGGAGTCGCCCACCATTGCTCGCATCTCACAACGTGTGAACCACATGACTGGTTTGAGTCTACAGACGGCTGAAGTTTTAGAAGTCCTAAACTACGGGATGGGTGGTCATTATATTCCTCACTACGACTTCCTTAAGGTAAATTTGTAGGTACAAGTAGTCCCGTAAGGAATAGATGATACTTAAGTACATTATATTAGAGCTATTGGGCCCAGATAGTACCAAATACATAATAATAATATCAGCCCTGTATTAAACTCTTCCACTGCTAGGCACGGGGATCTTCTCTGTGTAAGAAGGGTAAGGCCATATACAGGATATCAGCATCTCAGATATACAGGTTTCGTTACGATATTTTCCTTCACTCTTTAAGCAAGAGATAATTAAGTGTTTAATATGCACATAACTTCGAAAAGTCTGAGATACGTGCCTTGAGTTCAAACTCGAAACCTCTGCATGGAAATCCAACGCTCTCCTACTTGTAGAAGTTCCGTGCATTAGTTAATAATCGCTCGCTTTAACGGTGAAGTAGGATTATTCCACCTTATCCCGCCCTCCCCTTTCCTATCCAGAACAACGCGTGCTGGGCTCAGATGCCATCCTTACACAATAGAGTCGACTAGAGCGAGTACCAACAACTTTGGGTCCTCATACCTCTGCCGAACGACCAAGGCATGGAATTCTCTGCCAAGGCAAGTGTTTCCTTCTTCCTTCAATCCTGGGTCCTTTAACCGGGGCGTGAAAAAGCACCTTCTCAGGTCGTCAAAGTAGAGACCTCAACATCGCCTCGGCTGCTATGAGGGCGGTGTGGAAGCCACTGCTCTTAGACCAAACGACTGCTTACCATCAGGCGAAGTGTGGTCATTTTGACTAGCAAAATAAAAAATAAAAATCCCAAAAATGAAAAAAATATCGTTATCATCATTTAAATCGATGGCCTAGATCGATTTAAAAAAATCTTTCACCATTAGAAATCTATATCATCAGTTAATCACCGAGTAACATTGGCTATATTTTATTTAAAAAAGTTGTGTTACTAACATTTTTTTTTTAACGTGGGGTAATGCATTGACGCATACCCCTCCACGGGGTCGGGCGGAGTGTGTTACTAACATATGGTAAACTACTTTTACGCGAGCAAAAAATAGTTTATTAATATAAAAATACTGACAAATGTGTCTTTAAGGACACAGGCGTGAGACTACATAAATGTATTTTTTATTGACAGAGGCATGCTACCGATGTCGTAGATGATATAATTGAACACGTCGGTGACAGGATAGCCACTGTTTTGTTTTATGTAAGTACTAGCGACTTCGCACCGATAGTACAAAACCTTAACAAATTATACACTTAAACCTATCTCATGAATCACTCTGTCTATTTGTGAAACCCATGAAAATGCGTTGAGTAGTTTTTGAGTTAATCGCGAACAACAAGACAGACGACAGAATTAATATTAAATAATTCTACTAAATCCTTATTATTTCATCTCCTTTATATTGTTCAGTAATTATTGTTATAAGTTTTAGATTTGTACAGTCAGTAATATATGGCTGCAACACCTTCTTTATGAGTCGTAAACTATTGAAATTATATTTAATTGGCGATTTAAAGGAGTGGCCATGAATTTCTTGCAGGTTTCTTCTCATAAGCTCCGTCTCCTCAACCGTTTGCCTAAACCTAGCAACTAACCAAAATGTAGCTTCAGTAACTTAGTAAACTCACTAACCTATATATTTTGACGTTCATAAGTGTTACTTTGTGATCTAAATGAATAAATGATTTTGATTTTGACTTTGACGCGGCGGGTGACTTGGTTTTATAATACCTATGTGTTTATGTTTAATTAATTTAAAAGTAAACATCTTTAAGGTGTATATTTTCTGTCTAGATATTTTTAGTAGCTTTTTGGAGGCTGGAGCTAATCTCGCTTAAAACTAAAGCTAGTGAAATGTGTGTGTACCATACCGTTGGCTATCCATTCAAGGATATAGATTTAAGACTATACTCATGTCATAAATACTTTATGTATGATTTAGGCTTCACTCTGGTACTAATAAATTCTGGATAGTGTAAGTACCATAGTCCGACCCGAAAATTGAACCTCGGACCTCAAGCACATCAGTCACATTCATAGCCACTGTACATCTGTAAATCAGCTTAACTTAACCACATTCTTTTCCAGATTTCGGATGTAACCCAAGGAGGTGCAACGGTGTTCACGAAGCTTGGTGTAAGTGTGGCACCGGTCAAAGGAACTGCCATTTTCTTCTCCAATTTGCTCGCTACGGGAGGGCCAGACCACAGCACAAGACACGGAGCTTGTCCTGTACTGCAGGGATCTAAATGGGGTAATACTTTTTTTTAAACAGTCCTCATATCCTAAGTACTACATTGAAATAGCGGTAGTCATACTGCATTCCTAAGGAAAAAAGACGTATCTGCTAATATTTTTATCATACTAATATTGAAAGATTAGATTTTTTGTTTTGGTTGAAAGGATTAAAACTAAAAAACTACACAACCGATTTAAAATATTCTTTCACGATTTGAAAGCTACATCACCAAGAAACATAAGCTATATTTTATTTAAAATTAGTAACTAACATAACCTAACTAAAGTAACCTTTTACCTGCGGGTAAAAGCAAGTATTTAATATAAAAATACTGGCGGATGCATCTTTTATACTGCTTCCAAATATGTGAAAACACATTTTCGATGAAAATGTTGGATACGTCTTTTTTCCTTATGACGGCAGCACGGCGTACGACTGTAGATTTTCGATGGGTTGATGTAGCATTTTCCAAATTCAATCATGTATGGATTACGGAGTGATTTAAGTAGTCATCTCGCTGTGGCTGTGCGCTGAATGTTGTGGGTTCGATCACCTTCGGTGTATTGATGACAACTTAACCTTCATGGAGGTTGCAGTGGCTAAGCGGTCACCTTGGTAATGGTAATGTGGTAATGACGTCACCGCTCTCCATGCATCCAATGTCGTAGGTTTAATCGGCTGGATCTTGCTGTTTTTCAGAGTCAAAGTGTATATCATGTTCGTTGTTTCAATGTTTGTCAAAGTGCCGCCATTTGAGAAATAAATTATATACGAACACAAAAAGTCTTCAAACTCGGAACAAAAGGATTATACAAAGTTTTGCCCTTTGATGTAATCGAACTCATCTCTGTGCGAGCCTAGTGGCAAAATTTGTAATAAACCAACACAACATCAGTCAAGTAAAAGCGGATTATCTCATATTAGCAGATAATACAATTTTTTGTCCAGTGTGGGATTCGAACTCACAACATTCAGCGCAGTGGTAGTGGCGAAGCGACCCCTTAAACCACTACGCCACCTGTGCAGTCTACCAGAATACCGAACTCCTGTGATCGTGCATAGCCGTCGTGGAATCCAGGCGTACTCGAACTTGTGGTATCGCAACACAAGATATACGTGTCACGTTTAAATCTTTGCAGTGGCTACCAAATGGCTTCATCAAGTTGGCCAAGAGTTACTTAAGCCCTGCAACTGGAAGCCACAAAAGTCGGACTTCATAAGCAAGGTTCCCAGCCCAGTAGTGAAGACACAATAAATTTTATTTAGATTTTTATTTTTATATAGACTTCCCTACTTACATATGAACTATAAGCAGCTTATCACATGTTTGCTAATTATTCTACGGCAAATACAGCGAGAAGGTACAGCTTAGCCGGGACAAAACCGTGACGAAGGGGTAGGTATACATCAGAAGCATATCTATATGATTAATGATTATAGTCAGTTCATATTTTTTATGTTATCAGTATAGTGTATCAAAAATGACTTTTACAAGCCAAATGGTATTGCATTGCTCGAAAACTAAGCCTTTTTAGTTAAAAAAAGTAGACATCTCCCCAATATCTGAGCAATGTATTATGTATTATCATTGCTGATGCAGTGGCTTCAACTACAAGAATCTGTGAGATTTATGTGCAACACAAACTGGTATACACAGCCTAAACAAATTGTGAAAAGTTTTAAAATATTTGAAAGTTTAGCATTCAATTCCTCGAAAAAAAGTTATCATATCCCATATGTGTAGACTCTGAAATAGACTACCCATCTGCTGCAAAATTTCTAAAGCGTTATTACTTGTCCTTCTATAAATAAAGTTGTAAAAGAGCTTAAGCTTTAAGAGATTATTATTACGGTAGATTGTGCTAAATATGTTTAATACTAAGGACAATAAAAAAATACTAACTAAAATAAACATAACCTCAAGAATACAATACGACATTCAAAGCTATAAGATATTTAAAGGAAAACAGGGAAAACACCCATTGCACTACCGACGTGACCCCACTCTTAACAAAAGTATTCTAGCTTAGCTGAAGTTGTTAACACGATTAGATACTAGTGAGTAGTACTCACATTGCTGACTGCCTTTCGCCCGATAGCTATCTAAGTGTTCTAGAGGCTCATATATTATGTAGGCACCTACCTCTCTCATTCCTTATCCTTCATCCCATCTTTAATACCTCTACCTTACACAGTGAACAAGGCACAAGTAATACCCCTGTTATTACAAGAAATAAGTATTTATAGGCCACATGGCCAATAAATGCTTATCACACACATATAGACATGTACACCCCTGCTTCTACAAGAGAGTAATCATAAGTTTACCATCAGTCAGAGCGTATGCTGGTTTGCTAGAGTATAAAAATTACCAATAATATAAAATACGGAAATCGGAATCGAAAATCCAAACTATTTATAAATGAGTTTGTTTGTTACGCTTTCACTCCTTAACTACTCGACCGATCATCATGAAATTTCGCATACACGTTGTCAAGGGAACAGAAAAGGATATAGGGTACCATTTATGAAGAATAAATATTGTTACTAATCTACTTTTTTTTTTACATGGGCTATTGCATTGATGCATACCCCTCCTCGGGGGCGGGCGAAAGGGTTATGTCGGACTTACCGGGGTAAAAGAGAAAGATGTTGAAATTATGATAATGGACCTCCCGGAATACCGACTAAGCCTACCACGTTGTTCCATGACAAAACCGCTATCGACGGGGCCGCGCGAATCACTTACGCATGCGGTCGCGACCCCGCCGAGGTTTCGACCTGCCGCCACGCCGAGTGAAACGGCAGGCCACTACACGAAGAGACCTACCCTTTGGCACTTCTCACTTTAAACCCTAGTACTCTGGAGGGGAGACGGACTCGTAACAGAGACGCGTATGGTAACACGAACGCCGCCTCTCGGACCTGATGCTGATCGGATGACGGACGGGCTCACGAAGCCCACCACCCCCAGGTCAAACGTCAGGGTGGCTGGTCATCTGTGCGGTTGCAGAGAGGGTTTAAGCCCTCCCTCTCCCGCTCCGCTGCCTCATTGATAGAAATCACTTCCTGACAGAAGGAGGCGACGGCATTCCACGACCTCTCATTCCCGACCATAGACTGAACTACGGCCGGGAGCGAGAGGGCAACCAATCCGACTGCCGCGATCGACTCACGGCGCTGCGATGCCCAGGTGGGGCAATCCGCTAAAGTGTGCAGCGCTGTGTCCTCAACAACATCGCGGCAGTTGCCGCAGTGATGACAACCGGGCGTCTCTTGCCGGCCTATACGACACAGGAACCGGCAAAAAAACCATGGCCAGTCATTACCTGTGTCAGCTGAAAGATGAGGCCACCATGCCGCCTCCTCACTCCTCAAAAACCGGTGTTACCGCCACGATTGTGGCGTGGCCGACTGTTACTTATCTAAGCTAACCTAACATTTACGTGAGCATGGAAGATTTAGTTTTATATATACCTATTCTTGGTATTTTTCTATTACAGTAATCATAATCACTTATTCACAATTAATTTAACGCTCATTAAAATACCGCGATAACATTCATAATTTAAATAAAATTTGTAAAAATAAAAATGTGCTACCTTCATTTGTTTAGCACGTATTACTTTTAAAAGAAAATATATTTTGTAAGTGATGTTGTATTCAATATGTATGGTGTTAGCATTCACAGTTTCTGTAAAGATAAATGCAGAGCTATATTCGTCGATAGCAGAACTAGAAGGATTGCTAGTGACTCAGAAGAGAACAATTAATGATTTAGAGTTGTATGTTCAAAGACAAGAAGAAATACTTTCTATTATAAAAAGGTAAAATTAATTTATTAAAAGTTTTCCCTGTGTTTTTGGTAAGTATGTACAACCTATCTGAACTCAATTGTGCTGAATTATTATTCAATATTTTACTTAGTCATATATTTCTGTTTACATGTGTGTATATGTGTATGCTCACACATACTCAATATTGTAATATAAATACTCTCGTAGTGATCAAATAAACTAGCATTATGAACACGCAATTGTAGTTTTCACTACAGTACGTATATTCTACTTAAGTTATAGTATAATATGTTTTTCAGGTACTTGCATAACTTCAAAACACATCACGATAAAGCCATGGAAGACATTCCTAACTACATGGGCAATCCCATCAACGCTTTCACTCTCATAAAAAGACTGACGATAGATTTAAATTATTTAAACAGTGGTTTAAAAATAGGAGAAGGTAAACTTATTGTATATAAGCCAAAATACAATACATAGCTGAATTCATAATAATATCAACCTTGTATTAAATTTCCCCACTGCTGGGCACCTGCCTTCTCTCAGTTTGAGAAGGATTCGGTCATAGTCTACCATACTGGCCGAGTACCGGTTCACAGACGTCACATATCTTCGAGAACATGATGAAGAACTGTCAGACATGAAGGTTTCCTCACGATATTTTCCTTCGCCGTTAAAGCGAGCGTTAATTAACTATTTAATACGCACACAACTTCTAAAAGAGAGTCCTTGGGTTTTTTTTTAAAGATTTCTTATTATAAGATCACTTCCGGTGTCGCGGGGGACTTTACAAACATTCAAACAACGGCCACAACGAACACCCAGAATCGGAACAACTAATTGTGGAACACACAAGTTCTGTCTCGTGTGGGGATCGCATCGACAAGGCAGTCACATAAACCACTACGCCATTCGTGCAGTGGAATCGAACTTGAGACCATCGCGTGGCAGTACGACGGTTGCCCACTAGGCTATCGCTGCTGCTGAATGAAGAAAATAACTTGGCGCCTACTGTTTCAGAACATTTCAAAAATATAAGCAAGAAACAAGAAGACGTCTTGTATCCTGATATGGCGGATCTGGAAGGCGCTGCAAATGCGCTCGTTCGGTTGCAAAAGGTGTATCGTTTGGATGTTAAACAACTTGCCAAAGGAAACCTCAATGGAGGTGCTTATAGGTATTTAGTAGATATAATTATAAATAGATAGTAATGTTGAGAGTGTGAAATAAGATGTACTAACAAGAATTGAGTATAGTGCTAGATCTACTAAGTAGTCTATATTTCTCTAAGAGATTCTGCTTATGAGTAGTAGAGCCTCGTTGATTTCAGCATGAATGGTCCGGCTCGACCGGGGAAGCACTACCCTCTCACAAAATCTTCTTCTCCCTAGTCTTTATTATTCCCAAGTCTAAGTCCCAAGTAGTCTAACCGGATTTCACTGGATATCAGTTTTTATACGGAGCAACTGCTATCTGACCTCCGCAACCCAAAGGCTAACGATACCCTAAGGCTGGACCAGTGTCAGGATATTAGAGGGCACTGACTTCCCAATAACGACTGCCATAGATGTTCATGGCAGCCGAAAACGACGGCTTAACGTGCTGTGCGAGGCACAGAGCAGGCGATAATTATTGTCAATCAATACGCACATAATTTCGAAAAGTCAATATAACTACCGAAAGCCTCTCACAGAATATCGACGTGAAATAACAGTATTCCTACCGGTTTGTTTCGTTCGGTGGGTGAGAGTGCCGGAGGCCTAATCACCCTCTTTCCCTCTTCCCGCTCCTCCTTCCCACCTCCTTTCCTAAAGGTTCGGCAATGCGCAAATGATGCCTCTGGTGTTGCAGGCGTGTATAGGCTACGGTGACTACTTACCATCAGGTGTTTCGTCTGCTTGTTTGCCACGTTAGTTGTATAAAAACAGATTACTAGCAATGGTCTAGTGGTTTAAATGCTCGCCTCGCCACTGCCACTGCGCGCATTGCGGGTTCGAATCCCACACGGGACAAAACTTTGTATGATCCACAAATGGTTATTTCAAGTCTGGGTGTCCTTTTTGTTCGTTGTTTGAATGTTTGTAAAGTCCCCGCGATACAGGATTCGTTCCTAGGGCATTGAAATGAAAAATGAAAATATTCTTTAAAAAAAATGGCTGGTTTTAGTTGATAACACAAGTGTGTAATTTGAAATTGTGCTAGCATTTTTCTGTTTGGATTCACTTCGATAAAGCCGGGATAGGTTGGGTTCGAAACCACATCTAACTGATCACGAACAGGCTATCGCAATTCCAATGTCATATCCTTTGAGCTGCCGTTGCTTTTTATAACATTTTATGCGTAAACAAGGCAACAATATGCGCAATCTGGATTTCTCGAAATATTTGGTTACATAGAAGAGATGATGGTTCGGCGTTACTTTATAGACAGTCTGGCTAAAACTCATGCTTAGTTAATTTGGCCAATATACATAGGTATGATGGTAGCAAATAGATATTTTCCCCATGGGAAAGCAGGTAGGTGGCTTTGAATCTTTGTAAGATCAGTGCGTTGGGAATGTGCCATCCCAAAAACTACGTTTAGATCCTTTTAAACAGGATGCCGCATATAATACTTCTATCACATCTGATGCTAAGTGATGATGCTTTTGACTTTTCTATTAATTTCCAGTGCGCCAATGTCAGCGAGTGATTGCTACGAGCTTGGCCGAGCATTGTACAACGTGGAAAATTATAAGAACGCGCGCGCATGGATGGTCGAAGCATTAGAAAAATATCACAAAGAAAAGATCCCATATCCCTTCACTGATTATGATATTCTGGATTATGTTCACAAGACATGTCATCAGCTTGGTAAAGCCGACGATTATTTTTTACATTTTTTTAAGAAATCTCTATGAATAATTCCAGTGTCGCGGCACACTTTACAAACTTTGTCAAAGTTCTTTGTGTCCGTTGCTTGAAAGCTCACAAAGAACACCCAGACACGGAACAACAATATGAGGATCACACAAAGTTTTAGTGCCGCGTGGGATTTGAATCCACAACACTCGACGCAATGGCAACGGCGAGGCGACCGCTTAAACCACTACACCACGTGCAGTCCGTCACATTCAAAGTAACAGAAACACTCTACAAACAAATTTCACTTTAACTAGTAGCAGTCATTATGATCAGAATCGGATATCTTTAGCACCGTTATATTAGAAGGATCGTGTGACTAGATTATATTTTTAAAATGGACTTCAATTGATCGAATTTATCCCTCTCAATCTCTAGCCATATCGTGGGAGGTCTAAACAGAGGTACTGTGATGACCCATCTTTTAATATGCAAGAGCCATAAAACTAGCTTTAAGCGGCTCTAGCATACATATGTATAAGTATCATTAATAACAATTTAAGCGTTTCTGTCAATTTTTTTAAAGATTACAAGCTATTTGTGATTCAAATTATTAGTATTCTTATTAACCGCTCCAGCTAAGTTAGAATGCTTGTGTTAGGAGTGGGTTCACGTCGGTAGTGCACTGAGTGGGGTTCGAAACCGCCACCTTTCTGTCGTAAATCCAACGCCTTAACCTTCGGGCTACCGGCGCTCTATCAAGTAGGTACAAAAGATGTTTGTAGTATAAAATAAAATTGATTTCCCATCCCACACGATGTTCAACCATTAAAACGTCAAAACTTCTATTAAAACGAAATTAAATAGTCCATTAACATTTACTTCATCGAAATAAAACTACATTGTACGGTCCACGTTAACATGGGTGCTGAAAAAGCAACCGAAACTTCGGGGAAAGCGTAAACTTCAATTTAGATAGTTTTAACAATTTAAATAGCTTTAATAGAAGTAAACAGTAACTAATACATTATAGAGTTTAATAGTAATAAAAGAAAGATAGAACAAATAAAAGAAAGTAATATATTTTTATTTGTATAGCCTTATTGCAGTACAATAAAATATAATCATATACAGTATAGTACTAGGGGAGGTCCAAAAGTTCGCGGAATGGCGGGGTTGGCGAGGGTGAGTTTACTTATCCATGTAGGCGTTAATTGAGTGACTCATTGTTAGTATATATACCGAGTTTCAGCTTAATTGGGTCAGTAGCTTTTGAGTTTCCAACGAGTAAACAAGTCAATCGGGAAGAAACTAGCCACTATGGAGAAAAGCGTCCGTGCACACAAGCCATGTTGCGACGGCTGCCATTCACTGGTGCGGTTTTGAAACACTGCGCCACCCACCCTACAGCCTAGACCTGGCCCCAAGCGATCATTTTGGAAAAAAAATGAAGAAAGAACTACGTGGAAAAAAATTTGCGACGAGGATGAAGTGAAGTCGGTAATTTCGGCCTATTTAGACGCCCAAGACAAATCTTTTTTTTCGACGTTATTAATAAGTTATTTGACAGATATAATAAATGTATTAGGGTTAAGGGAGAATACGTTGAAAAGGAAAAATAGTTTGATGTTTCATGTCATTATCCTTCCTTGTCATTCCGCGACCTTTTGGACCTCCCCTCGTATACAGTATGGAGACCAAATAAGTTACCTGTGTCAGCTATTGTTGCAGTTAAAATTGCAATGCTGGTATTCTCTACCTACCAGGACCTATACAGTAACAATTACAACATGCGACCAGCAACCGCCACATACTATATCACCGAACAAAACCTGTTTAATAGTTTTAAAATTATGTAATAATAGTCTTTTAATAATAAACACCGCGATAAAATCCACCTAATGTAGTTTTTCAATATTGACGTAATCGTAGGACAGTTTTTACTTCATCAATCAAAGTATATAGCTGTACGTAGCAGTGCAACACCGTATACATTCTTGCAGAATACTCGATAGAAGACCTAGATTGGCTTCAGAGAGTTACATTCATAGCTCCGGGACATCCAGAACTTATAAACATAATTGAATATTACCTAAAGGTAAAGTATACATTCTATTTTACTCTTCTCCCTAGCCTTTATTATGCCCAAGTCCCTTGGGGTCGGCTTTCTAGTCTAACCGGATTTGACTGGATATCAGTTTTTACACGGAGCGACTGCCATCTGAACTACGCAACTCGAAGACTAACGATACCCTAAGGCTAGGCTAGTGTCAGGATATTAGATAGAGGGCACTGACTTCCCAATATCGACTGGACATTAATTCACCTTCGATTCTATTTCACGTAGAGGTATTGAATTCGATCACAAGATTGTGATATTTGGAATTATATGCGTATTGGATTTTGTCGGCGTCTTCGCTAGCGTAAATGTAGGTTTGGTTAGTTCCTTTTTTGTTCTCCTGACAACATATTATATGCAACATTTTATGATGGTCGGTCGAGTAGTTAAGACGTGAAAGCGTAACAAACAAACAAACTCACATTCACATTTATAATACTAGTTAGGATTAGAATTTGGTATACCATCAACTTAAATGTTACAACTTTTTATATCAAAAGTACACAGGAGGGAATAGTCTTTACCTAGAAAAAAGTATTATTACTTAAATAACCTAACCTACATTTACGCAAGCGAAATCTGATAATATAATACTTAGTGTTTTTTCATTAATTTAATGTATTTCTAACGCATATTTTATATAAATATTAGGATTCGTCACTCCTTCTCCATATAAACTTTAACTGTGCCATATTTCATACTCCTCCGTCCGCGCAATTTTCATAAAAAAGGGTGCAAAGTTTTTGCTTCACGTATTAATATATAGATATTGTACATATATGTACAGGGAGCAGGAAACAAAAACAAAAAGTTCTCCAAAACCACAATAAACCAAGACACAGAAGAGTTTGAGGCAATGTGTCGCGGCGAATTGGGCGTACCCATAGAAGTATCAAGCAGGTATGTGTAAAGGGCGCCTTGCATTTTGCGTATTAGAAAATTAATGAATATTTTGATACCTTAGTACTCTTTCGATGTTATTGGTACCATATTGTAGTCTAATTGACCTCATTAAATATTGCGGGTAATTCAATTGGGAGCCTGTATATAAGATGCTGAATTGCTATGCGCTAATTTCGGTATATTTTTAAAAGTTTACTGATATCTAATATGGAAAACGTATATCTACTCAAAAAAAATTGGTTTTGTATTGTTTATAACTTATAATATGTACACCTTACTCAATATAATTTTATTTGTAACGATTCTCTGAGAAGCAACGGCGAACTGCGATAGCAAACACTACATCGCACCGGGCATGTGCAATGTTATTCTTAATTAAAAACACTCTCCCGCATTAGAAACAATTCAAGTATAGCAGGACAAGTTAACTTTACAAATATTCAAACCATCACAAACGAGATGGGTGTAAAACCCAGGATTCAACCTCTTCGTCTTCATGTGACCTTGTGACCCCTATATCTCGAAGGTCTTTTGACGCACAGGGCCCATATTCAAACTCGACTGAGGAATGACTCCAAGGTGTCTGCACACCAAGTTACAAGTGAATCGTACCTACTGCTGGGCATGATGCCCACAGTTAGGCCTCATGTCCACTTTTGGCATCTTGCCCACCGTTAGGCGTCATGTTAACTGTTAGGCATTATACCCACTGTTGAGCATCATGTCCACTGTTGGGCATCATGTCCATTGTTGGGCATCATAACCATTGTTAGGTATCATGTCCATTGGTGGGCATCGTGCCCACTGTTGGGCATGTTGTGTTGCATAACGCAGCACAAGACAAAACTCGACAGCAAACAGCAGCAACCAAATCGAATCAGCACACCACCACTCTGCAGATAGATGAAGCCATTTTGCCATTTAAAATACATATTTTTTATTTTTTTTATTTTGCTCGTCAAAATGACCACACTCCACCTGATGGTAAGCAGTCGTGTGGTCTAAGAGCAGTGGCCTCCACATCGCCCCCACAGTAGCCGAGGCGATGTTGAGGTCTCTACTTTGACGGCCTGAGAAGATGCTTTTTCACGCTCCGCTTAAAGAACCCAGGATTGAAGGAAGAAGGAAACACGTGCCTTGGCAGAGAATTCCATGCCTTGGTCGTTCGGCAGAGATATGAGGACCCAAACTTTTTGGTACGCGCTCTAATCGACTCTACCGTGTAAGGATGGCATCTGAGCCCAGCACGCGTTGTTCTGGATAGGAAAGGGGAGGGCGGGATAAGGTGGAATAACATGTGACCTTGTGACCCCTAAATCTCGGGGGCATCCCTCGGTCGAATTTGAATATGGGTCCTGTGCGTCAAAAGACCCCCGAGATATAGGGGTCACAAGGTCACATGTATTTTAAATGCTTTTACATTTAAGACCTTGTAACTTGGTGTGCAGACACCTTGGGGTCATACCTCGGTCGAGTTTGAACATGGGCCCTGTGGGTCAAAAGACCCCCGAGATATAGGGTTCATTTCTTTTCATTACTTGTACATTTAAGACGAAGAGGTTGAATCCTGGGTTTTTACACCCATCTCATTTAATTTATTACAGGTTGAAATGTCGTTATTTGTCTGAGAATCATCCATTTTTGACAATAGCGCCCTTCAAGATTGAGATGTTGTACCACAAGCCAGATGTTATGCTGTTCCATGATGTTCTTAGTGACAATGAAATGGAGACGATCAAACAGATGGCTAGACCTAAGGTGATACACATTTTTCTATTTAAAAATATATGACTTCCGCAATAGGTATAATTCTTATATCGTGGGCTACTTTACAAACATATAACTGACATAAAGAACATCTTTCATCTTTGTTTTTTAGGTCCGACGAAATAGCTGACGATCTTATTGCTATCTGCCGGGCAATAAAGTTCCAGGCTGACTGCTGGTACTGAGAATTTCTTGCTTAACAATATTGCCCTATCCGAAAATCCCACCCGAAACAGGGTAGGAAGTGTATTATGAAAACATTTCACCAGACTTAGATTCTACGTACCAGCAACCTTATTAACCTCCGAGTCTTCTTCAGAGGTTAATGAAAACACTATGTGGGTCTGTGTGTTTGTCTGTTAGTGACAGGTATAACTCCGGAACCACTGGACCGATTAACTTGTATCTTGGTGTGCAGACAAGGTCTAAAAACATGGCGATGTAAAATCAGCGAAATTGAAAAATAAACACCGAAATTTGTATCTTTTTGTTGCTAATTAGTTGCTACAAAATACATTTTTTTGCTTCAGCCGATCGCCAAAAATCGGCAATAACGCTAACTTTTCATTAAGATAGCGTGGAAATCACTGGATGTGGACTGATCGATCAAGCGAATAGGGATCAAATTGTTGCTAATTTGTTGCTGAAAGATGCTAAGGAGAAAAAAATATATATTGTTTTTTTTAATTATGCCGAAATAACTAATGTCCACGCTAGCTTTACTCTTGACTTTTCCGTGTAAAAACTATAGTGAAAATGTGTTGCTGCTCATACTGCAGCTTTTTTTAGCATAGAGAGTCAGCAACAAAATAACAACCGGAAGTCAAGAGAAGTTGGAGATCGGTTTACAAAAAAACCGGCCACGCTAGCTTAACTAACGATTTTCCCGTAGAGAAACTATTGTAAAAATTTGTTGCTGCTCATAGTGCAGCTAGTCTGTGTACAAAGGGTCAGCAACAAGATAGAAAACCGGAAATCAAGAGAAGTTGGAGATCGGTTTACAAAAAACCGGCCACGCTAGCTTAACTAACGATTTTCCCGTAGAGAAACTATTGTAAAAATTTGTTGCTGCTCATAGTGCAGCTAGTCTGTGTACAAAGGGTCAGCAACAAGATAGAAAACCGGAAATCAAGAGAAGTTGGAGATCGGTTTACAAAAAACTAGCCACGCTAGCTTAACTAACGATTTTCCCGTAGAGAAACTATTGTAAAAATTTGTTGCTGCTCATAGTGCAGCTAGTCTGTGTACAAAGGGTCAGCAACAAGATAGAAAACCGGAAATCAAGAGAAGTTGGAGATCGGTTTACAAAAAACCGGCCACGCTAGCTTAACTAACGATTTTCCCGTAGAGAAACTATTGTAAAAATTTGTTGCTGCTCATAGTGCAGCTAGTCTGTGTACAAAGGGTCAGCAACAAGATAGAAAACCGGAAATCAAGAGAAGTTGGAGATCGGTTTACAAAAAACTAGCCACGCTAGCTTAACTAACGATTTTTCCGTAAAAAAACTATTGTATAATTTGTTGCTGCTCATACTGCAGCTAGTCTGAGTACAAAAGGTCAGCAACAAAATAGAAAACCGGAAGTCAAGAGAAGTTGGAGATCGGTTTACAAAAAACCGGCCACGCTAGCTTTACTTTTGACTATTCCATGGAAAACTATAGTAAAAATTTGTTGCTGCTCATACTGCAGCTAGTCTGAGTACACAGGATCAGCAACAAAATAGAAAACTGGAAGGTTAGAGAAGTTGGACATCTTTATGTAAACCGATGTCCAACTTTTCTTGACTTCCGTTTTTCTATTTTGTTGCTGACCATGTGTACTCAGACTAGCTGCAGAATGAGTAGCAACAAATTTTCACGATAGTTTAAATAAATTGAAGTGTCTGTTTATAATGTCCAAATAACAGTTTTCTATCTAATGCATATGAAAGTATATAAGATACCTATACGAAAACATCAATTTTGAAAATTTTTGTTTGTCTGTTTGTTCCCGCTAATCTCCGAAACGGCTGAACCGATTTTGACGGGACCTTCACTGACAGATAGCTGATGTTATAAGGTAGTAACATAGGCTACTTTGATTTTAGAAAAAAATAGGGTTCCGCGGAGACAAACACTTTTTAGTTAAAATCTACGCGAACGAAGTCGCAGGTAACAGCTAGTATAACATAAGTATAGAATACCCAACCCAATAATCCCATCCAAGACCTGCGAAAAGTCCAGAATCCATGTAATAGTAGGCGGACTTATTGCTGATAGATAGGCACAGTTCCAGAATGCGTGCTTCTTCTAAGAACTTCTTGACAGAACAACTCAATAATAACAGGACGTGTTGGCTGAGGAGAAAAGACAGCCCTCGCTCTAGATATAATTCCTGTGTGTATGTGTTTTCATGGGCGCTGGTAGCAGGGTGCAAGGGGGTGCACTTGCACCCCCTGTCAGGAAAGAAAATATATAGATCAATTTTTTTTTCGGTGCGAAAAATATATTCAATCCAATACCCGCGCGATTTAAATTTGACATTACATTAATCTACATAATATACATATATAAACTTGTAACAACCAATTGTGAATCACACAAAGTTTTGTCCCGTGTAGGGATTGATATCAGATCCACAACAGCAATCACCAACTATGTTTTTAGATTCCATGTAAGAGAGGGCGATCTTATTAGGCGGCCTCAATGGCGTAGTGGTCGCCTGAGGTCGCGGGTTAGATTCCCGCACAAGTCAGACATTTGTGTGCATGAACATGGATGTTTGTCTTGGTCTGGGTATGTATATGTACGTATTTACAAAAAAAAGTATATACGTATGTTTATCCATTGTCTAGTACCCATATTACAAGCTCTGCTTAGTTTGGGCTATTTCTTGAAAAATAGCTTAATAGTTCTACCCCATCCAAAATCCATTCATAATAGAACATTTTCTTCTATGAAATTAAACTACTTTATTTGGATTTTGTCGCGTTATTTATTTTAAACACTTTTACTAAATACTTATTTTGAATTATGACACTACTATAATTGAATTTTACTATAATTTGAGGTATTTTATTATTAAGTTTACACTTTCTTCGACGTTTCGATTGCTTTTCAGCAGCCTTATTCACGGGGAGAGTTCAAAATGATGTACTATAACTGTCTTAAAATTAAAAACGCGATCGAATCCATATAAAGTAGTTTAATTTCAATGTATAACATTCGCGTAAACGAAAGACAATATTTTCTTCCTTTTCAACAGTTGGAACGCGCGCAAGTTATCGACGCTATGACTGGCAAACCCATTAATACTATATACCGTATTAGTAAATCAAGCTGTTTGCAAGATTTGGAATCGCCCACCATTGCTCGCATCTCACAACGAGTAAAGCACATGACTGGTTTGAGTCTACAGACGGCTGAACGTTTCCTAGTCATAAACTACGGGATGGGTGGTCATTATAGTCCTCACCATGACTTCTTTAAGGTAAATTTGTAAGTACAAGTAGTCCCGTAAGGAATAGATGATACTAAAATACATTATATTAGAGCTATTGGGCCCAGATAGTTCCAAATACATAATAATAATATCAGCTCTGTATGAAACTCGCAAACAGCGTTGGATTTTGGACTCGCAATCAATCGCGATAAGACCAAAATGATGATTGTGGGCCGTGCTGATAACAACCAACCAGACGTCCAAGATATAGCGGGATGCACAGTAGTCAAGAGCTACATATACCTGGGCTCCACAATCACCAACGATGGGGGCTGCGAGCATGAAATCCGGAGGCGCTGCGCCATGACGAGATCCTCAGTGGAAAATCTCACAAAAATTTGGAAGAACCGCAGAATAACCAGAAACACAAAGGTTCGACTGATGAAGTGCTTAGTCTTTCCAATTTTTCTATATGGAGCTAAGACGTGTACTCTGAGGATGCGAGACCGTCGAAAGATTGACGTACTGGAGATGTGGTGCTGGAGAGGTCTGCTTAGGATCCCATGGACTGCGCACCGAACCAACGCTTCGATCCTGAATGAACTCGGTATCAAAGAGAGATTATCGTCGTCTGTGCAAATACGAATCCTCAAGTTCTTCGGGCATATCACCCGTAACGAGGACTCAATGTAACGATTGGTGGTGCAAGGGAAAGTCGAGGCCAAAAGATCCCGTGGGCGCTCTGCAACAAGGTGGACGGACCACAACAAATCTGTGACACACTCGAACATCAATGTCAACTTCCAGGCCGCCAAACATAGAACTACATGACGTCGTATCACGAGAGATGCGCTGGCACAAGATTCGACCGAGACATGACCACGACCACTCTGTCAAGAGTGTACAACTAAGAAGTATTAAACTCTTCCACTGCTGGGCACGGGCCTCTTCTCTGTGTAAGAAGGGTAAGGCTATAGTCCACCACGCTGGCCCAGTCGCAGTCTTCACATAATATATCTTCGAGAACGTTTATGAAGAACTCTCAGATATACAGGTTTCCTCACGGTATTTTCCTTCACTCTTAAACCAAGCGATAATGAACTGTTTAATACGCACATAACTTCGAAAAGTCAGAGATACGCGCCTTGAGTTCAAACTCGAAACCTCTGCATAGCAGTCCAACGGTCTCCTACTTGTAGAAGTTACGTGCATATTAAATATATTTTAATTAATAATCGCTTGCTTTAAAGGTGAAGGAATACATCGTGAGGTAACCTGCATGTCTGAGAGTTCTCCATAATGTTTTAAAAGATACATATGTGAAGTCTGCCAACACGCACTGGGCTAGCGAGCTGGACTATGGCATAAACCTTCTTACACTGAGAAGAGGCCCGTGCCAGCAGTGGGACAGTTTAATACAGGTACAATGAAACTCATTCGTCTAAAATATTATGTGACTATATTACCAAATCCACAGTAATTACACGGACTGTTGAGAACGTCTCACTCAGTTGAATGCTAGTTCCTCACTGCTGAGCGATCTTTCGCCGAGAGACAAGTTAATTTTTCCCTTTCCACAATAACCCCACTATATTTTAAAAATTATGGTAGGCTGTGTTGCCAGTTAAGTAAATAAAAACTCCCGAACAGAATTATTAACAAAAATTAGAAATCATGACACAGGGATGATATTATTCCAATAAGTTTATCAAGTGGCAGCGGTTCTCTGGCATTGTAGCCAGAGACGGCAATAGGCCTCAGCCACTAGGTATGATTTGAAGTCCTATGACTTATCGTGAGACCTAAAACGTATATAATATAGGTACCTGAGCCTACCCCTTTACACATTTTTACCTGTAATAATTTTTTTGACAGTGTAGTCCTAAGGACAACATTAAAATAAAAAAAAGGTTGTTACTAACATAAGCTAACCTAATTTTACGCTAGCAAAGGGTAGTTTAATATAAAAATACTGACTAATGTGTCTTTAAGGACACAGGCGTGAGACTACATATGTATGTTTTATTGACAGAATATGCATACTACCGATGCCGTAGATGATATAATTGAACGCATCGGTGACAGGATGGCCACTGTTTTATTTTATGTAAGTACTAGCGACTTCGCACCGATAGTACAAAACCTTAACAAATTATACACTTAAACCTATCTCATGAATCACTCTGTCTATTGGTGAAATCCATGAAAATCCGTTGAGTAGTTTTTGAGTTAATCGCGAACAACAAAAAAGGCGACAGAATTAATATTAAATAATTCTACTAAATCCTTATTATTTCATCTCCTTTATATTATTCAGTAATTATTGTTATAAGTTTTAGATTTGTATAGTCAGTAATATATGGCTGCAACAGCTTCTTGATATGAGTTTTAAAATACTGAAATTATATTTAACTGGCTATTTAAAAGAGTGGCCATGACTTTCTTGCAGTTTTCTTCTCATAGACTCCGTCTCCTCAACCGTTTTCCTGAACATAGCAACTAACCTAAATGTAGCTTCAGTAACTTAGTAAACTCACTAACCTATATATTTTGACGTTCATAAGTGTTACTTTGTGATCCAAATGAATAAATTATTTTGACTTTGGCTTTGACGCGGCGGGTGACTTGGTTTTATAATACCTATGTGTTTATGTTTAATTAATTTAAAAGTAAACATCTTTGTGGTGTATTTTTTCTGTCTAGATATTTTAGTAGCTATTTGGAGGCTGGAGCTAATCTCGCTTAAAACTAAAGCTAGTGAAATGTGTGTGTACCATACCGTTGGCTATCCATTCAAGGATATAGATATAAGACTATACTCATGTCATAAATACTGTATGTATGATTTAGGATTCACTCTGCTACTAATAAATTCTGGATAGTGTAAGTACCATAGTCCGACCCGAAAATTGAACCTCGGACCTCAAGCACATCAGTCACATTCATAGCCACTGTACATCTGTAAATCAGCTTAACTTAACCACATTCTTTTCCAGATTTCGGATGTAACCCAAGGAGGTGCAACGGTGTTCACAAAGCTTGGTGTAAGTGTGGCACCGGTCAAAGGAACTGCCATTTTCTTCTCCAATTTGCTCGCTACGGGAGTGCCAGACTACGGCACAATACACGGAGCTTGTCCTGTACTGCAGGGATCTAAATGGGGTAATCATTTTCTTTAAACAGTTTAGTCATAGGGACAACATTGAAATAGCAGTAGTCACACTGCTGTCCTAAGGGAAAAAGACTGATCTGCCAATATTTTTATGTTAATATTATAATTATAGAGGAAAGGAGAAGTGATTTTTGTTTGTTTGTTTATTGAGATTTAACTCAAAAACGACTTTATTTCTATTATATTATACTATTTATGTATCTAAAATGAGAACTTTTGTAAAATTTTGAGTGACAATAAACATTATTTTTATTTATTAATTTATTTAAAATAATATATTTGACCATTTGAAAGCTTATAACATAGGCTGTATTTAATTTTAAAAATGTACTGTTACTAATATAACTTAACTTAACCTACTTTTAAGCGAGCGAAGTCGGGGGGCAAAAGCTAGTATTTAATATAAAAATACTGGCGGATGCATCTGCTTCCAAATATGTGAAAACACATTTTCGATGAAAATTTTGGATACGTCTTTTTTCCTTATGACGGCAGCACGGCGTACGACTGTAGATTTTCGATGGATTGATGTAGCATCTTGCAAATGCAATCATGATTAATGCATGGATGACGGAGTGATTTAAGTAGTCATCTCGCTGTGGCTGTGCGCTGAATGTTGTGGGTTCGATCACCTTCGGTGTATTGATGACAACTTAACCTTCATGGAGGTTGCAGTGGCTTGTAGTGGCAGTTAGAAATGGTAATGTGGAAATGACGTCACCGCTGTCCATGCACCCAGTGTCGTAGGTTTAATCGGCTGGATCTTGCTGTTTTTCAGAGTCAAAGTGTATTTCGTATTCGTTGTTTCAATATTTGTAAAAGTGCTGCCATTTGCGAAGAAAATTATACAACTAACACAAAAAGTCGTCAGACTTCGAACAAAAGGATTATACAAAGTCTTGCCCTTTGATGTAATCGAACTCATCTCTGTGCGAGCCTAGTGGCAAAATTTGTAATAAACCAACACAACATCAGTCAAGTAAAAACAGATTATCTCATATTAGCGGATAACACAATTTTTTGTCCAGTGTGGGATTCGAACCCACAACATTCATCGCAGTGGTAGTGGCGAAGCGACCACTTAAACCACTACGCCACCTGTGCAGTCTATCAGAATACCGAACTCCTGTGATCGTGCATAGCCGTCGTGGAATCCAGGCGTACTCCAACTTGTGGTATCGCAACACAAGATATACGTGTCACGTTTAAATCTTTGCAGTGGCTACCAAATGGCTCCATCAAGTTGGTCAAGAGTTACTTAAGCCCTGCAACTGGAAGCCACAAAAGTCGGACTTCATAAGCAAGGTTCCCAGCCCAGTAGTGAAGACACAATAATTTTTATTTAGATCTTTATTTTTATATAGATTTCTTCCCTACCTACATATTATGAACTATAAGCAGCTTATCACATGTTTGCTAATTATTCTACGGCAAAGACAGCGTGAAGGTACAGCTCAGCCGGGACAAAACCCCCTCGTCTCCCGTGACGAAGGGTTAGGTATGCATCAGAAGCATATCTATATGATTATAGTTAGTTACATAATATTTTTTATGTTATCAGTATAGTGTATCAAAAATGATTTTTACAAGCCAAATGGTATTGCATTTCCCGAAAACTAAGCCTTTTTAGTTGACATTTCACCAATATTTGAGCAATGTATTATGGATTATCATTGCTTATAGAGTGGCTTTAACTACAAGAATCTGTGAGATTTATGTGCAACACAAACTGGTATAGGTACACAGTCTACACAAATTGTGAAAAGTTTTAAAATATTTAAAAGTTTAGCATTCAATCCCTCGAAAAAAGTTATCATATCCCATATGTGTAGACTCTGAAATAGACTACCCATCTGCTGCAAAATTTCTTAAGCGTTATTACTTGTCCTTCTATAAATAAAGTTTTAAAAGAGCTTAAGCTTTTGAATTTTTGGCGCTCTTTGGGGGAGGGCTTATGTCCAGCAGTGGACTATTATAGCCTGATGATGATGATGATGATGAAGCTTTAGGAGGTTATTGTTTTTCAAATGCTAATATCTTATTTTTTCTCACAGACATTATAAATACTTTTTTTTTAATATAAAGAGTATTTAACTAGGAAATAGAAAAAGTAAAACATCTTATTAGACAAATCAATTAATCTATATAATAAAGATATAATAATATCATCTCATATTTCCAATTCGGTTACTTTAACCAGACGTATAAACTAAAATATACACGTAAATGCGATGATTCATAACACTTATCGTAGCTTACAATGTATACTTCTAAGAAACACAAGCTTTGTTATCATAACTTTGCGTTTTAAATTATAAACATCTGCCGACCCACTCGACTACCGCTCAAGTGTCCTTGAGTGCCCGGGCGGCGCGGGGCGCGGGGTTTGAGAGGTTAAAACAAGATAAACAAACATATTATAAAACAAAATGTGTATGCTCTCGCCGAAAAGGGTCACCACCTCAGCATTAGCTGGGCACCCCAATTGAGTGCACCAGCGCTGGTTTTCAGTTGGTCACCCGATACCGTGGTGCACGGATGGAGGCAAATGCTTAACATTACAACGAAAATACAGTAAATGTGGTTCTGCTACATACATACACAAGGGCTAGGCTATCTAAGTGTTCTAGAGGCTCTCTCATTTCTTATCCTTCATCCCATATTTAATACCTCAGAGTTACACAGTCGACAAAGCACAAGTAACACCCCTGGTATTACAAGAAATAAGCATTTATAGGCCACATGACCATTAAATACTAATCACACACATATAGACATGTATATCCCTGCTTCTACAAGAGAGTAATCATAAGTTTACCATCAGATAGAGCGTATGCTGGTTTGCTAGAGTATAAAAAATACGAATAATATAAAATACGGAAATCGGAATCGAAAATCCAAACTATTTATAAATGAGTTTGTTTGTTACGCTTTCACTCCTTAACTACTCGACCGATCATCATGAAATTTCGCATACACGTTGTCAAGGGAACAGAAAAGGATATAGGGTACCATTTATGAAGAATAAAGTATACTGTTACAATTTTTTTTTTTTTTACATGGGCTATTGCATTGATGCATACCCCTCCTCGGGGGCGGGCGGAGGGGTTATGTCGAACTTACCGGGGTAAAAGAGAAAGATTTTGAAATGATGATAATGAACCTCCCGGAATACCGACTAAACCTACCACGTTGTTCCTTGACAAAACCGCTATCGACGGGGCCGCGCGAATTACTTGCACATGCGGTCGTGACCCCGTCGAGGTTTCGGCCCGCCGCCGCGCGCCGCGCCGTGTGAAACGGTAGGCCGCTACACGAAGAGACCTACCCTTTGGCACTTCTCACTTTAAGCCCTACTACCACCCAACGTGGGAACACGCACGCCGCCTCACGGACCTGATGCTGATCGGATGGCGGACGGGCCCACGAAGCCCACCACCCCCAGGTCAAATGTCAGGGTGGCTGGTCTTCTCTGCGGTTGGGGAGAGGGTTTAAGCCCTCCCTCTCCCGCTCCGCCGCCTCCTTGATGGAAATCACTTCCACACAGAAGGAAGCGACGGCGTTCCACGACCTTTCACTCCGGACCATAGACTGAACTACGGCTGCGAGTGAGAGGGCACCAATCCGACTGCCACGATCAACTCACGGCGCTGCGATGCCCAGGTGGGCGGTGGGGCAATCTGCCAATGTGTGCAGCGCCGTGTCCTCAATAACGCCGCGGCAGCCGCCGCAGTGATGACAACCGGGCGTTTCTTGCCGGCCTATACGACACAGGAACCGTAAAAAACAACCATGGCCAGTCATTACCTGTGTCAGCTGGAAAATGAGGCCGCCATGCCGCCTCCTCACTCCTCAAAAACGGGTCTTACCGCCACGATTGTGGCGTGCCCGACTGTTACTAATCTAAGCTAACCTAACATTTACGTGAGCAAAGGAAGATTTAGTTTTATATATACCTAATCTTCGTATTTTTCTATTACAGTAATCATAATCACTTATTCACAATTAATTTAACGCTCATTAAAATACCGCGATAACATTCATAATTAAAATAAAATTAGTAAAAATAAAAATGTGCTGCCTTCATTCGTTTAGCACGTATTACTTTTAAAAGAAAATATATTTTGTAAGTGATGTTGTATTCAATATGTATGGTGTTAGCATTCACAGTTTTTGTAAAAATAAATGCAGAGCTATATTCGTCGATAGCAGAACTAGAAGGATTGCTAGTGACTCAGAAGAGAACAATTAATGATTTAGAGTTCTATGTTCAAAGACAAGAAGAAATACTTTTTATTATAAAAAGGTAAAATTAATTTAATAAAAGTTTTCCTCGTGTTTTTGGTATGTACAACCTATCTAAACTCAATTGTGCTGAATTATTATTCAATATTTTACTTAGTCATATATTTCTATTGAAATGTGTGTATATGTGTATGCTCACACATACTCAATATTGTAATATAAATACTCTCGTAGTGATCAAATAAACTAGCATTATGAACACACAATTGTAGTTTTCACTACAGTACGTACATTCTATTTAAGTAGTATAATATGTTTTCCAGGAACTTGCATCACTTCAAAACACATCACGATAAAGCCATGGAAGACATTCCTAACTACATGGGCAATCCCATCAACGCTTTCACTCTCATAAAAAGACTGACGATAGATTTAAATTATTTAAACAGTGGTTTGAAAATAGGAGAAGGTAAACTAATTGTATATAAGTCAAAAAACAATACATAGCTAAATTGATAATAATATCAACATATTAAATTTCCCCACTGCTGGGCACGGGCCTTGTCTCAGTTTGAGAAGGATTCGGTCATAGTCTACCACGCTGGCCCACTACGGGTTGGCAGACGTCACATATCTTCGATAACATGATGAAGAACTGTCAGACATGTAGGTTTCCTCACGATGTTTTCCCCGTTAAAGCGAGCGTTAATTAACTATTTAATACGCACACAACTTCTAAAAGTCAGAGACTTTGGGATTTTTTTTTGAGAAGATCTCTCGTTTTAGGATCACTTCCGGTGTCGCGGGGGACTTTACAAACATTCAAACAACGGCCACAACGAACACCCAGACTCGGAACAACTAATTGTGGAACACACAAGTTCTGTCTCGTGTGGGGATCGCATCGACAAGGCAGTCACATAAACCACTACGCCATTCGTGCAGTGGAATCGAACTTGAGACCACCGCGTGGCAGTACAACGGTTGCCCACTAGGCTATCGCTGCTGCTGAATGAAGAAAATAACTAGGCGCCTACTGTTTCAGAACATTTAAAAAATATAAGCAAGAAACAAGAAGACGTCTTGTATCCTGATATGGCGGATCTGGCAGGCGCTGCAAATGCGCTCGTTCGGTTGCAAAAGGTGTATCATTTAGATGTTAAACAACTTGCCAAAGGAAACCTCAATGGAGTTGCTTATAGGTATTTAGTAGATATAATTTTAAATCGATAGTAATGTTGAGAGTGTGAAATAAGATGTACTAACAAGAATTGAGAAGCGTGCTAGATTTGCTGAGTAGTTCAAATTTCTCTAAGAGATTCCGCTTATGAGTAGAAGAGCCTCGCTGATTTCAGCATAAATGGACCGGCTCGACCGGGGAAGAACTACCCTCTCACAGAATATCGACGTGAAATAACAGTATTCCTACTGTTGTGTTTCGTTCGGTGAGTGAGAGTGCCGGAGGCCCAATCACCTCTTTCCCCCTTCCCGCTCCTTCTCCTTCGCACTTCCTTTCCTAAAGGATCGGCAACACGCAAGTGATGCCTGTGATGTTGCAGGTGTCCATAGGCTACGGTGGGTCGTATGCTTGTTTGCCACCTTAGTTGTATAAAATAAAGATTACTAGCAATGGCCTAGTGGTTTAAGTGGTCGCCTCGTCACTGCCATGCGATTGTGGGTTCGAATCCCACACGGGACAAAACTTTGTGTGATCCACAAATGGTTCTTTCAAGTCTGGATGTTCTATGTATTCGTTGTTTGAATGTTTGTAAAGTCCCCACGATACAGGATTTGTTCCTAGTAAATAGAAACGAAAAATTAAAATGTACTTTTTAAATTGGAGCAGTCTTTGGGGACTGCCCATAGAAGTGAAAACTTTAATCCTTGATCATAATCACTTTTTTATAACAAAAAAAAGGGCGTGGTCGGTTGCTAGTTCCTGATACTCTCTTATTACTTTTATCACATCTATAATGTTTATTATAATAATAATGTTTATTTATTTCATCTCCACCAATTACATCATGTTATACAGTATATAGTTGACACGAACAATTGTCAGTAATTCGTAATTTGTGGGAGATCTGGAGTCTAAACTAAGCCGAAGCCTGTGCTATAGATCTCCAGGCTCCCCATTTCTGATGCTAAGTGATGATGTTTTTGACTTTTCTATCCATTTCCAGTGTGCCAATGTCAGCGGGTGACTGCTACGAGCTTGGCCGAGCATTGTACAACGTGGCAAATTATAAGAACGCGCGCGCATGGATGGCCGAAGCTTTTCAAAAATATTACAAAGAAAACATCCCATATCCCTTCACTGATTATGATATTCTGGATTATATTAACAAGACATGTCATCAGCTTGGTAAAGCCGACGATTATTTATCACATTTCTTTTAAGACACCTCTTTCCCTATGAATAATTCCAGTGTCGCGGCACACTTTATAAACTTTGTCAAAGTTCTTTGTGTCCGTTGCTTGAAAGCTCACAAAGAACACCCAGACACGGAACAACAATATGAGGATCACACAAAGATTTAGTGCCGCGTGGGATTTGAACCCACAACACTCGACGCAATGGCAGTGGCGAGGCGACCGCTTTAACCACTACACCATCCGTGCAGTCCGTCACATTCAAAGTAACAGAAACACTCTACAAACAAATTTTACTTTAACTAGTAGCAGTCATTATGATCAGAATCGGATATCTTTTGCACCGTTATATTAGAAGGATCGTGTGACTAGATTATATTTTTAAAATGGACTTCAATTGATCTAATTTATCCCTCTCAATCTCAAGCCATATCGTGGGAGGTCTAAACAGAGGTACTGTGATGACCCATCTTTTATTATGCAAGAGCCCTAAAGCTAGCTTTAAGCGGCTCTAGCATACATATGTAAATGTATCATTAATAATAATTTAAGCGCTGCTGTCAAATTTTTTTAAAGATTTCTAGCTATTTGTGATTCAAATTACTTGTATTCTTATTAACCGCTCCAACTAAGTTAGAATGCTTGTGTTAGGAGTGGGTTCACGTCGGTAATGCAATGAGTGGGGTTCTAAACCGCGACCTTTCGGTCGTAAATCCAACGCCTTGACCTTTGGGCTACCGGCGCTCTATCAAGTAGGTACAAAAGATGTTTGTGGTATAAAATAAAATTGATTTTCCATCCCACACGATGTTCAGGTAATAATTATAGACGTCAAAACTTCTATCGAAACGATTATTAAATATCCCATTTATATTCACTTCATCGAAATAAAACTACATTGTCCACCTTAACATGGGTGCTAGAAAGCAACCGAAACTTCGGGGAAAGCGTAAACTTCAATTTATATAGTTTTAACAATTTAAATAGCTTTAATAGAAGTAAACAGTAACTAATACATTACAGAGTTTAATAGTTATAAATGAAAGATGCAAAGAAATAAAAATAATTTTGTTTGTGTAGGCTTTCATTCTTTGTTAACGTCGAACCAGGAGCTAACAACGCAGCAGTGAAAGATGTAAAATATATCTATCACCCTTCGATAATAATCGAGGATCCAAAAAGGAAAACAACTTTGCCATAATGTCAAAGGTGCTAACAGTACGGTCATTCCAAAAATAATTGCATGAGACCTTACCACTGTGTAAAATGTGCTTAGGGACATAAAATCGCAGATTGTCCAAAGAAAGACCGCAACACACCAGCGCAATGCGCCCTTTGCCAAGGTGCACACCCAGCCAATTACAAAGGCTGCAAAGTCTACAATGAGATCCTAGAAAGGCGTATAGCAAGAAACCCAATATTCAAGGGTAAAACACGAAAGGTCCAAGTAAGACTGTTCCCATAGATACTCGACCAAATCTTAAAGAAACGCAAGAACAGCAGCTGTACTCTGAGATATTATAAAAGAAAAAAGTTGAACCAACAACTACAACCAGCACAAGCAGCAAAATAGAAGAACTACTAACCAAACAGTCAGAAAAATTCGACATGATCTTACAACAAATGAGCACTCTTATGAGTCTCATAGACCGCCCTGAGAGTAAGCACTTGGAACATGAATGGTATTGCCCCAAACAAGGCTGAATTAGAACTCTTCATATATAATAATCAACTTGATGCAATTCTTATCTCTGAGGAACACTGTACAGATAAAAGCAAAATTAACATCAAAGGATGCAATACCTATGTCAGTAATCGTCCCGATGGAACGGCCCATTCAAGAACAGCCATTGGAATAAGTAACTCCATTAAACACCAAGAGCTACCAGAATTTAGGACCATCCATATTCAGGCTATGACCATTGCGGTAGAAGGCAGCTGTGGACAACTTAGCCTGTCAGCAATATATTGTCCACCAAGACATACAATAAGTGCAGCAAATTTCATAGAATACTTCTCAACATTAGGTAAAAGATTTGTGGCTAGTGATAACTGAAACGCCAAAAATACATACTGGGGCTCAAGGCTAACAACAATCAGAGGCAGGCAACTAAAAATAAGCCTTGATGAAAACATTTTCAATTGTATCTCATCAGGAGAACCAACCTACTGGCCCACAGATCCACATAAAAAACCAGATTTGTTGGACTTCTTCATGACCCACTTTCAACGAACTACATGAAGGTTGAATCCTGCCTAGACAGTAGTTCTGACCACACTCCCATTCTCCTAACTATTAGTACGCCCATCATTACATATGAAAGGCGTGATACCTTGTGCAATAATCTCACTCATTCAAAGCAGACTTATATCTCGATGCTTGACACTCAAAGCATCGAGATATAAGTCTCCTTGAAAACACCTGACGAGATAGATGATGCAACCCAATACATTACTAATCTTATACAAAAGGCATGCTGGATTAACACTCCTTTAAAAAAACATATAAGCCTCTTGCCTGTGCTGTCTAAGATGTTTGAGAGGATCCTCCTGAACAGAATATCACCCATACTCAACGAAAACCTGGTAATACCACAACATCAGTTTGGTTTCAGACAACAGAAATCTACGGTAGAACAAGTGCATCGGGTGTGTGATAAGGTTAGACGGGCCTTCCAAAAGAAGGAATATTGCTCCGCTGTATTCTTAGATATCCAGGCAGCCTTCGATAAAGTGTGGTTAAGAGGCCTCCTCTATAAAATAAAAACGTCTTTAACGCATAGTTACTACCTATTGATGGAGTCATACCTCACAAACAGAATTTTCCAGGTGAGAGAGGATGGAGAACTATCCGTTATTCAAGAAATAAGTGCGGGAGTTCCACAGGGATTTGTCGTTGGCCCTGTCTTATATACCATCTACACTACTGACCTCCGAGAAACACAAGGGGTAACTACAGCTACATTTGCTGACGACACTGCAATTCTCGCAAGTATCAAGGATCCGATCGCAGCATCGGCCGTCTTACAAAATAGCCTTGATAAAGTCGACGAAAGGATCCAGAAATGGAGAATCAAAGCCAGTACAACTAAATCCGTACATGTCACGGTTACGCTGAGAAGAGGAAGCTGTGTTCCAGTAAAAATGGGTGACCGATACCTCCGTATGTATCTGGACAAAAGGCTGATCTGGAAAAACACATTAAATCAAAACGAGACGAGCTGAGCATGCGGTTCAGAAACATTTACTGGCCGATGGCACGTAACTCCAAACTGTCGATCGACAACAAACTGCTGATATATAAAATTATCCTGAAACCACTATGGATGTATAGCGCACTGCTTTCGGGAAGTGCTAGCGACTCCAATATAAACTTAATACAAAGGCTGCATAATGGTATCCTAAGAATCATTTCAAATGCACCCTGGTTCCTCATCAATACAGAGATCCATAAAACCCTGACCATAAGAACTGTTAAGGAGGAGCTAAAACTAGCAGGGATTAAATATCAAACACGGCTGGAAAATCACCCAAATGACTTAGCTACCGCGTTAATAACTATCAGCTACACTAAACGACTGAAACGCCATGATACACAAAAACTTGGTGACAGATGGTAATAGATGAGGGATCTCCTACTGAGGAGCTCTTTCAACATGATTAAAGCGACACAAAATAAATCTGCTTATAGTTTAGGACTGATTGAAGATGGGCACAAAAAAATTGTATAGCCTTATTGCAATACAATAAAATATAAACATATACAAAACAGTATACAGTATGGAGACCAAATTAGTTACCTGTGTCAGCTATTGTTGCAGTTAAAATTGCAATGCTGGTATTCTCGCAGGATCTATACAATAACAATTACAACATGCGACAAGCAACCGCCACATACTATATCACCGAACAAAACCTATTTAATAGTTTTAAAAATATGTTATAATAGTCTTTTATTAATAAACACCGCGATAAAATCCACCTAAAGTATTTTTTCAATATTGACGTAAACGTAGGACAGTTTTTACTTCATCAATCAAAGTATAAAGCTGTACGTAACAGTGCAACACCGTATAAATTTTTGCAGAAGACTCGATAGAAGACCAAGATTGGCTTCAGAGAATCATAATTCCGGGACATCCACAACTTACAAACATAATTGAATATTACCTAAAGGTAAAGTATACATTCTATTTTACTCTTCTCCCTAGCCTTTATTATTCCCAAGTCACTTGGGGTCGGCTTTCTAGTCTAACTGGATTTGACTGGATATCAGTTTTTACATGGAGCGACTGCCACCTGACCTACGCAACCCGAAGGCTAACGATACCCTAAGGCTAGCCTAGTGTCAGGATATTAGAGGGCATCGACTTCCCAATAACGACTGCAATAGATGTTCATAGTAGCTGGGACCGACGGCTTAACGTGCTCTCCGAGGCACGGAGCAGACGCACATAATTTCGAAAAGTCATATAACTTCCGAAAGTCAGAGGTACGCGATGTGGGTTCGAACCCGAGACCCTCTGCATTGCAGTCTGTTGGTCTCCCCACTGAGCTATCGCTGCTGTACATTCTATTTTACTGTTGGATATTAATTCACTTTCGATTCTATTTCACGTAGAGGTATTGAATTTAATCACAAGATTGTGATAATATTTGACATTATATGCGTATTAGATTTTGTCCGCGTCTTCGCTAGCGTAAATGTAGGTTTGGTTAGTTCCTTTTCTGTTCTCCTGACAACATATTATATGCAACATTTTATGATGATCAGTCGAGTAGTTAAGACGTGAAAGCGTAACAAACAAACAAACTCACATTCACATTTATAATACTAGTTAGGATTAGAATTTGGTATACCATCAACTTAAACGTTACAACTTTTTATATCAAAAGTACACAGGAGGGAAGAGGAAGAACATAGGATAGTCTTCACCCAGAAAAAAGTACTGTTACTTACATAACCTATTATACATTTACGCAAGCGAAATCTGGTGATATAATACTTATATTGTACATATATGTACAGGGAGCAGGAAACAAAAACAAAAAGTTCTCCAAAAGCACAATAAACCAAGACACAGAAGACTATAAGGCAATGTGTCGCGGTGAATTGGGCGTACCCATAGAAGTATCAAGCAGGTATGTGTAAAGGGCGCCTAGCATTTTGCGTATTAGAAAATTAATGAATATTTTGATACCTTAGTACTCTTTTGCTGTTATTTGTACTACATTGTAGTCTAATTTAACTCTTTAAATATTGCGGGTGATTCAATTGGTAGCCTGTATATAAGATGCTGAAATGCAATTCTCTATTCTCGGTATATTTTTAAAAGTTTACTGATATCAAATATGGAAAACTTATATCTACTTAAAAAAAAATTGGTTTTGTATTGTTTATAACTGCCTAGTTCACTCGTGTCAATCACTTTTCTTTACTTATTCACTTTATTTATTAGTCCAGGCATTTCTATTTCGGGAGGAAAAAAAATCCTTTAAAAAGACTTAAATTACGTACCTACCTACTAGCAAGTATAATCATTTTATAGTCTTACCTTTCGGAGTTCCCAGGTAATCTAAAAAATTTATCTCTGGGTGCGTTATTGAGGAATTCATGCAACCAAAAACAGCACAATATATTCTACTTGTCATATTAAATAGGCTTTACTTTTACTTATTTTTGGTAAATAATCGCGCGGTTACTGTTTAAAAAACAACACACCGTCCGTTCGTCACTGCGGCGCATTCGCGACTGGTTGCGTGCCGAGCGCATGCCGACGCCGAGGCGAGTAGGTATGACTCGAGTTCCGACCGTTTTTATGAAGATAGGTTACTGTATATTTATGTACTGTGATCGCACCGAGCATGTGCGGTGTTATTCTTAATTAATAAATAAAGTTTTAACAAAAAAGAAAACCGACTTCGAAAAAGAATATTCTAAAACTTAAAATGCACTAAAAAGTTCATAAATAATTGCATATTCTTGTGAATAATTAAATTATTGTTATTTTTGGAGTCGGTGTCAGCCGCCCGCGCCGCGTGCTGCGTCTATGTGTGTAATTGTGCATGCGAATGCTATGTTATGATTATAAAAGACATCTCATGTTTAATTAGTTACAAACCTACCTTGGCTGACACCGACTCCAATAATAACAATAATTTAATTATTCACAAGAATATGCAATTATTTATGAACTTTTTAGTGCATTTTAAGTTTTAGAATATTCTTTTTCGAAGTCGGTTTTCTTTTTTGTTAAAATTTTATTTATTTCTTGGTTTTTAGTGAACCTTGCCAAATATGAGAGCATCATCAATGTAGCCAAATACGCATTATTAAGGATAACTCGAAAACGAATGGTCAAATCATGATCAAAATTAAATGGGACCACACGGGAAGCACTAGCTTTCAAATAAAAAAAGAATTATCAAAATCGGTTCACCCAGTCGAAAGTAACGAGGTAACGTACTTAAAAAAAAAATTAAAAAAATACAGACGAATTGAGTACCTCCTCCTTTTTTTGAAGTCTGTAAAAAATCTAAGACATGTGGGTTTCCTCACGATGTTTTCCTTCACCGCCAGCAGATGGTAAATCATTAGATTAGTACATAATATAAACTCCACAAAGTGAAATTTACATTGGTACCGCCACACCCGGGATCGAACCCTCAACCTCATGCGTTGCAGGTAGGTTACTTTGCCACTCCGCTACCATCAGTCTTTTATCTATACTAATATTAAAAGCTGAAGAGTTTGTTTGTTTGTTTGCTTGAACGCGCTAATCTCAGGAACTACTAGTCCGATTTGAAAAATTATTTCAGTGTTAGATAGCCCATTTATCGAGGAAGGCTATAGGCTATATATCATCACGCTAAGATCAATAGGAACGGAGCACCATTGAAGAATGTTTCAAAATCGGAGGGTTTTTTTTCTTTTTGAGAGCTTCCGCTGCGTGCGCTGCGTAAACAGTTAAAATTTCGTAAAAATCATATATGACAGAATTGTCTACCTTTAAAAGATCTAAAAAAAAGTTCGCGACAGCATATGTCTATCTTTTAAGGTTGGCTCACTATAACCTTTTTTATGCTAACCAAATTTGTTCTAAAATAATGCATTATTTGGCGAAGGTGTTTTTATAAACATGATATTAATCATTATCCCAATAAATACGTTATTCATCATATGTATTTAGTTTAAAACAAAATTGCCCTGTACATCATTCGATTTCAATGAATATCTTAGGTGATATCGCAGTTTTAAAATAACATCGCAGCAAAATAATTACTCATTACAGACATAGTACAAACGATGTTTCTCCTGGTTTATTCTGCGTGATTACTACTGGTTCGATTTGAAAAATTCTTTTAGTGTTGGATAGCCTATTTATCGAGGAAGACTATAGGCTATATAACATCACGCTACGACCCACGGGGGCGGCGCAGTAACGATAAACGCGGGTGAAACCGTGTGAACATCTAGTAGATATAAAGCTGGATTTTATTTGTTTGTTTGAACGCGCTAATCTCAAGAACTACTGATTCGATTTCAAAAATTATTTTAATGTTGGATAGCCCATTTATTGAGGAAGGCTATAGGCTATATAACATCACGCTATGACTCACGGGGGCGGCGCAGTAACGATAAACGCGGGTGAAACCGCGGGAACATCTAGTATGGTAATAAAGCTCATCAATAATACGCAAAAGTTTCTATCACCCACTCGGCTACCACCGCTTCACACATAATGCAGCTTAAGTAATTCAATTAGAACGCTTGCTTGAAATGCAGCAACGAGCGTAAGCACATTGCAATTTGATTACAGACAGTTAGAAATTCTGCCACAGATCGCACCCTTACTGTAAGCCGTTAAGGAGTTCCATTGATCATCACATTCGACTACGACAATTACTTGACTATAACGACGTTACGGTAGGTGACTCAAATATCCGGATAGCCTATAAAAGATTCGGACGAGTATCGTTAATTAGCTACTAAGAATTGAAGAGTTCCGTTACTTTGTCATGGATCCCATAATCAGAACCTAACCAAATTCTCATCAAACTACCCTTAAAGAACATCATTTCTAATTAAAAAATAATCATCGAAATCGGTTGGCGTGATATTGAGTAATTCGTCGATTTGTCGCGCACATACTTAATGCCAACTTAAGACTTATATGGTTTTCTCATGGATGCCACTGTCAGAACTGGACCAAACTAAAATGGGACCACACGGGAAGCATCAGCCTTCAAATAAAAAAAAATCATTACCATCGGTTCACCCAGTCCAAAGTAACGAGGTAACAAACATAAAAAAAAAAATACATTCGAATTGAGAACCTCCTCCTTTTTTGAAGTCGGTTAAAAACACTCTCCCGTATTAGAAACAATTCAAGTATAGCAGGACAAGTTAACTTTACAAATATTCAAACCAACACAAACGAGATGGGCGTAAAAACACAGAATTCAACCTCTTTGTCTTAAATGTATATCATATGACCTTGTGACCCCTATATCTTGGGGGTCTTTTGACCCATAGGGCCCATATTTAAACTCGACCGAGGTATGACCCCAAGGTGTCTGCACACCAAGTTACAAGTCAATATTTTTCAATTTAATATATGTGAACCCTATATCTCGGGGGCATCCCTCGGGCGAATTTGAATATGGGTCCTGTGGGTCGAAAGACCCGCGAGATATAGGGGTGACAAGGTCACATGTATTTTAAATGCTTTTACATGTATGACCTTGTAACTTGGCATGCAGATACCTTGAGGTCATACCTTGGTCGAGTTTGAATATGGGCCCTGTGGGTCAAAAGACCCCCGAGATATAGGCGTAATTTCTTTTCATTACTTGTACATTTAAGATGAAGAGGTCGAATCCTGGGTTTCTACACCCATATCATTTTATTTATTACAGGTTGAAATGTCGTTATTTGTCTGAGAATCATCCATTTTTGACAATAGCGCCCTTCAAGATTGAAATGTTGTACCACAAGCCAGATCTCATGCTGTTCCATGATGTTCTTAGTGACAATGAAATGGAGATGATCAAACAGATGACTAGACCTAAGGTGATACAGATTTTTCTATTTAAAATTATGCAACTCCCGCGATAGGTATAATTCCTGTATCGCGGGCTACTTTACAAACATTTAACGGACATAAAGAACATCCAGACTCGGAACAACCACTTATGGATCACACAAATTTTTGTCCCGTTTGGGATTCGAACCCACAACACTCGGCGCGTTGGCAGTAGCGAGGTGACAACTTAAACCACTACGGCCTCAGTCTGTGCAGATACGCCCACAATAGCACCTTTATATCGCTGAGAGGGCAAGCAGAGGTGTATAAATTTAATAATGCATTTCGTCTCTTTCATCTTTGTTTTTTAGGTCCGACGAAATAGCTGATGAGCTTATTGCTGTCTGCCGGGCAATAAAGTTCCAGGCCGACTGCTGGTACTGAGAATTTCTTGCTTAACAATATTGCCCTATCCGGAAATCCCACCCGAAAAAGGGTAGGAAGTGTATTATGAAAACATTTCACCAGTCTTAGATTCTACGTAACTGCAACCTTATTAACATCTGAGTCTTCTTCAGAGCTTAATGAAAACACTATGTGAGTCTGTGTGTCTGTCTGTTAGTGACAGGTATAACTCCGGCACCACTGGACCGATTAACTTGTATCTTGCTGTGCAGACAACTTGGGGTCATACCTGGGTTGAGTTTGAATATGGGCCCTGTGGGTCAAAAGACACCCGAGATATAGGGGTCACAAGGTCACATGATGCACATTTAAAACAAAGAGGTTGAATCCTGGGTTTTTACATCCATCGCGTTGTTGTTTAATGGGTTCAGTTCTATACTGCGTGCTCCCACTGAGAAATTCTTCACAGAAAAATAAAACACTGGCTATTGCCCGCGGCTTCGTTCGCGTAAATAAACGTAGGTTAGGTAAGGTTTTATTAGTAATAGTACTTTTTTAAAAATAAATTATGGTCTATATTACTCGGTGATAATAGAGCTTGCTGACGACGAAAGAATTTTTAAAATGGGTTAAGTAGTTTTTGAGTTAAAACCGTACATACAAATAAACAAAAATCAAATCTTTTCTTCTATAATAATATTAGTATAGAATACCCGACCCAGTAATCCCATCCAAGACCTGCGAAAAGTCCAGAATCCATGTAATAGTAGGCGGACTTATTGCTGATAGACAGGCACAGTTCCAGAATGAGTGCTTCTTCTAAGAATTTCTTGACAGAACAACTTAATAATAACAGGACGTGTTGGCTGAGGTGTATATCACACACGTGTCCTTTATTTTTTTTAAAAGACAGCCCTCGCTCTAGATATAATTCCTGTGTGTGTGTTTTCATGGGCGTCGGTAGCAGGGTGCAATGGGGTGCACTTGCACCGCCCTGTTAGGAAAGAAAATACATAGATAAATAATTTTTCGATGCGCAAAATATATTCAATTCAATACCCGCGCGCTTTGAATTTGACATTACACTAATCTACATAATAAGCATATATAATTCCATATTTTATATTAATTAATAGTAAAATGTGTAGATGTAAGTGCGCCTCCCTGAAAGTAATCCTGGCGGCGCCGGCGCTCATGTGTGTTTTTGGACTTTACAAACATTCAAACAACGGACACAAAGAACACATAAACTCAGAACAACCAATTGTGGATCACACAAAGTTTAGTCCCGTGTAGGGATCGACATCAGAACCACAATTACAGCAGTCGTCAACTATGTTTTTAGATTCCATGTAAGAGAGGCCGAGCTTATTGCTGTCTACCAGGAAAGTGCCAGATTGCGAGCTGCTTTGAAATATTTCTTGAAATATAGCTTAATAGTTCTACCCCATCCAAAATCCATTCATAATATAAAATTTTCTTCTATGAAATTAAACAACTTTATTTGGATTTTGTCGCGTTATTTATTTTAAACACTTTTATTACATACTTATGAACTATGACACTACTATTATTGAATTTTACTACAATTTGAGATATTTTATTATTTAAGTTTACACTTTCTTTGACGTTTCGATTGCTTTTCAGCAGCCTTATTCACGGGGAGAGTTCAAAATTATGTACTAAAAGTGTCTTAAAATAAAAAACGCGATAAAATCCATATAAAGTAGTTTAATTTCAATTTATAACATTCGCGTAAACGAAAGATAATATTTTCTTCCTTTTCAACAGTTTGAACGCGCGCAAGTTTTCAACGATGAGACTGGCAAACCCATTAATACTTTAAACCGTATTAGTAAATCAGGCTCTTTGCATGATTTGGAGTCGCCCACCATTGCTCGCATCTCACAACGTGTGAACCACATGACTGGTTTGAGTCTACAGACGGCTGAAGTTTTAGAAGTCCTAAACTACGGGATGGGTGGTCATTATATTCCTCACTACGACTTCCTTAAGGTAAATTTGTAGGTACAAGTAGTCCCGTAAGGAATAGATGATACTAAAGTACATTATATTAGAGCTATTGGGCCCAGATAGTACCAAATACATAATAATAATATCAGCCCTGTATTAAACTCTTCCACTGCTAGGCACGGGGCTCTTCTCTGTGTAAGAAGGGTAAGGCCATAGTCTATAACGCTGGCCCAGTCGCAGACTTTCCATATCTTCGAGAACGTTTATGGAGAACTCTCAGATATACAGGTTTCGTCACGATATTATCCTTCACTCTTTAAGCAACCGATAAGTAAGTGTTTAATACGCACTTATCTTCGAAAAGTCAGAGATACGTGCCTTGAGTTCTAACTCGAAACCTCTGCATGGCAATCCAACGCTCTCCTACTTGTAGAAGTTCCGTGCATATTAAATAGTTAATAATCGCTCGCTTTAACGGTGAAGTAGGATTATTCCACCTTATCCCGCCCTCCCCTTTCCTATCCAGAACAACGCGTGCTGGGCTCAGATGCCATCCTTACACAATAGAGTCGACTAGAGCATGTACCAACAAGTTTGAGTCCTCATACCTCTGCCGAACCACCAAGGTATGGAATTCTCTGCCAAGGCACGTGTTTCCTTCTTCCTTCAATCCTGGGTCCTTTAACCGGGGCGTGAAAAAGCACCTTCTCAGGTCGTCAAAGTAGAGACCTCAACATCGCCTCGGCTGCTATGAGGGCGGTGTGGAGGCCACTGCTCTTAGACCAAACGACTGCTTACCATCAGGCGGAGTGTGGTCATTTTGACTAGCAAAATAAAAAATAAAAATCTCAAAAACGAAAAAATATCATTATCATCATTTAAATCGATTGACTAGATCGATTTAAAAAAATCTTTCACCATTAGAAATGTATATCATCAGTTAATCACCGAGTAACCTTGGCTATATTTTATTTAAAAAATGTTGTGTTACTAAGATTTTTTTTTTAACGTGGGGTAATGCATTGACGCATACCCCTCCACGGGGGCGGGTGGAGTGTGTTACTAACATAAGCTAAACTACTTTTACGCGAGCAAAAAATAGTTTATTAATATAAAAATACTGACAAATGTGTCTTTAAGGACTCAGGCGTGAGACTACATAAATGTATTTTTTATTCACAGAGGCATGCTACCGATGTCGTAGATGATATAATTGAACACGTCGGTGACAGGATAGCCACTGTTTTGTTTTATGTAAGTACTAGCAACTTCGCACCGATAGTACAAAACCTTAACAAATTATACACTTAAACCTATCTCATGAATCACTCTGTCTATTTGTGAAACCCATGAAAATGCGTTGAGTAGTTTTTGAGTTAATCGCGAACAACAAGACAGACGACAGAATTAATATTAAATAATTCTACTAAATCCTTATTATTTCATCTCCTTTATATTGTTCAGTAATTATTGTTATAAGTTTTAGATTTGTACAGTCAGTAATATATGGCTGCAACACCTTCTTGGTGAGTCGTAAAATATTGAAATTATATTTAATTGGCGATTTAAAGGAGTGGCCATGAATTTCTTGCAGGTTTCTTCTCATAAGCTCCGTCTCCTCAACCGTTTGCCTAAACCTAGCAACTAACCAAAATGTAGCTTCAGTAACTTAGTAAACTCACTAACCTATATATTTTGACGTTCATAAGTGTTACTTTGTGATCTAAATGAATAAATGATTTTGATTTTGACTTTGACGCGGCGGGTGACTTGGTTTTATAATACCTATGTGTTTATGTTTAATTAATTTAAAAGTAAACATCTTTAAGGTGTATATTTTCTGTCTAGATATTTTTAGTAGCTTTTTGGAGGCTGGAGCTAATCTCGCTTAAAACTAAAGCTAGTGAAATGTGTGTGTACCATACCGTTGGCTATCCATTCAAGGATATAGATTTAAGACTATACTCATGTCATAAATACTTTATGTATGATTTAGGCTTCACTCTGCTACTAATAAATTCTGGATAGTGTAAGTACCATAGTCCGACCCGAAAATTGAACCTCGGACCTCAAGCACATCAGTCACATTCATAGCCACTGTACATCTGTAGATCAGCTTAATTTAACCACATTATTTTCCAGATTTCGGATGTAACCCAAGGAGGTGCAACGGTGTTCACGAAGCTTGGTGTAAGTGTGGCACCAGTCAAAGGAACTGCCATTTTCTTCTCCAATTTGCTCGCTACGGGAGGGCCAGACCACAGCACAAGACACGGAGCTTGTCCTGTACTGCAGGGATCTAAATGGGGTAATACTTTTTTTTAAACAGTCCTCATATCCTAAGTACTACATTGAAATAGCGGTAGTCATACTGCATTCCTAAGGAAAAAAGACGTATCTGCTAATATTTTTATCTATACTAATATTGAAAGATTAGATTTTTTGTTTTGGTTGAAAGGATTAAAACTAAAAAACTACACAACCGATTTAAAATATTCTTTCACGATTTGAAAGCTACATCACCAAGAAACATAAGCTATATTTTATTTAAAATTAGTAACTAACATAACCTAACTAAAGTAACCTTTTACCTGCGGGTAAAAGCAAGTATTTAATATAAAAATACTGGCAGATGCATCTTTTTTATTGATTCCAAATATGTGAAACCACAATTTTATTACGATAAAAATGTTGGATACGTCTTTTTTCCTTATGACGGCAGCACGGCGTACGACTGTAGATTTTCGATGGGTTGATGTAGCATTTTGCAAATTCAATCATGTATGGATGACGGAGTGATTTAAGTAGTCATCTCGCTGTGGCTGTGCGCTGAATGTTGTGGGTTCGATCACCTTCGGTGTATTGATGACAACTTAACCTTCATGGAGATTGCAGTGGCTAAGCGGTCACATTGGAAATGGTAATGTGGTAATGACGTCACCGCTCTCCATGCACCCAATGTCGTAGGTTTAATCGGCTGGATCTTGCTGTTTTTCAGAGTCAAAGTGTATATCGTGTTCGTTGTTTCAATGTTTGTCAAAGTGCCGCCATTTGAGAAAAAAATTATATACGAACACAAAAAGTCTTCAAACTCGGAACAAAAGGATTATACAAAGTCTTGCCCTTTGATGTAATCGAACTCATCTCTGTGCGAGCTTAGTGGCAAAATTCGCAATAAACCAACACAACATCAGTCAAGTAAAAAAGGATTATCTCATATTAGCGGATAACACAATTTTTTGTCCAGTGTGGTATTCGAACCCACAACATTCAGCGCAGTGGTAGTGGCGAAGCGACCACTTAAACCACTACGCCACCTGTGCAGTCTACCAGAATACCAACCTCCTGTGATCGTGCATAGCCGTCGTAGAATCCAGGCGTACTCCAACTTGTGGTATCGCAACACAAGATATACGTGTCACGTTTAAATCTTTGCAGTGGCTACCAAATGGCTTCATCAAGTTGGCCAAGAGTTACTTAAGCCCTGCAACTGGAAGCCACAAAAGTCGGACTTCATAAGCAAGGTTCCCAGCCCAGTAGTAAAGACACAATAAATTTTATTTAGATTTTTATTTTTATATAGACTTCCCTACTTACATATGAACTATAAGCAGCTTATCACATGTTTGCTAATTATTCTACGGCAAATACAGCGAGAAGGTACAGCTTAGCCGGGACAAAACCTCCTCGTCTCCCGTGACGAAGGGGTAGGTATACATCAGAAGCATATCTATATGATTATAGTCAGTTCATATTTTTTATGTTATCAGTATAGTGTATCAAAAATGACTTTTACAAGCCAAATGGTATTGCATTGCTCGAAAACTAAGCCTTTTTAGTTAAAAACATTAGACATCTCCCCAATATTTGAGCAATGTATTATGTATTATCATTAATAATAATAAACTTTATTGTGTTAAAAATAAACAGGTTACAATTATTTTTCCACTATTGAAATGTAAACTAATATTACTTACAATTTGTTTTGTTTTGTTAGTGGAAAAGGTTACCTGTGCCCTATGCTAGTTGAAAAACTGTATTACAGGGAACAGGGCCTCCCGCATTTTTAGTATACAATTTAAGATTGCTGAGTCAATCATTCATTATACATTAAATATTCCAATGAGTACAAAGTAAAAAACAAAAGAAAAAAGAAAAACTAAATAATTTAAAAAATAAGTCGATAAACAAACAAGGACAAAGTCTCTATTTAATATTAACAATGTATAGCGTGTGTGGGCGTGTGTGTACGTGTGTGTGTGTGTGTGTGTGTGTGTGTGCGTGTATGTATGTGCGTTTGTGTATGTGTGTGTGCTCGCGTTATTGAATTATGTGTAGGAGTTGTTCAGTTTCCTCGTAGCTTAGTTTTAGTAAGTATTCAGATAACTTTGATTTGCATTTTATTGTCGTTGAAGAGTAAATATCTATTATTTTATTAATTCTATTGTACAGATAAGGGCCAGTGAAATCAGAAAATTTTCTGCTGAACGTGGTTTTGCGTTGTGCATTGTTGTAACATACCATATGCTTTCGACGCTTATTAAGCACTTTTGAATCGTAAGATAGTTTACTATGTTGTAGTAAGACGATTTTTAAAATATATAATTGTCGAACAGTTAAGACTCCACAGGTTTGATATAGAAGCACGGTTGGGTAGTAAATAGGTTTAGAAATGCAAACTTTGAGAACAGCACGTTGGGCAACCTCTAAGGGCTTCACTGTGGTCTTCGAGGTACCTCCCCAAGAAGTAATGCAGTAGGTTAGGAGTGACTGGCACAGTGCAAGATATACTTGCTTTACCATTTTTGACTCTGCAATATGCCTAAGCTTTTTGAACACGAACATCAGCTTACGTACCCTACCGCATAGGAGTTTAATGTGCTCTTTAAAGTTCAAACAGCTATCCAATATTACACCTAGGTATTTTATAGTATCTACACGTTCTAGCGATGGGCAATTGCAGCTACTTTCAGAGTGACATTCATGCGATATAATTTTATGCATATTAGATAGTGCAGTGCTATTTTTTATACTAAAGCAAATATATTTCGTCTTATCTGTATTTAAAGTTAAGATGCTATCCTGTAGCCAACCCCTAACCGCATTGAAGCCATCCTGGGCAGCGTTGAAAACTTCATCCCAAGTATTACCGGCGAAAACAAGAGCTGTGTCGTCAGCGAAGGATATGATATTACCTAGGGTGAGCTTCAGTTTCGTGAGCTCGTTTATATATACGAGAAAGAGGGTAGGACCTAAAACGCTGCCCTGCGGAACGCCGTGAGTGACTGGAAGGTAGGTACTTCTAAATTGATCTACACGGACACATTGAAATCGCCCAGAGAGGTAGCTTTTGAAAAGCTCAAGTTGCATTCCCCTGATTCCGAGATTTTCGAGTTTTTTTAGTAAAGTAGCGACAGAGATTGTATCAAATGCCTTGGCAAGGTCTAGAAAAATGGTTAGACATTTTTTCCCATTTGACATATTAGTGCTTAAATAGCTTACGAGCTTATTAACAGCATGCTCAGTGCTCTTTCCATGCCGAAACCCGTATTGATTTTCGGATAATATTTCATTATTGTCTAGATAGTTGATTAGCCTTTTGTTAATAATTTTTTCTAGTATCTTCGAGATAGCCGGTAAGATGGATATAGGTCTATAATTACAGATACGATCTCTGTCGCCGCTCTTATGAATAGGGCATACTTCTGACCTTTTTAGTGAATCCGGGAATACCCCAGTTTGAAGGCAAGCGTTAAAGATATTAGTCAGAGGTTGTACCAGGACTTGCTTGTATTTCTTCAGAAAACCACAACTGATTTTATCTGGTCCTGGTGCACAATCTGTTTTTAGGCTGGTGATAATATTATTTACTTCATCTTCATCTATTTCCAGCATTACAAATGAGTTAAGTTTGCTAGCGTCATTAGACTTGTTTGTGTGAGAAGTTTTTGAATACTTGTGTTTTTGTGAGTTCTGTTCGTGAATTTTGCTTGCTAGTAAACTGCCGACATTAATAAAGTATTTGTTAGCTTCATTTAGTGACTGTTCGGGTGTAGTATTAGATGTTAGAAGTTGTTTAGCATGTCGTGTTGTTCTTGTAGTGTTAGTTACTCTTTTAATAACCTTCCATAATTCTTTGTTATCTTTTGCAGTAGTAATTTCAGCCCTATCGTATGTTTCCTTAACCTTTTTTATTAAATTGTTGCAGAAATTCCGGTACCGTTTGTAGGTGGATTTTAATACTACATTTTTTGGTGATGAGTTGGCTCTTTGGTGTAACTTGTCCCTATTTTGCAGGCATCGTAGTAGACCTGGCGTTATCCACGGCTTTATAATTTTTTTGCGTCGTGCGAGAGGAATTATTTCAGTGTTACCTTCTATTATATTTTGTAAAGACTTTGTAAAGTTGTTCAAGCTAATATTTGGGTCTTCTGAAGAGAGTATATTGCTGAAGTCTATTTCTGAAATTTGTCTTTCAATATTTTCCTGATTAATTTTTGTTTGCGTTGAGATAGTAAAATGTCGGTTTCTTTTTTGTTTCATAGATAATAACACCGGGTAATGATCTGTTAGTGTTGCTTGTGGAACTAGAGTAATAGATGAGTAATTTGATTTTAGTAGCACATGGTCTAGACACGTCGCACTACTGGGTCGTGTGATTAAGGTGTGGGCAGGTAGAAGGCCATGGGAGGCCGCTAAGGTGAGGTATCGTTCTCCATTTCGATCGATATTGCTTGGGCTGATTGTAATATTCAGGTCACCCATAATTATGACGTTAGCAAAAGATGACAGACTGTGTAACGTTTTATCTAAGGAGGAGAGGAATGGTTCTATATTGATATAAGACGGTGATCTATACAATGCTAAGACGGCCGTGTGATTATCTAAAGTGGCTATTATGGAGTTACACTCTAGGAAGTTTGGTTCCTTTATACTTATGTTGAGCTGTTCTTTGTAGTAAACAACTACTCCATCATTTTGTTTGTGATTAAGAATAGTTGCGGTATGGCAATACCCGGGTAATATTGGTATTTTAGATGTGCATGGAAGCCAACATTCAGTCAAGATAATTATATCGCAATTCAGTTTCAACCGAGCCAGAAGAACTTCTAGACCTGACATGTTACAATTTATGCTACGTATGTTTTGCGTCATAAGGAGCAAGCATCCTGGTATCGTTGGTATGATTTTATTACATACCTCTACCTCTGCAGTCTGTGAATGCGATACAGATACTTGATCTATTTCATCTGAGAGTTTTGTAATATCGAATATTTACAGTAAGTAATAACTGATCGGAATTGCTGGCCAACGCGCAATTTGTATAAGTATCAAATATAATACGTTTGTCAGTTTTGGACGGGCAAGAGCTCTTGTGTTATTATCTTTATTTGAGTAAATGTAACTATGTTGGGTGTGTGTAGTGTTCGGTATGTATAGTAGCATGTGTGGTGTTGAAATGTAGATGATTGTATTGTGAACGTGTTTGTAGAGTAGTTTATTGTAGTGGCTTCCTAAATGCAATGAGGATAGTATTGCCAGAGTATTTTTTTAAATTAAAATTAAACTTGAATTTAACTTAATATAGCAACAAAGGAAAGAACTATAGACTTTGTATAATAAACTAACAATTCTTGAAAAATATAGTCATTTTTTATTTACAAGTCTAGTAAGACTTGATTCGTTATCGATACGATTTGGAGGCTCACACTCAGTTTTTCGCAGATACACCAGGCCACGCGAAGTCCAACAGTAGGCATAGCCATTCTCACGTGCGAATTGGCGAGCTGAGAAGAAAAGTTTTTGAGTTTTGGGTGTTAATGCCTCTGATATATACACAGGCTTCGTTGCTCCAGGTATATTGAGATGCCCTGTGTTTAATTTGTCGTTTGTTTGTTTTCTCCTGTTAAAATTACTGACCGTTTGTAGAATTTTGTCCTTCTTTAGTACACTGTTGAGCTCGACCATTATAGGCTTATTGCCCTCTTTGTGTGTCATAATTCTGTAAATGTCTCTGATATCGGAGTCTTGTAGGTCCACCTCTACAACTTTCGACAAGTTTTTCACAATTTCGCTGGCATTTTCCTCTGTTTCAAATTTTCTATTTTCAGGAAGGACAATAGGCACATTACGTATCTCAAAGTTGGTCGATTTGTGTTTGCGTTCGAGGATTTCTATTTTTTCTTCGAGTCGTTGAATTGTTTTTTTGTCTTCTACTCTTTCTGATTCAAGATTTCGCAGTGTCTTGAGTATGGTGTCATATTTGTCCGATATAAACTGTAGACTTTCTTTCAATTCCTCATTTGTTTGCTTTAGTTCTACGAAGTTTTGGTCAACCTTTGCCGATAGAGAACTAATCAAGCTCTTGAGTTCTTTATGATCATCATCTTCCCGTTTGCGTTTCTGTCTCACAGAGATATATCCACTACCACTCCTCTCAGATGCAGTATCTGATTCATACGCCTGAGTAGCAGAGCCAGAACCTCCAGTAGATTTAGTGCCAGAAACTATGGCTGATGAAGATCGAGGAGGTGAATGTTTTAACGGCATAGTGTATCAAACTGATTTTATTGTGTAAGGATAGTGTTTGTCAGACGCTTGCTGTGTTTACGGTCTAAAGAGAGGGTGAATTTCTTTATCCAATATTTTAAAATATTTCTATATATATATATATATATATATATATATATATATATATATATATATATATATATATATTGCAGTCTTCTTAATTCTTTATGATAAAATAGAATAAAAATGTACTAAAAATATTTTCAAATTACAAAAAGAATATTCGTTGCCGGGATTTGATCTTACGCTTCAATTATCAGCGGAAACTTATACCCACTACGCCACGAGAATACTACTAGTGTCAATTTTTGGTTCTGTATTTGTCGTGTTGTATTACTAATTCTTATGTTAACTGCTCTCCTGGTACTCGGTGCAGAGTTGTTGTAAATAAAAATATATTTGTCTTTCTCACCCGTAGGCGTTAGTTGGGACTTGCGTAAACACAGTCAGAACAGCGACTTCTTCATTATTTATGCACTCCTGGTATTTACTTTCAATTTATTTCGATATAAATATGTGAATTTTGTATTTAATTTAATTTAAACTGCGTAAACTTTGTACACGACTGCTCGATATCAAGGTCCGGGGGGAAGGGGGATGCAGTGGCTTCAACTACAAGAATCTGTGAGATTTATGTGCAACACAAACTGGTATACACAGCCTAAACAAATTGTGAAAAGTTTTAAAATATTTGAAAGTTTAGCATTCAATCCCTCGAAAAAAAGTTATCATATCCCATATGTGTAGACTCTGAAATAGACTACTCATCTGCTGCAAAATTTCTTAAGCGTTATTACTTGTCCTTCTATAAATAAAGTTGTAAAAGAGCTTAAGCTTTAAGAGATTATTATTACGGTAGATTGTGCTAAATATGTTTAATACTAAGGACAATAAAAAAATACTAACTAAAATAAACATAACCTCAAGAATACAATACGACATTCAAAGCTATGTTATATTTAAAGGAAAACAGGGAAAACACCCATTGCACTACCGACGTGACCCCACTCTTAACAAAAGCATTCTAGCTTAGCTGAAGTTGTTAACACGATTAGATACTAGTGAGTAGTACTCACATTGCTGACTGCCTTTCGCCCGATAGCTATCTAAGTGTTCTAGAGGCTCATATATTATGTAGGCACCTACCTCTCTCATTCCTTATCCTTCATCCCATCTTTAATACCTCTACCTTACACAGTGAACAAGGCACAAGTAATACCCCTGTTATTACAAGAAATAAGTATTTATAGGCCACATGGCCAATAAATGCTTATCACACACATATAGACATGTATACCCCTGCTTCTACAAGAGAGTAATCATAAGTTTACCATCAGTCAGAGCGTATGCTGGTTTGCTAGAGTATAAAAATTACCAATAATATAAAATACGGAAATCGGAATCGAAAATCCAAACTATTTATAAATGAGTTTGTTTGTTACGCTTTCACTCCTTAACTACTCGACCGATCATCATGAAATTTCGCATACACGTTTTCAAGGGAACAGTAAAGGATATAGGGTACCATTTATGAAGAATAAATATTGTTACTAATCTACTTTTTTTTTTACGAGGGCGATTGCATTGATGCTTACCCCTCCTAGGGGGCGGGCGAAAGGGTTATGTCGGACTTACCGGGGTAAAAGAGAAATATGTTGAAATGATGATAATGGACCTCCCGGAATACCGACTAAGCCTACCACGTTGTTCCATGACAAAACCGCTATAGACGGAGCCGCGCGAATCACTTGCGCATGCGGTCGCGACCCCGCCGAGGTTTCGACCTGCCGCCACGCCGAGTGAAACGGCAGGCCACTACACGAAGAGACCTACCCTTTGGCACTTCTCACTTTAAACCCTAGTACTCTGGAGGGGAGACGGACTCGTAACAGAGACGCGTATGGTAACACGAACGCCGCCTCTCGGACCTGATGCTGATCGGATGACGGACGGGCTCACGAAGCCCACCACCCCCAGGTTAAACGTCAGGGTGGCTGGTCATCTGTGCGGTTGCAGAGAGGGTTTAAGCCCTCCCTCTCCCGCTCCGCTGCCTCATTGATAGAAATCACTTCCTGACAGAAGGAGGCGACGGCATTCCACGACCTCTCATTCCCGACCATAGACTGAACTACGGCCGGGAGCGAGAGGGCAACCTATCCGACTGCCGCGATCGACTCACGGCGCTGCGATGCCCAGGTGGGGCAATCCGCTAAAGTGTGCAGCGCTGTGTCCTCAACAACATCGCGGCAGTCGCCGCAGTGATGACAACCGGGCGTCTCTTGCCGGCCTATACGACACAGGAACCGGCAAAAAAACCATGGCCAGTCATTACCTGTGTCAGCTGAAAGATGAGGCCACCATGCCGCCTCCTCACTCCTCAAAAACCGGTGTTACCGCCACGATTGTGGCGTGGCCGACTGTTACTTATCTAAGCTAACCTAACATTTACGTGAGCATGGAAGATTTAGTTTTATATATACCTATTCTTGGTATTTTTCTATTACAGTAATCATAATCACTTATTCACAATTAATTTAACGCTCATTAAAATACCGCGATAACATTCATAATTTAAATAAAATTTGTAAAAATAAAAATGTGCTACCTTCATTTGTTTAGCACGTATTACTTTTAAAAGAAAATATATTTTGTAAGTGATGTTGTATTCAATATGTATGGTGTTAGCATTCACAGTTTCTGTAAAGATAAATGCAGAGCTATATTCGTCGATAGCAGAACTAGAAGGATTGCTAGTGACTCAGAAGAGAACAATTAATGATTTAGAGTTGTATGTTCAAAGACAAGAAGAAATACTTTCTATTATAAAAAGGTAAAATTAATTTATTAAAAGTTTTCCCTGTGTTTTTGGTAAGTATGTACAACCTATCTGAACTCAATTGTGCTGAATTATTATTCAATATTTTACTTAGTCATATATTTCTGTTTACATGTGTGTATATGTGTATGCTCGCACATACTCAATATTGTAATATAAATACTCTCGTAGTGATCAAATAAACTAGCATTATGAACACGCAATTGTAGTTTTCACTACAGTACGTATATTCTACTTAAGTTATAGTATAATATGTTTTTCAGGTACTTGCATAACTTCAAAACACATCACGATAAAGCCATGGAAGACATTCCTAACTACATGGGCAATCCCATCAACGCTTTCACTCTCATAAAAAGACTGACGATAGATTTAAATTATTTAAACAGTGGTTTAAAAATAGGAGAAGGTAAACTTATTGTATATAAGCCAAAATACAATACATAGCTGAATTCATAATAATATCAACCTTGTATTAAATTTCCCCACTGCTGGGCACCTGCCTTCTCTCAGTTTGAGAAGGATTCGGTCATAGTCTACCATACTGGCCGAGTACCGGTTCACAGACGTCACATATCTTCGAGAACATGATGAAGAACTGTCAGACATGAAGGTTTCCTCACGATATTTTCCTTCGCCGTTAAAGCGAGCGTTAATTAACTATTTAATACGCACACAACTTCTAAAAGAGAGTCCTTGGGTTTTTTTTTTAAAGATTTCTTATTATAAGATCACTTCCGGTGTCGCGGGGGACTTTACAAACATTCAAACAACGGCCACAACGAACACCCAGAATCGGAACAACTAATTGTGGAACACACAAGTTCTGTCTCGTGTGGGGATCGCATCGACAAGGCAGTCACATAAACCACTACGCCATTCGTGCAGTGGAATCGAACTTGAGACCATCGCGTGGCAGTACGACGGTTGCCCACTAGGCTATCGCTGCTGCTGAATGAAGAAAATAACTTGGCGCCTACTGTTTCAGAACATTTCAAAAATATAAGCAAGAAACAAGAAGACGTCTTGTATCCTGATATGGCGGATCTGGAAGGCGCTGCAAATGCGCTCGTTCGGTTGCAAAAGGTGTATCGTTTGGATGTTAAACAACTTGCCGAAGGAAACCTCAATGGAGGTGCTTATAGGTATTTAGTAGATATAATTTTAAATAGATAGTAATGTTGAGAGTGTGAAATAAGATGTACTAACAAGAATTGAGTATAGTGCTAGATCTACTAAGTAGTCTATATTTCTCTAAGAGATTCTGCTTATGAGTAGTAGAGCCTCGTTGATTTCAGCATGAATGGTCCGGCTCGACCGGGGAAGCACTACCCTCTCACAAAATCTTCTTCTCCCTAGTCTTTATTATTCCCAAGTCTAAGTCCCAAGTAGTCTAACCGGATTTCACTGGATATCAGTTTTTATACGGAGCAACTGCTATCTGACCTCCGCAACCCAAAGGCTAACGATACCCTAAGGCTGGACCAGTGTCAGGATATTAGAGGGCACTGACTTCCCAATAACGACTGCCATAGATGTTCATGGCAGCCGAAAACGACGGCTTAACGTGCTGTGCGAGGCACAGAGCAGGCGATAATTATTGTCAATCAATACGCACATAATTTCGAAAAGTCAATATAACTACCGAAAGCCTCTCACAGAATATCGACGTGAAATAACAGTATTCCTACCGGTTTGTTTCGTTCGGTGGGTGAGAGTGCCGGAGGCCTAATCACCCTCTTTCCCTCTTCCCGCTCCTCCTTCCCACCTCCTTTCCTAAAGGTTCGGCAACGCGCAAATGATGCCTCTGGTGTTGCAGGCGTGTATAGGCTACGGTGACCACTTACCATCAGGTGTGTCGTCTGCTTGTTTGCCACGTTAGTTGTATAAAAAAAGGATTACTAGCAATGGTCTAGTGGTTTAAATGCTCGCCTCGCCACTGCCACTGCGCGCATTGCGGGTTCGAATCCCACACGGGACAAAATTTTGTATGATCCACAAATGGTTCTTTCAAGTCTGGATGTCCTTTTTGTTCGTTGTTTGAATGTTTGTAAAGTCCCCGCGATACAGGATTCGTTCCTAGTGCATTGAAATGAAAAATGAAAATATTCTTTAACAAAAATGGCTGGTTTTAGTTGATAACACAAGTGTGTAATTTGAAATTGTGCTAGCATTTTTCTGTTTGGATTCACTTCGATAAAGCCGGGATAGGTTGGGTTCGAAACCACATCTAACTGATCACGAACAGGCTATCGCAATTCCAATGTCATATCCTTTGAGCTGCCGTTGCTTTTTATAACATTTTATGCGTAAACAAGGCAAAATATGCGCAATCTGGATTTCTCGAAACATTTGATTACATAGAAGAGATGATGGTTCGGCGTTACTTTATAGACAGTCTGGCTAAAACTCATGCTTAGTTAATTTGGCCAATATACATAGGTATGATGGTAGCAAATAGATATTTTCCCCATGGGAAAGCAGGTAGGAGGCTTTGAATGTGGGTAAGATCAGTGCGTTGGGAATGTGCCATCCCAAAAACTACGTTTAGATCCTTTTAAACAGCATACCGCATATAATACTTCTATCACATCTGATGCTAAGTGATGACGCTTTTGACTTTTCTATTAATTTCCAGTGCGCCAATGTCAGCGAGTGATTGCTACGAGCTTGGCCGAGCATTGTACAACGCGGAAAATTATAAGAACGCGCGCGCATGGATGGTCGAAGCATTTGAAAAATATCACAAAGAAAAGATCCCATATCCCTTCACTGATTATGATATTCTGGATTACGTTAACAAGATATGTCATCAGCTTGGTAAAGCCGATGATTATTTTTTACATTTTTTTAAGAAATCTCTTTCCCTATGAATAATTCCAGTGTCGCGGCACACTTTATAAACTTTGTCAAAGTTCTTTGTGTCCGTTGCTTGAAAGCTCACAAAGAACACCCAGACACGCAACAACAATATGAGGATCACACAAAGTTTTAGTGCCGCGTGGGATTTGAACCCACAACACTCGACGCAATGGCAGCGGCGAGGCGACCGCTTAAACCACTACACCATCCGTGCAGTCCGTCACATTCAAAGTAACAGGAACACTCTACAAACAAATTTCACTTTAACTAGTAGCAGTCATTATGATCAAAATCGATATGATTATGATATCTTTAGCACCGTCATATTACAAGGATCGTGTGTCTAGTTTATATGTTGAAAATGGACTCAAGTGGATCTAATTTATCCCTCTCAATCTCAAGCCATATCGTGGGAGGTCTAAACAGAGGTACTGTGATGACCCATCTTTTAATATGCAAGAGCCATAAAACTAGCTTTAAGCGGCTCTAGCATACATATGTATAAGTATCATTAATAACAATTTAAGCGTTTCTGTCAATTTTTTTAAAGATTACAAGCTATTTGTGATTCAAATTATTAGTATTCTTATTAACCGCTCCAGCTAAGTTAGAATGCTTGTGTTAGGAGTGGGTTCACGTCGGTAGTACACTGAGTGGAGTTCGAAACCGCCACCTTTCTGTCGTAAATCCAACGCCTTAACCTTCGGGCTACCGGCGCTCTATCAAGTAGGTACAAAAGATGTTTGTAGTATAAAATAAAATTGATTTCCCATCCCACACGATGTTCAACAATTAAAACGTCAAAAATTCTATTAAAACGAAATTAAATAGTCTATTAACATTTACTTCATCGAAATAAAACTACATTGTACGGTCCACGTTAACATGGGTGCTGAAAAGCAACCGAAACTTCGGGGAAAGCGTAAACTTCAATTTAGATTGTTTTAACAATTTAAATAGCTTTAATAGAAGTAAACAGTAACTAATACATTATAGAGTTTAATAGTAATAAAAGAAAGATAGAACAAATAAAAGAAAGTAATATATTTTTATTTGTATAGCCTTATTGCAGTACAATAAAATATAATCATATACAGTATAGTACTAGGGGAGGTCCAAAAGTTCGCGGAATGGCGGGGTTGGCGAGGGTGAGTTTACTTATCCATGTAGGCGTTAATTGAGTGACTCATTGTTAGTATATATACCGAGTTTCAGCTTAATTGGGTCAGTAGCTTTTGAGTTTCCAACGAGTAAACAAGTCAATCGGGAAGAAACTAGCCACTATGGAGAAAAGCGTCCGTGCACACAAGCCATGTTGCGACGGCTGCCATTCACTGGTGCGGTTTTGAAACACTGCGCCACCCACCCTACAGCCTAGACCTGGCCCCATGCGATCATTTTGGAAAAAAAATGAAAAAAGAACTACGTGAAAAAAAAATTGCGACGATGATGAAGTGAAGTCGGTAATTTCGGCCTATTTAGACGCCCAAGACAATTTTTTTTCTTCGACGTTATTAATAAGTTATTTGACAGTTCTAATAAATGTATTAGGGTTAAGGGAGAATAGATTGAAAAGGAAAAATAGTTTGATGTTTCATGTCATTATCCTTCCTTGTCATTCCGCGACCTTTTGGACCTCCCCTCGTATACAGTATGGAGACCAAATAAGTTACCTGTGTCAGCTATTGTTGCAGTTAAAATTGCAATGCTGGTATTCTCGCAGGACCTATACAGTAACAATTACAACATGCGACCAGCAACCGCCACATACTAACCGAACAAAACCTGTTTAATAGTTTTAAAATTATGTAATAATAGTCTTTTAATAATAAACACCGAGATAAAATCCACCTAATGTAGTTTTTCAATATTGACGTAAACGTAGGACAGTTTTTACTTCATCAATTAAAGTATATAGCTGTACGTAGCAGTGCCACACCGTATACATTCTTGCAGAATACTCGATAGAAGACCTAGATTGGCTTCAGAGAGTTACATTCATAGCTCCGGGACATCCAGAACTTATAAACATAATTGAATATTACCTAAAGGTAAAGTATACATTCTATTTTACTCTTCTCCCTAGCCTTTATTATGCTCAAGTCCCTTGGGGTCGGCTTTCTAGTCTAAATGGATTTGACTGGATATCAGTTTTTACATGGAGCGACTGCCACCTGACCTACGCAACCCGAAGGCTAACGATACCCTAAGGCTAGACTAGTGTCAGGATATTAGATAGAGGGCACTGACTTCTCAATATCGACTGGACATTAATTCACCTTCGATTCTATTTCACGTAGATGTATTGAATTCAATCACAAGATTGTGATATTTGGAATTATATGCGTAGGTATTAGATTTTGTCGGCGTCTTCGCTAGCGTAAATGTAACCTACATTCAGTTTAGTTCCTTTTCTGTTCTCCTGACAACATATTATATGCAACATTTTATGATGATCGGTCGAGTAGTTAAGACGTGAAAGCGTAACAAACAAACAAACTCACATTCACATTTATAATATTAGTTAAGATTAGAATTTGGTATACCATCAACTTAAACGTTACAACTTCTTATATCAAAAGTACACAGGAGGGAAGAGGAAGGACATAGGATAGTCTTCACCCAGAAAAAAGTATTGTTACTTAAATAACCTAACCTACATTTACGCAAGCGAAATCTGGTAATATAATACTTACTAGCGGTCGCCTAGTGCTCGAAATTCGACCAAAGTTTGCCTGTAAGATATTGCTGATATATGTCATTTTATATTGATATATGTAACCATAGTTACGCGCTTCGACTGCGTGTGTCAAATCCATGGTTGTGTGCGTGTAGTGTTTTTTCATTAATTTAATGTATTTCTAACGCATATTTTATATAAATATTAGGATTCGTCACTCCTTCTCCATATAAACTTTAACTGTGCCAAATTTCATACTCCTCCGTCCGCGCAATTTTCGTAAAAAAGAGTACAAAGTTTTTGCTTCACGTATTAATATATAGATATTGAACATATATATGTACAGGAAGCAGGAAACAAAAACAAAAAGTTCTCCAAAACCACAATAAACCAAGACACAGAAGACTTTGAGTTTGAGGCAATGTGTCGCGGTGAATTGGGCGTACCCATAGAAGTATCAAGCAGGTATGTGTAACGGGCGCCTTGCATTTTACGTATTAGAAAATTGATGAATATTTTGATACCTTAGTACTCTTTTGCTGTTATTGGTACTACATTGTAGTCTAATTTAACTCTTTAAATATTGCGGGTGATTCAATTGGGAGCCTGTATATAAGATGCTGAATTGCTATTCTCTATTCTCGGTATATTTTTAAAAGTTTACTGATATCTAATATGGAAAACTTATATCTACTCAAAAAAAAAATGGTTTTGTATTGTTTATGACTTATATTATGTACACCTTACTCAATATCATTTTGTTTGTAACGATTCTCCGAGAAGCAACGGCGAGCTGCGATAGCAAACACTACATCGTACCGAGCATGTGCAGTGTTATTCTCAATTAAAAACACTCTCCCGCATTAGAAACAATTCAAGTATAGCAGGACAATTTAACTTTACAAATATTCAAACCAACACAAACGAGATGGGTGTAAAACCCAGGACTCAACCTCTTCGTCTTCATGTGACCTTGTGACCCCTATATCTCGAGGGTCTTTTGACGCACAGGGCCCATATTCAAACTCGACTGAGGAATGACTCCAAGGTGTCTGCACACCAAGTTACAAGTGAATCGTACCTACTGCTGGGCATGATGCCCACAGTTAGGCCTCATGTCCACTTTTGGGCATCTTGCCCACCGTTAGGCGTCATGTCAACTGTTAGGCATTATACCCACTGTTGAGCATCATGTCCACTGTTGGGCATCATGTCCATTGTTGGGCATCATAACCATTGTTGGGTATCATGTCCATTGGTGGGCATCGTGCCCACTGTTGGGCATGTTGTGTTGCAAAACGCAGCACAAGACAAAACTCGACAGCAAACAGCAGCAACCAAATCGAATCAGCACACCACCACTCTGCAGATAGATGAAGCCATTTTGCCATTTAAAATACATTTTTTTTTTTTTAATTTTTTTATTTTGCTCGTCAAAATGACCACACTCCACCTGATGGTAAGCAGTCGTGTGGTCTAAGAGCAGTGGCCTCCACATCGCCCCCAGAGTAGCCGAGGCGATGTTGAGGTCTCTACTTTGACGGCCTGAGAAGATGCTTTTTCACGCCCCGCTTAAAGAACCCAGGATTGAAGGAAGAAGAAAACACGTGCCTTGGCAGAGAATTCCATGCCTTGGTCGTTCGGCAGAGATATGAGGACCCAAACTTTTTGGTACGCGCTCTAATCGACTCTACCGTGTAAGGATGGCATCTGAGCCCAGCACGCGTTGTTCTGGATAGGAAAGGGGAGGGCGGGATAAGGTGGAATAACATGTGACCTTGTGACCCCTAAATCTCGGGGGCATCCCTCGGTCGAATTTGAATATGGGTCCTGTGCGTCAAAAGACCCCCGAGATATAGGGGTCACAAGGTCACATGTATTTTAAATGCTTTTACATTGTAACTTGGTGTGCAGACACCTTGGGGTCATACCTCGGTCGAGTTTGAATATGGGCCCTGTGGGTCAAAAGACCCCCGAGATATAGGGTTCATTTCTTTTCATTACTTGTACATTTAAGACGAAGAGGTTGAATCCTGGGTTTTTACACCCTTCCCGTTTTATTTATTACAGGTTGAAATGTCGTTATTTGTCTGAGAATCATCCATTTTTGACAATAGCGCCCTTCAAGATTGAGATGTTGTACCACAAGCCAGATCTTATGCTGTTCCATGATGTTCTTAGTGACAATGAAATGGAGACGATCAAACAGATGGCTAGACCTAAGGTGATACACATTTTTCTATTTAAAAATATATGACTTCCGCAATAGGTATAATTCTTATATCGTGGGCTACTTTACAAACATATAACTGACATAAAGAACATCTTTCATCTTTGTTTTTTAGGTCCGACGAAATAGCTGACGATCTTATTGCTATCTGCCGGGCAATAAAGTTTCAGGCTGACTGCTGGTACTGAGAATTTCTTGCTTAACAATATTGCCCTATCCGAAAATCCCACCCGAAACAGGGTAGGAAGTGTATTATGAAAACATTTCACCAGACTTAGATTCTACGTACCAGCAACCTTATTAACCTCCGAGTCTTCTTCAGAGGTTAATGAAAACACTATGTGGGTCTGTGTGTTTGTCTGTTAGTGACAGGTATAACTCCGGAACCACTGGACCGATTAACTTGTATCTTGGTGTGCAGACAAGGTCTAAAAACATGGCGATGTAAAATCAGCGAAATTGAAAAAAAAGACACCGAAATTTGTTGCTTTTTGTTGCTAATTAGTTGCTACAAAATACATTTTTTTGCTTCAGCCGATCGCCAAAAATCGGCAATAACGCTAACTTTTCATTAAGATAGCGTGGAAATCACTGGATGTGGACTGATCGATCAAGCGAATAGGGATCAAATTGTTGCTAATTTGTTGCTGAAAGATGCTAAGGAGAAAAAAATATATATTGATTTTTTTAATTATGCCGAAATAACTAATGTCCACGCTAGCTTTACTCTTGACTTTTCCGTGTAAAAACTATATTGAAAATGTGTTGCTGCTCATACTGCAGCTTTTTTTAGCATAGAGAGTCAGCAACAAAATAACAACCGGAAGTCAAGAGAAGTTGGAGATCGGTTTACAATAAAACCGGCCACACTAGCTTTACTCTTGACTTTTCCGTGGAAAAACTATAGTGAAATTTGTTGCTGCTCATACTGCAGTTTGTTTTAGCATAGAGAGTCAGAAACAAAATAACAACCGGAAGTCAAGAGAAGTTGGAGATCGGTTTACAAAAAAACCGGCCACGCTAGCTTAACTAACGACTTTCCCGTAGAGAAACTATTGTAAAAATTTGTTGCTGCTCATAGTGCAGCTAGTCTGTGTACAAAGGGTCAGCAACAAGATAGAAAACCGGAAATCAAGAGAAGTTGGAGATCGGTTTACAAAAAACTAGCCACGCTAGCTTAACTAACGATTTTTCCGTAAAAAAACTATTGTATAATTTGTTGCTGCTCATACTGCAGCTAGTCTGAGTACAAAAGGTCAGCAACAAAATAGAAAACCGGAAGTCAAGAGAAGTTGGAGATCGGTTTACAAAAAACCGGCCACGCTAGCTTTACTTTTGACTATTCCATGGAAAACTATAGTAAAAATTTGTTGCTGCTCATACTGCAGCTAGTCTGAGTACACAGGATCAGCAACAAAATAGAAAACCGGAAGGTTAGAGAAGTTGGACATCTTTATGTAAACCGATGTCTAACTTTTCTTGACTTCCGTTTTTCTATTTTGTTGCTGACCATGTGTACTCAGACTAGCTGCAGTATGAGTAGCAACAAATTTTCACTATAGTTTTTCCATGGAAAAGTCAAGAGTAAAGCTAGCGTGGCCGGTTTTTTTGGAAACCGATCTCCAACTTCACTTGACTTCCGGTTTTTATTTTGTTGCTGACTCTCTATGCTAAAACAAGCTGTAGTATGAGCAGCAACAAATATTCACTATAGTTTTTCCACGGAAAAGTCAAGAGTAAAGCTAGCGTGGACATTATTTATTTTGGCATAATTAAAAAAAAAAAAATTATTTTTTTTTAATTTTTCTCCTTAGCATCTTTCAGCAACAAATTAGCAACAAATTCACCCCTATTCGCTTGATCGATCAGTCCACGTCCAGTGATTTCCACGCTATCTTAATGAAAAGTTAGCGTTATTGCCGATTTTTTGCGATCGGCTGAAGCAAAAAAATTAATTTTGTAGCAACTAATTAGCAACAAAAAAGCAAAAAATTTCGGTGTTTTTTTTTTTGTCAATTTCGCTGATTTTACATCGCCATTTTTTTAGACCTGAGCAGACACCTTGGGGTCATACCTCGGTTGAGTTTGAATATAGGGGTCACAAGGTCACATGATGTACATTTAAGACGAAGAGGTTGAATCCTGGATTTTTACACCCATCTCGTTGTTGTTTATTGGGTTCAGTTCTATACAGCGTGCTCCCACTGAGAAATTCTTCACAGAGAAATAAAACACTGGCTATTACCCGCGGCTTCGTTCGCGTAAATAAAAGTAGGTTAGGTAAGGTTTTATTAGAAATAGTACTTCTTTTTTAAAATAAATTATAGCCTATGTTACTCGGTGATAATAGAACTTTTTGACGATGAAAGAATTTTTAAAATCGTTTATGTAGTTTTCGAGTTAAAACCAAACAAACAAACGAAAAATCAAATAAATAAATTGAAGTGTCTGTTTATAATGTCCAAATAACAGTTTTCTATCTAATGCATATGAAAGTATATAAGATACCTATACGAAAACATCAATTTTGAAAATTTTTGTCTGTCTGTTTGTTCCCGCTAATCTCCGAAACGGCTGAACCGATTTTGATGGGACCTTCACTGACAGATAGCTGATGTTATAAGGTAGTAACATAGGCTACTTTGATTTTAGAAAAAAATAGGGTTCCGCGGAGACAAACACTTTTTAGTTAAAATCTACGCGAACGAAGTCGCAGGTAACAGCTAGTATAACATAAGTATAGAATACCCAACCCAATAATCCCATCCAAGACCTGCGAAAAGTCCAGAATCCATGTAATAGTAGGCGGACTTATTGCTGATAGATAGACACAGTTCCAGAATGCGTGCTTCTTCTAAGAACTTCTTGACAGAACAACTCAATAATAACAGGACGTGTTGGCTGAGGAGAAAAGACAGCCTTCGCTCTAGATATAATTCCTGTGTGTATGTGTTTTCATGGGCGCTGGTAGCAGGGTGGAAGGGGGTGCACTTGCACCCCTGTCAGGAAAGAAAATATATAGATCAATTTTTTTTTCGGTGCGAAAAATATATTTAATCCAATACCCACGCGATTTAAATTTGACATTACATTAATCTACATAATATACATATATAAACTTGTAACAACCAATTGTGAATCACACAAAGTTTTGTCCCGTGTAGGGATTGATATCAGATCCACAACAGCAATCACCAACTATGTTTTTAGATTCCATGTAAGAGAGGGCGATCTTATTAGGCGGCCTCAATGGCGTAGTGGTCGCCTGAGGTCGCGGGTTAGATTCCCGCACAAGTCAGACATTTGTGTGCATGAACATGGATGTTTGTCTTGGTCTGGGTATGTATATGTACGTATTTACAAAAAAAAGTATATACGTATGTTTATCCATTGTCTAGTACCCATATTACAAGCTCTGCTTAGTTTGGGCTAGATGGTGTTGTGTGTATGTGATGGAATATTATTATATTATTGCTGTCTACCAGGACAGTTCCAGATTGCGAGCTGCTTTGGAATATTTCTTGAAAAATAGCTTAATAGTTCTACCCCATCCAAAATCCATTCATAATATAACATTTTCTTCTATGAAATTAAACTACTTTATTTGGATTTTGTCGCGTTATTTATTTTAAACACTTTTACTAAATACTTATTTTGAATTATGACACTACTTTAATTGAATTTTACTATAATTTGAGGTATTTTATTATTAAGTTTACACTTTCTTCGACGTTTCGATTGCTTTTTAGCAGCCTTATTCACGGGGAGAGTTCAAAATGATGTACTATAACTGTCTTAAAATTAAAAACGCGATCGAATCCATATAAAGTAGTTTAATTTCAATGTATAACATTCGCGTAAACGAAAGACAATATTTTCTTCCTTTTCAACAGTTGGAACGCGCGCAAGTTATCGACGCTATGACTGGCAAACCCATTAATACTATATACCGTATTAGTAAATCAAGCTGTTTGCAAGATTTGGAATCGCCCACCATTGCTCGCATCTCACAACGAGTGAAGCACATGACTGGTTTGAGTCTACAGACGGCTGAACGTTTCCTAGTCATAAACTACGGGATAGGTGGTCATTATAGTCCTCACCATGACTTCTTTAAGGTAAATTTGTAGGTACAAGTAGTCCCGTAAGGAATAGATGATACTAAAATACATTATATTAGAGCTATTGGGCCCAGATAGTTCCAAATACATAATAATAATATCAGCTCTGTATTAAACTCGCAAACAGCGTTGGATTTTGGACTCGCAATCAATCGCGATAAGACCAAAATGATGATTGTGGGCCGTGCTGATAACAACCAACCAGACGTCCAAGATATAGCGGGATGCACAGTAGTCAAGAGCTACATATACCTGGGCTCCACAATCACCAACGATGGGGGCTGCGAGCATGAAATCCGGAGGCGCTGCGCCATGACGAGATCCTCAGTGGAAAATCTCACAAAAATTTGAAAGGACCGCAGAATAACCAGAAACACAAAGGTTCGACTGATGAAGTGCTTAGTCTTTCCAATTTTTCTACTGAGGACGCACTGGAGATGTGGTGCTGGAGAGGTCTGCTTAGGATCCCATGGACTGCGCACCGAACCAACGCTTCGATCCTGAATGAACTCGGTATCAAAGAGAGATTATCGTCGTCTGTGCAAATACGAATCCTCAAGTTCTTCGGGCATATCACCCGTAACGAGGACTCAATGGAACGATTGGTGGTGCAAGGGAAAACCGAGGCCAAAAGATCCCGTGGGCGCTCTGCAACAAGGTGGACGGACCACATCAAATCTGTGACACACTCGAACATCAATGTCAACTTCCAGGCCGCCAAACATAGAACTACATGACGTCGTATCACGAGAGATGCGCTGGCACAAGATTCGACCGAGACATGACCACGACCACTCTGTCAAGAGTGTACAACTAAGAAGTATTAAACTCTTCCACTGCTGGGCACGGGCCTCTTCTCTGTGTAAGAAGGGTAAGGCTATAGTCCACCACGCTGGCCCAGTCGCAGTCTTCACATAATATATCTTCGAGAACGTTTATGGAGAACTCTCAGATATACAGGTTTCCTCACGGTATTTTCCTTCACTCTTAAACCAAGCGATAATGAACTGTTTAATACGCACATAACTTCGAAAAGTCAGAGATACGCGCCTTGAGTTCAAACTCGAAACCTCTGCATAGCAGTCCAACGGTCTCCTACTTGTAGAAGTTACGTGCATATTAAATATATTTTAATTAATAATCGCTTGCTTTAAAGGTGAAGGAATACATCGTGAGGTAACCTGCATGTCTGAGAGTTCTCCATAATGTTTTCAAAGATACATATGTGAAGTCTGCCAACACGCACTGGGCTAGCGAGCTGGACTATGGCATAAACCTTCTTACACTGAGAAGAGGCCCGTGCCAGCAGTGGGACAGTTTAATACAGGTATAATGAAACTCACTCGTCTAAAATATTATGTGACTATATTACCAAATCCACAGTAATTACACGGACTGTTGAGAACGTCTCACTCAGTTGAATGCTAGTTCCTCACTGCTGAGCGATCTTTCGCCGAGAGACAAGTTAATTTTTGCCTTTCCACAATAACCCCACTATATTTTAAAAATTATGCTGTGTTGCCAGTTAAGTAAATAAAAACTCCCGAACAGAATTATTAACAAAAATAAGAAATCATGACACAGGGATGATATTATTCCAATAAGTTTATCAACTGGCGGCGGTTCTCTGGCATTGTGGCCAGAGACGGCAATAGGCCTCAGCCACTAGGTATGATTTGAAGTCCTATGACTTATCGTGAGACCTAAAACGTATATAATATAGGTACCTGAGCTGACAGTGTAGTCCTAAGGACAACATTAAAATAAAAAAAAGGTTGTTACTAACATAAGCTAACCTAATTTTACGCTAGCAAAAGGTAGTTTAATATAAAAATACTGACTAATGTGTCTTTAAGGACACAGGCGTGAGACTACATATGTATGTTTTATTGACAGAATATGCATACTACCGATGCCGTAGATGATATAATTGAACACGTCGGTGACAGGATGGCCACTGTTTTATTTTATGTAAGTACTAGCGACTTCGCACCGATAGTACAAAACCTTAACAAATTATACACTTAAACCTATCTCATGAATCACTCTGTCTTTTGGTGAAATCCATGAAAATCCGTTGAGTAGTTTTTGAGTTAATCGCGAACAACAAAAAAGGCGACAGAATTAATATTAAATAATTCTACTAAATTCTTATTATTTCATCTCCTTTATATTATTCAGTAATTATTGTTATAAGTTTTAGATTTGTATAGTCAGTAATATATGGCTGCAACAGCTTCTTGATATGAGTTTTAAAATACTGAAATTATATTTAATTAGCTATTTAAAAGAGTGGCCATGACTTTCTTGCAGTTTTCTTCTCATAGACTCCGTCTCCTCAACCGTTTGCCTGAACATAGCAACTAACCTAAATGTAGCTTCAGTAACTCACTAACCTATATATTTTGACGTTCATAAGTGTTACTTTGTGATCTAAATGAATAAATTATTTTGACTTTGACTTTGACGCGGCGGGTGACTTGGTTTTATAATACCTATGTGTTTATGTTTAATTAATTTAAAAGTAAACATCTTTGTGGTGTATTTTTTCTGTCTAGATATTTTAGTAGCTATTTGGAGGCTGGAGCTAATCTCGCTTAAAACTAAAGCTAGTGAAATGTGTGTGTACCATACCATTGGCTATCTATTCAAGGATATAGATATAAGACTATACTCATGTCATAAATACTTTATGTATGATTTAGGCTTCACTCTGCTACTAATAAATTCTGGATAGTGTAAGTACCATAGTCCGACCCGAAAATTGAACCTCGGACCTCAAACACATCAGTCACATTCATAGCCACTGTACATCTGTAAATCAGCTTAACTTAACCACATTATTTTCCAGATTTCGGATGTAACCCAAGGAGGTGCAACGGTGTTCACAAACCTTGGTGTAAGTGTGGCACCGGTCAAAGGAACTGCCATTTTCTTCTTCAATTTGGTCGCTACGGGATGGCCAGACTACAGCACAAAACACGGAGCTTGTCCTGTACTGCAGGGATCTAAATGGGGTAATCATTTTCTTTAAACAGTTTAGTCATAGGGACAACATTGAAATAGCAGTAGTCACACTGCTGTCCTAAGGGAAAAAGACTGATCTGCCAATATTTTTATGTTAATATTATAATTATAGAGGAAAGATGAAAGTGATTTTTTGTTTGTTTGTTTATAGAGATTTAACTCAAAAACGACTTTATTTCTATTATATTATACTATTTATGTATCTAAAATGAGAACTTTTGTAGAATTTTGAGTGACAATAAACATTATTATTATTTATTAATTTATATAAAATAATATATTAGACCATTTGAAAGCTTATAACATAGGCTATATTTAATTTTAAAATGTACTGTTACTAATATAACCTAACCTAACCTACTTTTAAGCGAGCGAAGCGTAGGTTTAATCGGCTGGATCATGCTGTTTTTCAGAGTCAAAGTGTATTTCGTGTTCGTTGTTTCAATATTTGTAAAAGTGCTGCCAAAAATTATACAACGAACACAAAAAGTCGTCAGGCTTCGAACAAAAGGATTATACAAAGTCTTGCCCTTTGATGTAATCGAACTCATCTCTGTGCGAGCCTAGTGGCAAAATTTGTAATAAACCAACACAACATCAGTCAAGTAAAAACGGATTATCTCATATTAGCGGATAACACAATTTTTTGTCCAGTGTGGGATTCGAACTTACAACATTCAGCGCAGTGGTAGTGGCGAAGCGACCACTTAAACCACTACGCCACCTGTGCAGTCTACCAGAATACCGAACTCCTGTGATCGTGCATAGCCGTCGTGGAATTCAGGCGTACTCCAACTTGTGGTATTGCAACACAAGATATACGTGTCACGTTTAAATCTTTGCAGTGTCTACAAAATGGCTTCATCAAGTTGGCCAAGAGTTACTTAAGCCCTGCAACTGGAAGCCACAAAAGTCGGACTTCATAAGCAACGTTCCCAGCCCAGTAGTGAAGACACAATAAATTTTATTTAGATTTTTATTTTTATATAGACCTACTCCCTACTTATATACGAACTGTAAGCAGCGTATCACATGTTTGCTAATTATTCTACGGCAAAGACATAGAGAATGTACAGCTTAGCCGGAACAAAACCCCCTCGTCTCCCGTGACAAAGGGGTAGGTATACATCAAAAGCATATCTATATGATTATAGTCAGTACATATTTTTTACTATTCTCATCTAAGAGCCATGCAGTATAGTGTATCAAAAATTATTTTCACAAGCCAAATAATATTGCATTTCCCGAAAACTAAGCCGTTTTAGTTGACAAACAGTAGACATTTCACTATGTTCTGAGCAATGTATATGTATTATCATTGCTGATGCAGTGGCTTCAACTACAAGTATCTGTGAGATTTATGTGCAACACAAACTGGTATAGATAATAATCTACACAAATTATGAAAACTTTTAAAATATTTAAAAGTTTGGCATTCAATTACTAGAAAACAGTGAAAAAAGTTATCATATCCTATATGTGTAGACTCTGAAATAGACTACCCATCTGCTGCAAAATTTCTTAAGCGTTATAACTTGTCCTTTTATAAATAAAGTTTTAAAAGAGCATAATTATTACGGTAGGTTACGCTAATATGTTTAATACTAAGGACAATAATAAAATACCAACTAAAATAAACATAACCTCAACAATACAATACGACATTCAAAGCTATAAAATATTTAAGGGAAAACAGGGAAAATCTTTCAAAAAGTTTGCATTAGCATGTTAAGCGACCCGTTATCAAACGCCCTATTCCACCGTATGTAAATGTTATCGAAAATTTATTGCTATATACCCATTCGACTAAGTGATTTTCGAGATTTCCTCTCGCAAAATATGCTCCAGAAATTTTCCTTTTATGCTTGTCCAATTTACACTGAACTATGTGTTTGTTCCAATTTCTTGAGTTCATCGTGGAAGGTAGATGTCTAGTTAGACTGGTGATATTAAGAAATATATTTGTGTATTCGTAAATTGCGACCGTTTTAAGATTATTATTATATAAAGATATTATACCTAATGTTTAAATATATAATAATTGGATACTTACATCTTACTGCCGTACTTAGAAAAAATATAATAAAAAAATATAAATACTTAACCAATTTCTTAATAAAGATCCCATCAAAAACATACTTGTAAAAAAATCCAAGCCTCGCAACTCAGTTCTTCTACCGTAAAAAGTTATGAGATCCATGTAATTCCAAGTCGGTTAATTTATTCAGTCCCTACTTAAGGGTCCTTCTGTCTTATTTTATTACGTAATTAGCTAACCAAACAACATCTTGTAGTGACCATATCAATACTTATTTCTTCTTATGTTTGATTTGGCAAGTCCCACAATAATATATTATATTATATTAAATTAGATTGTTTAGTGCATTGTCAAGTCAATCTATTTATTTAAAACATAAAAGATTTTTAATATCGATATGGTCACTATAAGATGTTCTTAGGTTAGCTAATTACGTAATAACTTAAGATAGAAGGTCCCTTAAGTAGGGACTGAATAAATTAACCGACTTGGTATTACATGGAACTCACAACTTTTTACGATAGAAGAACTGAGTTGCGAGACTTAGTTTTTTTTACAAGTTTGTTTTTTATGGCATCTCATTTCTTTTTGCAGATAGTCCTACTTTTCCCTTTCCGGTACTTTCTAATTCTTGAATACCAACAACGGATTTTCTTAAAACCCACTCTCTGTCTTATGAGCTTTCTTATTTTTGTAGGTAGTCTTCCTCTTTTTCTTTTAAGCAGTAAGTTAAATAAAACATGGTTTGTGTGTATACCTGCGATATCGCAGTAAGACCCAAAGTTTGCCTGGAAGAAAGTAGCCGCCATTCTGTGACGGACGAGAAGCGTGGAAGCCGTGGCGTGGGCAAGCCACCTCCGCCGGCCGCGGTTAAGATTATTAGTGTTATTTCTTTCATGGAAATTTAGTGTACTTAATACTATGCGGGATTTTGGTACAACTTCATAAGACATGTCCCATTCTTACTTTTTCATTCCGTTGATTGACCATTTTACAAGTTACCTTTGAACATAATTATATATCTTGGTACCTATCGACACCTATTATTCCATTATATTATACATATACAGGTACACTGATTCATTCACTGCAAATGTATCTTTGTAATCCTATATATTTATATGGGATTACAAAGTTATTTATACAGTTGGTTTAACCTATCAGTTTGCTTCCTTGGCTATCATTGGCTGGCTTGGCTGTGTTAGAGAGAGTGGTGAGCAGTCAACTCAGAAAATACATTGAAAAATACAACATCCTTCCTCATACAAAGTCTGATTTTCGACAAGGACATAGTACGAGTACCACTCTCCTCGACGTAGTTGATGATATTTTGGAGTCTAGGGACCAGGGTATGGGTACTATTCTTACTCTACTTGATTTTTCCCGTGCATTTGAAACAATTAATATATTATATTATATATTATATTATATTAGCCAAACTCTCATACTATGGATGCAACTCTGCTACTGTGAAATGGTTCCATAGTTATCTGACAGACAGAACCCAGTTTTTACAACTGGATATGGACGGGGGCAATAAGGTTAGTTCCTCTTGTTGTCGGATAAACCGTGGGGTGCCTCAGGGCTCAGTACTTGGGCCACTTCTCTTCATACTGTACCTACAGTGCAGATGTTATTAAACATATTCAGAACACCACGTTTCATATGTATGCTGATGATCTCCAAATATATATTTCCTGTAATTCAAATGATTGTATTTCAAAAAAATAAACATAGATTTGGATGGGATATCTAACTGGGCAAGAAGGAATTCCTTGGTACTTAACCCAACTAAATCCAAATATTTAGTACTTGGATCTAAGGAAAGTATCAAAAAAAATATTTATTCCCTGTAGTACTGGTTGACAGTTCTCCCATACAACAAGTTTCTGAAGCTCGAAATTTGGGTTTAGTTATGGATGGGGAATTGCATTTTGAGACACGTACATGTTCTTGATGCTGTAAAAAATTGTTTTTACCGTCTCAAGCTATTGTATAGAATACGCCATTACCTTAGTGTCGATTATGAGGATATTGCTATGTGAATCACTTATATTATCCAAGCTAAATTATGCTGATACTATTTATGGTAGTTGTATTTTGAAAAGAACTCAAGATTTGATTCAGCGGGTTCAGAATGCGTGTACTAGGTTGTGCTACAACATTCCATCTCGTAGCCATGTCACACCGTTTCTTAACAATGGTAATCTTATAATGAAATATGAAATGAAAAGATTTTTATTTTTGTACCATCATTACATGCATCATCAATTATTATAGAATGCGGGTATAACAAAAAGTAAATAAGAATAAGAAAGTATAAAAAAATATTAACAACAATTAAAATGTTTATGTGCAGATGCACGTCCCATCCGACATCGACAGCACAAAACCAACGGTGATGCGCTCAGCATAATGCTGTGGCACTTGCATTGCTGCAAGCACTACACAACGCTGATTTTCGGCGAACACCACAATTATTGACGTTTGGTCCGCCAATAGTGCACTCAAAATAATGAAATAAATAATACATAAATAGATAGCCACGAAAGAAAATGTGGCATAATATATACTATTTTATTAAAAGAATACATTGAAAAAGTAGGTAATAGGTAAGTAAGTATAAAGTAAATAAATATTAGTTATGAAGTGTATCTATATGTAATGTTGTAAAAACAAAAAAATGAAAATGGCGGCTCGTAGGCACCTTGACTTAGCTACCTTATTATTTGGCATTATACTACACAAAAACCTGAATATCTCTATTATAAGCTGATTTGGTCTAGTGATCTTAACCTATGTAACACACGAGCCTCATCACATCTTATGGTTATTTCGAGGCATAGGACTGCTGCTTTTAGAGGTAGGTTCAGATATGCTGCTACTAAGTGTTGGAATGATCTACCGCCACTACTCTGGAACGTGAAATCGATACATGCATTCCAAATCAAGCTCAAGCATAATTTGTTAAGTTCCCAAAGAATTTTAACGTAATTTTAGAGGCGGCATGTCGACTTACCTTTATGATAATGCGTCATTAAAATTGTAAATTTGTATTGCTTCACTGTTATCATAATCTAAATATACATGTCCATAGACAATCTGTAGTTATACGTAGATTGCACTGCATAGCCGTCTATTATGTGAGAATTTATGTTGATATATGATAGGTGTAGATATTGCCTATTACGAAATATCATCCTAGCCTCTTTTCTGCATTTGCGCAGACGCCAATGGATGCTTATAAATTTGCAATTGATAATTTGATATTAGAATTATTACTATTAGATGACATTGATGACAATCAGTGTCATGTTTGTTGATAAGAGCCGGGGTCGTTCGGAAATGTAACACAACATTAATTGCTGCGCTCAAATATTATAATATAATGTCTTTCTTATTATTTTCTTTTAGTATTTTATTTTCAATATACTTTTAATTGTATAAATATATATAAGTATTATATAAATACCAATATTATTATTTAGTATAAAATTACTTTTGCCATCTATGACCACCTTCTGCCTAATTTATTTAAATTGTTGTTTTGTTTTTTATTTTATTTTTTAATTGGTTTAAATGTATGTATGTTACTGCCTACATGCACCGAAATCATGCAGGCTCTGCGAGAATACCAGCGTTGTAGATATTCTGCAACATTGCTGACGTAGGACCTTATTTGTTCCTAAATATGGTTGTATTTCCTGTTACCTTGTAAGCGTGGAACAAATAAAATTATTTTCTTTCTTTCTTTTCTTTATCTAAAAAACTGGACCAAAATTGCAAAATATTTTAATTTTTCCTTGATTTATACACCTAAAGAAGTGCCTTAGAGTTTTGATGATCGGTCAGTCAGTGAGTGAGTGACAAAATTAAGAAACTTTGGCTAGTTATAATTCTTAAACTAATAGTTCAAATTGAATGAAATTTGAATTATACCGTGTTTATACAATGCCTACTTGATTACTGAAAATTCAGGCTTCTAGTTTTATCCACAACGAAGTTATAGGGAGGTCGAAAATGGCCTGAACTGTTTCGAGAAAAGGATGGTACGACCGTGCCGCTTCTTTGCTCGACTTGGCGATAGATACTCTAGCAAACCAGTATACGCTCTGACTGATGGTAAACTTATGATTACTCTCTTGTAGAAGCAGGCAGCAGGCTCTTGTACTATCTTGTAGAATATGTCTATATGTGTGTGATAAGGATTTATTGGCCATGTGGCCTATAAATGCTTATTTCTTGTAATAGCAGGGATATTACTTGTGCTTTGTTGACTCTGTAAGGTAGAGGCGTTAAAGATGGGATGAAGGATAAGGAATGAGAGACGTAAGTGGCTACATAATATATGAGCCTCTAGAACACTTAGATAGCTACCGGGCGAAAGGCAGTCAGCAATTAGAATTACAAATTACTAGTATCTAATCGTGTTAACAACTTCAGCTAAGCTAGAATGCTTTTGTTAAGAGTGGGGTCACGTCGGTAGTGCAATGGTTGTTTTCCTTTAAATATTTTATAGCTTTGAATGTCGTATTGTATTGTTGAGGTTATGTTTATTTTAGTTAGTATTTTTTTATTGTCCTTAGTATTTAACATGTTTAGCATAATCTATCGTAATAATAATCTCTTAAAGCTTAAGCTCTTTTAAAACTTTATTTATAGAAGGACAAGTAATAACGCTTAATAAATTTTGCAGTAGATGGGTAGTCTATTTCAGAGTCTACACATATGGGATATAATAACATTTTTTCAAGGAATTGTATGCTAATCTTTCGAATATTTTTAAAGTTTCCACAATTTGTGTAGACTATGGATACCAGTTTGTGTTGCACATAAATCTCACAGATTCTTGTAGTTGAAGCCACTGCATCAGCACTGATAATACATAATTATACATTGAAACTAAAAAGGCTTAGTTTTCGGGCAATGCAAATACCATTTGGCTTGTAAAAATCATTTTTGATACACTATACTGCACGGCTCTTAGATGAGAATAGTAAAAAATATGAACTGACTATAATCATATAGATATGCTTCTGATGTATACCTACCCCTTCGTCACGGGAGACGAGGGGGTTTTGTCCCGGCTGAGCTGTACCTTCACGCTGTCTTTGCCTTAGAATAATTAGCAAACATGTGATAAGCTGCTTACGGTTCGTAAGTGAGTAGGGAGGAAGTCTATATAAAAATAAAAATTTAAATAAAATTTATTGTTTCTTCAGTACTGGGCTGGGAACCTCACTTATGAAGTCCGACTTTTGTGGCTTCCAGTTGCAGGGCTTAAGTAACTCTTGGCCAACTTGATGAAGCCATTTGGTAGCCACTGCAAAGATTTAAACGTGACACGTGTATCTTGTGTTGCGATACTACAAGTTGGAGTACGCCTGGATTCCACGACGGCTATCCACGATCACAGGAGGTCGGTATTCTGGTAGACTGCACAGGTGGCGTAGTGGTTTAAGTGGTCGCTTCGCCACTACCACTGCGCTGAATGTTGTAGGTTCGAATCCCACACTGGACAAAAAATTGTGTTATTCGCTAATATGAGATAATCTGTTTTTACTTGACTGATGTTGTGTTGGTTTATTACAAATTTTGCCACTAGGCTCGCACAGAGATGAGTTCGATTACATCAAAGGGCAAGACTTTGTATAATCCTTTTGTTCCGAGTTTAAAGACTTTTTGTGTTCGTTGTATAATTTTTTTCGCAAATGGCGGCACTTTTACAAACATTGAAACAAGGAACACGAAATACACTTTCATTCTGAAAAATAGCATGATCCAGCTAATTAAACCTACGATACTGGGTGCATGGACAGCGGTGACGTCATTACCACATTACCATTTCCAAGGTGACCACTTAGCCCTGCAACCTCCATGAAGTTTAAGTTGCTTCATCAATACACCGAAGGTGATCGAACCCACAACATTCAGCGCACAGCCACAGCGAGATGACTACTTAAATCGCTGCATCATCCATTCATGATTGCATTTGCAAGATGCTACAACAATCCATCGAAAAACGTCAGTCGTACGCCGTGCTGCCGTCATAAAGTAAAAATACGTATCCAAAATTTTTATCGAAATTGTGTTTTCACATATTTGGACTCAGTAAAATATTTGCATCTGCCAGTATTTTTATATTAAATACTAGCTTTTACCCGCAGCTTCGCTCACGTAAAAGGTTACTTTAATTAGGTTATGTTAGTTACTCTTCTTTGTCATCGCCACCTCCCGTTACATGGGGTCAGCTTTCCTAATTCTGAGGCGCCACTTGTTGCGGTTGTTAATATCGTCCTCTACGAGGGACATTGTTTTCATGTCCTTTTGGACAGTCGTTAGCCAAGTTGCTGGCAGTCTCCCTCTTCCTTTTTTCCTGTTGCGACGGATAGGCACTTTTTCACTACGAAGTCTTCGGGTCGGCGAATCACATGCCCGTACCATCTCAGCCTCGGTTTTACCATTTTGTCAGCGATGGGTGCCATTTTTAGACTTCTTCGAATGTACTCGTTTCGGACTTTGTATTTCGTTGTAACACCTACAGACCAACGGAGCATTCGCATTTCGGCAGTATGAAGTTTTTGTGTGTGAATTCTTTTGGCAGCCCATGGTTGGCTGTCATATAACATAGCTGGTCTTATTGCGGTTTTGTATACTTTACCCTTAATTCTTACATGTATTTTCGTATCACACAAAACTCCCGTGAGTAAGCGCCATTTGCTCCAGGCCGTGGTCACTCTATGCGTGACGTCTGCGTCTATGGTACCATCGTCAGAAATTACTGATTCCAGGTATCGAAACTTACTAACTAATGGTAACTTGGTGTTTTCTAGCGCGACGTCCGTATTGAGCGAGCGCGTTTGATGAAAGTGGCAAACCATGGATTCGGTCTTGCTTCTACTTATTCGTAGGCCATTATCCTCCAAGGCTTTCCTCCATTGCTCCAGGTTTTGCTGTAGATCCTGTTTAGTGTCCGATATTAAAACGACATCATCTGCATAAAGCATGTTCCATGGTACTGTTTTCTGTATGTTCGCAGTCAAGTAGTTCATGACAATGTTGAAGAGCAGCGGACTCAGAACACTGCCCTGGTGAACTCCTACTTTACGTCAAAGCTGTCCGAGAGACCTGCTGGGCTTCTGACTACTGTCCGGACATGGCTGTATGTGTCTTGTACAAGGTTAACGTATTGTTCGGGTATGATATGTGCTCAGAGGGCTTGCCATATTACCGGTCTGGGGACCCGATCAAACGCCTTCTCCAAGTCTATAAATACCATCCACAATGTTTGTTTATTGTCTCTTGCTTTTTCCATTACAGTTCGAACAGCATGGACCACGTCCATAGTACCCTTTCCTGGTGTAAAGCCAAATTGTAATTGTTGTTATCTTTAGGAGCCTTTGGTTTATGACTCATTCCCAGATCTTTAATGTGTGCTAAGTGAGTTTTATACCTCGGAAATTCCCACATGTACGCATGTCTCCCTTATTCTTATAGAAGGGCACCAGTGTGCTTTTCCTCCAACATTGTGGCATCACACCTCCTATTAAGATGTTATTGAATAAGTTTGTGAGCCATGCGATGCCTTCGCTTTCCACACCTCTGCTGGGATTTGATCAGGGCCCGTTAGTGACGGCTTTCTTGGTCTCGTTTTCACTTATAGCACCGATAGGGCCCTGTGCCTTAAGTTTTACGGTCTCTGGTTGCCTGGGAAACTCTTCGTTCAGGAGCTCTTTGTAGTACTTATACCATCTCCGGTTGATGTCTGCATCAGATGTGAGCAACGTACCAGCTTCATTCTTTATATATTTGGTGGTTATAAAATCTTTCGTATTGTTGTGTCTACATTTTGCGATTTTGAAAATTTCGTATTCGTTTGCCCGTTTGAGATGTGTATAGAGATCATATTCAGTTTAATCCTTCTGCACTGCAACTGTTTTTCCTGGCTTCCTTCTTGACGTGCCTATACCTATGCTTGTCCTCGTGTGCCTTAATAGCCTGCCATATCTTAAAGAGGCGTTTCTTTTCTTTTACACTTTCTTTTGCTTGATCATTCCACCAAGCAGGATCTTTGGAGTTGTGTAAGGCTCCTTTAATGATGCCAAGTATTTTTTTAGCTGTTGCAACACAGACGTTCACAAATTTGGCCCACGCTTTGTCTGGGCAGGCACCCATGTTATTGCCCTCCTGCAGATGATCAACTAGCTTCTCTTTCAGAAGTTCAGCTTTGGCCCCATTCAGAGCGTGCCATTTTATCTTCTCTATTCTCGGTGGCTTAGTCCTAATTGGGTGATGGAGATTTAGTGCGAGAAGCAAGAGCCTATGTTGTGAGGTCAGAGGTTCACCTGGGATTACTTTGCAGTCTTTGGCTAGTGTGATGTTTTTTCTCCATTAGAAAATAGTCAATTTGTGACTTGGAGTTTCCATTTATGTATGTGATCAGGTGTTCATCTTTCTTTTGGAATTAGGTGTTAACTATACACAAACTATGGGTTGCTGTAAAGTCCAGGATCTTGTCTCCAAATCAAAACTTCTGGGGCCAAATCACAACAAATCGGCAAGGGATATCTTTCCGATTTGTCGTGATTTGGCGCCTTTTGGTTTCCTGTACGCAACATACGTCTATATTTCGTCGTTCTAGTACGGCACTAAGTTCCTCGCTGCGTCTTGTCATGGATCCAATATTCCAGGTGGCTATACGCATCTTGAATATTGGTGCCATGATCCGATGTTTCTTCTTGCCGTCGCTTGGGGGGGACACCCTAGTATTGCTCGTGTCTTCACTCGTGTCGTCGCTTGAGGGGGACGCCCTAGCCATTATCGCTCTCTTATTCTTGTTTTGCCTCATTATTAGTATTTTTTGTGGCTAGGGTTTTACAGCCGGCTGCCGCCTGACGCTAAGGCAGTATTACTCCCGGAGTCGTGTGAGACCCACCGTTAGACCTTCGTCTCATCCGCTGCCATCCCTACTCCATCGTCCTGCCTAAAGATGCAGATCCACCGCAACCTGTGGCCTCAATATGTAAGAGCAGCTTGTCAGTGGGTTTTGCCCCTTCCACCTGCTCCGCCGTACCAGTGGTCTTCACATCCGCCTTCACAGCCGTTGAGGTCTTCATCCGTATCCCTGGGCTTGGGCTCCGCGTTATACCCCGCAGAACTGGGTCCCTGTATAAACTCGGCCACCACCACACCCCGGCCTACTGAGATGTGTAGCGCCCACCCCCACGACATGGACGCGTCGGACAGGAGTTACCTCAGTGGAGGGCAGAGAAAGCGACTCTGTCGTTCCTGTGGCCGAGTTAATGCCCTCGTATATGACCGTGGGCAAAGGCAGGTTATGTTAGTTACTATTTTTTAATAAAATATAGCCTATGTTACTTGGTAATGTAGCTTTCAAATGGTGAAAGAATATTTTAAATCGGTTGTGTAGTTTTTGAGTTGAATCCTCACAAACGAACAAAAAAAAATCTAATCTTTTCTCTTTATAACATTATATAGATAAAAATATTGGCAGATACGTCCTTTTTCCTTAGGACAGCAGTGTATGACTATCGCTATTTCAATGTAGTACTTAGGATAAAACTGTTTAAAAAAATTTATTACCCCATTTAGATCCCTGCAATACAGGACAAGCTCCGTGTCTTGTGCTGTGGTCTGGCTTTCCCGTAGCGAGCAAATTGGAGAAGAAAATGGCAGTTCCTTTGACCGGTGCCACGCTTACACCAAGCTTAGTAAACACCGTTGCACCTCCTTGGGTTACATCCGAAATCTGGAAAAGAATGTGGTTAAATTAAACTGAATTACAGAGGTACAGTAGCTATGAAAGTGACTGATGTGCTTGAGGTCCGAGGTTCAATTTTCGAGTCGGACTATGGTACATACACTATCCAGAATTTATTAGTAGCAGAGTGAAGCCTAAATCATACATAAAGTATCTATGACATGAGTATAGTCTTAAATCTATATCCTTGAAGGGATAGCCAACGGCATGGTACATCCACGTTTCACTAGCTTTAGTTTCAAGCGAGATTAGCCCTAGCCTCCAAATAGCCACTAAAAATATCTAGACAGAAAAATACACCAAAAAGATGTTTACTTTTAAATTAATTAAGTATAAACACATATTATAAAACCAAGTCACCCGCCACCCAAGTTACAGGGTATCCAGAATGGGAAGGTTGACATCGAATTATAATAAGTTTTTTTATAATATTCTACCACATACACACAACAGCATCTAGCCCAAACTAAGCAGAGCTTGTACTATGGGAATTAGACAATGGATAAGCATACATATTATACATAGAAACACCCAGACCAAGACAAACATCCATGTTCATGCACACAAATGTTTGACTTGTGCGGGAATCGAACCCGCGATCTCAGGCGTGGCAGTTCGTTACACTAACCACTACGCCATCGAGGCCGACTTACTGGTTAAAGATAGGACATTATGAAAGAGACTCCACCGACAAGAGCTTGGCTCTTAAATTGAAGATGATGATAGTAGAATTATTTAATATTAATTCTGTCGTCTGTCTTGTTATTCGCGATTAACTCAAAAACTACACAACGGATTTTCATGGGTTTCACAAATAGATAGAGTAATTCATGAGATAGATGAATTAATTAAGTATGCACGCTAAGGACAGTGTGCATACTTACATAGACTGTGTTAGTAGGAATATTTCATCCAGTAGTGGAGGACCTCTTCTGGATAAAATATTCCTACCAACACAGTCTATGTATTTAACCGGCAAAGTTCCCAAAGACTTTCAAATCAATAAAATAGTCATGTTACCGAAAAACATTAAATACACTAAAATGTGAAGAGTACAGAAAGATTACTCGTATATCGCATACATAAAAAAAATTTTACTTAAAATATTACAGCTAAGAATAAGAAAAAAATCAGAGGAATGTATAGGTGAAGATCAGTATAGGTTTAGGCAAGGTAAAGGAACCAGGAAGGCAATGTTAGCCTTAAAATTAGTTACTAATAGAAGATGGGAACTAGGCCTAAGCACACACATCGCCTTTGTTGATCTATAAAAGGCTTCTGATATAGTTAATTGGAAGAAATTGATGAAAGTCTTGAACAATGCTGGGTTGGATTACAGGGATAGGAAGATAATTTTTTAACTTTACAAGGACCAGGAGGCTGTGATAGCAGTAGGAGAAGAAAGGGAAAGAGCAAAGATCAGACAAGGTGTTAAGCAGGGATGTCCACTGTCCCCGATGATTTTTAACATTTTCATAGAGTTCGCAATAAAGGAAATTATAGAAGAAGAATAAGGGGAGTAAAGATTAATGGGCAAAATATACATTTTATAAGATACGCAGATGACATAGCTGCAAAGTAGAGAACAGCTAGAAATTTTACTAAACCGAATGGACGAGCTTTTCCTACAAATTTGATTCAAAATGAATAGTCCTAAAACCAAAACAATGATCATATCTAAATTTCCTTCTATCAATATTGAACCCTTAAAATTAATAATTTTCAAATAGATAATGTTAATAAGTTCAGATACCTGGGAACATTAATAACCAGTGACTACAGATGCACTCCAGATTTAATGGTAAGAATAGGAATGGTATAAAGGAATAAAGGAGCATTTAACTCAAAAAACAACAACTTACGACCAAAAATATTTCAACTAAGACCAAGAAACGATTAATTTAAACCTATATCTGGAGTATAGCACTGTATGGCTCAGAGACATGGATATTGACACAAAGAGACAAAAAGAGATTGGAAGCATTTGAAATGTGGTGTTGGCGTAGGATAAAAAGAATAAGTTGGTCTAAAAGAAAAACAAATGAGGAAGTTCTAAATATGGTAAAGGAAAATAGACATAATTATTCTAAAAACAATAGAGAACAGAAGAGGGAAAATGTAAGAAACACCTTGGAAGGAAAAATAGAAGGCAGAAGGGAAGAGGAAGGCCAAGGAGGACGTTCATGATCAAGTGAAAGAAAAGGTCAAAGTTACGTCGTATCAAGAGGACAAAGCGCTGGCTGAAGATACGACATTATGAAAGAGACTCCACTGACAAGAGCTTGGCTCTTAAGTTGAAGATGATGATAGTAGAATTATTTAATATTAATTCTGGCGTCTGTCTTGTTGTTCGCGATTAACTCAAAAACTACTCAACAGATTTTCATGGGTTTCACAAATAGACAGAGTGATTCATGAGATAGATGTAAGTGTATAATTTGTTAAGGTTTTGTACTACACACCGGTGCGAAATCGCTAGTACTTACATAAAACAAAACAGTGGCTATCCTGTCACCGATGCGTTCAATTATATCATCTACGACATCGGTAGCATGCCTCTGTCAATAAAACATACATATGTAGTCTTACGCCTATATCCTCAAAAACATTTGCCAGTATTTTTATATTAAACTACCTTTTGCTCGCGTAAAAGTATGTTAGCTTATGTTAGTAACAACATTTTTTTAATTTTAATGTTGTCCTTAGGACTACACTGTCAAAAAAAAAAGATTATAGGTATCGATGTATAAAGGGGTAGGCTTAGGTATATTATATACGTTTTAGGTCTCACGATAAGTCATAGGACTTCAAATCATACCTAGTGGCTGAGGCCTATTGCCGTCTCTGGCCACAATGCCAGAGAACCGCCGCCACTTGATAAACTTATTGGAATAATATCATCCCTGTGTCATGATTTCTTATTTTTGTTAATAATTCTGTTCAGGAGTTTTTATTTACTCAACTGGCAACACAGCCAACCATAATTTTTAAATAGTGGGGTTATTGTGGAAAGGCAAAAATTAACTCGTCTCTCGGCGTAAGATCGCTCAGCAGTGAGGAACTAGCATTCAACTGAGTGAGACGTTCTCAACAGTCCGTGTAATTACTGTGGATTTGGTAATATAGTCACATAATATTTTAGACGAGTGAGTTTCATTATACCTGTATTAAACTGTCCCACTGCTGGCACGGGCCTCTTCTCAGTGTAAGAAGGTTTATGCCATAGTCCAACTCGCTAGCCCGGTGCGTGTTGGCAGACTTGACATAATATATGTATCTTTGAAAACATTATGGAGAACTCTCAGACACGCAGGTTTCCTCACGATGTTTTCCTTCACCGTTAAAGCAAGCGATTATTAACTATTTAATATGCACGGAACTTCTACAAGTAGGAGACCATTGGACTGTCATGCAGAGGTCTCGAGTTTGAACTCAAGGCACGAATCTCTGACTTTTCGAAGTTATTTGCGTATTAAATACTTAATTATCGCGTGCTTTAAGAGTGAAGGAAAATATCGTGACGAAACCTGTATATCTGAAAGTCCTTCATAAACGTTCTCGAAGATATGTGAAGTCTGCGACTGGGCCAGCGTGATGGATTATGGCCTTACCCTTCTTACACAGAGAAGATCCCCGTGCCTAGCAGTGGAAGAGTTTAATACAGGGCTGATATTATTATGTATTTGGTACTATCTGGGCCCAATAGCTCTAATATAATGTACTTTAGTATCATCTATTCCTTACGGGACTACTTGTACCTACAAATTTACCTTAAAGAAGTCATAGTGAGGATTATAATGACCACCCATCCCGTAGTTTAGGACTAGTAAACTTTCAGCCGTCTGTAGACTCAAACCAGTCATGTGCTTCACTCGTTGTGAGATGCGAGCAATGGTGGGCGACTTCAAAGCACGAAAAGAGCTTGATTTACTAATACGGTCTAAAGATACAACGGGTTTGCCAGTCTCATCGTTGACAACTGTCGTGCGTTTCAACTGTTGAAAAGTAAGAAAATATTGTCGTTCGTTTACGCGAATGTTATACATTGAAATTAAACTACTTTATATGGATTTTATCGCGTTTTTTATTTTAAGACACTTTTAGTACATAATTTTAAACTCTCCCCGTGAATAAGGCTGCTGAAAAGCAATCGAAACGTCAGAGAAAGTGTAAACTTAAATAATAAAATATCTCAAATTGTAGTAAAAATCAATAATAGTAGTGTCATAGTTCATAAGTATGTAATAAAAGTGTTTAAAATAAATAACGCGATAAAATCCGAATAAAGTAGTTTAATTTAATTGAAGAAAATGTTATATTGTGAATGGATTTTGGATGGGGTAGAACTATTAAGCTATTTGTCAAGAAATTTTCGAAAGCAGCTCGCAATCTGGAATTGTTCTGGTAGACAGCAATAAGCTCGGCCTCTCTTACATGGAATCTAAAAACATAGTTGGCGACTGCTGTAATTGTGGTTCTGATGTCGATCCCTACACGGGACTAAACTTTGTGTGATCCACAATTGGTTGTTCTGAGTATACGTGTTCTTTGTGTCCGTTGTTTGAATGTTTGTAAAGTCCAAAAACACACATGGGCGCCGGCGTCGCCAGGATTATTTTCAGGGAGGTGCACTTACATGTAAACATTTTACTATTAATTGATATAAAATATGGAATTATATATGTATGTATATTATGTAAATTAATGTAATGTCAAATTCAATTCGCGCGGGTATTGGATCGAATAAATTTCGCGCATCGGAAAAAAATTTTTCTATGAATTTTCTTTCCTGACAGGGGGTGCCCCCTTGCACCTTGCACCGGCGCCCATGAAAACACACACACAGGAATTATATATAGAGCGAGGGGACTCTTTTAAAAAAAATAAAGGACACGTGTATGATATACACCTCAGCCAACACGTCCTGTTATTATTGAGTTGTTCTGTCAAGAAATTCTTAGAAGAAGCACGCATTCTGGAACTGTGCCTGTCTATCAGCAATAAGTCCGCCTACTATTACATGGATTCTGGACTTTTCGCAGGTCTTGGATGGGATTACTAGTTCGGGTATACTATACTTATATTATTATAGAAAAAAAGATTTGATTTTTTGTTTATTTGTTTGTACGGTTTGAAATCAAAAACTACTTAACCGATTTAAAAAATTCTTTCATCGTCAGACAGCTCTATTATCACCGAGTAACATAGGCTATAATTTATTTAAAAAAAAGAAGTACTATTACTAATAAAACCTTACCTAACCTACTTTTATTTACGCGAACGAAGCCGCAGGCAATAGCCAGTGTTTTATTTTGCTGTAAAGAATTTCTCACGCACGGAGCACGCATTATAGAACTGAATCCATTAAACAACAACGAGATGGGTGTAAAAACCCAGGATTCAACCTCTTCGTCTTAAATGTACATCATGTGACCTTGTGACCCCTATATCTCGGGGGTCTTTTGAACCACAGGGCCCATATTCAAACTCAACCGAGTTATGACCCCAAGGTGTCTGCACACTAAGATAAAAGTTAATCGGTTCAGTGGTTCCGGAGTTATTTCGTCACTAACAGACAGACACACAGACCCACATAGTGTTTTCATTAACCTCTGAAGAAGACTTGGAGATTAATAAGGTTGCTGGTACGTAGAATCTAAGACTGGTGAAATGTTTTCATAATAAACTTCCTACCCTTTTTCGGGTGGGATTTTCGGATAAGGCAATATTGTTTAGCAAAAAATTCTCAGTACCAGCAGTTAGCCTGGAACTTTATTGCCCGGCAGACAGCATTAAGCTCATCAGCTATTTCATCGGACCTAAAAAACAAAGATGAAACATACGAAATGCATTATTACATACATACACCTCTGCTTGCCCTCTCAGCGATATAAACGTGCTATTGTAGGCGTATCTGCACAGACTGAGGCCGTAGTGGTTTAAGTTGTCACCTCGCTACTGCCAACGCGCCGAGTGTTGTGGGTTCGAATCCCAAACGGGACAAAAATTTGTGTGATCCATAAGTGGTTGTTCCGAGTCTGGATGTTCTTTATGTCCGTTAAATGTTTGTAAAGTAGCCCGCGATACATGAATTATACCTATCGCGGGAGTGGCATATTTTTAAATAGAAAAAAAATGTGTATCACCTTAGGTCTAGCCATCTGTTTGATCGTCTCCATTTCATTGTCACTAAGAACATCATGGAACAGCATAAGATCTGGCTTGTGGTACAACATCTCAATCTTGAAGGGCGCTATTGTCAAAAATGGATGATTCTCAGACAAATAACGACATTTCAACCTGTAATAAATTAAATGAGATGGGTGTAAAAACCCAGGATTCGACCTCTTCGTCTTAAATGTACAAGTTATGAAAAGAAATGACCTCTATATCGCAGGGGTCTTTTGACCCACAGGGCCCATATTTAAACTCGACCGAGGTATGACAAGGTGTCTGCACACCAAGTTACAAGTCAATCGGTCCAGTGGTTCCGGAGTTATGCCTGTCACTAACAGAAATCTGTCACTAACAGACAAACCGTCACAAAGTGCTTTCATTAACCTCTTCGAAGAAGGCACAGAGGTTAATAATTGATGAGGTTTTGAATTTCAATATATTTCTCTTAACTGTATAGATGGCGTAGCTGTTTAAGTGGTTGTCTCGCCAATAACACTACGCCGAAAGTCATGGGAGTCTTATCACACACGGAAAGAAAATTATGTGATCCAGAAATGGTTGTCCCGCGTTTTCACTGTTATTAACCTCTAAGTCTTTTTCGAAGAGGATAATGAAAACACTTTGTGGGTCTGTGTGTCTGTCTGTTAGTGACAGGCATAGCTCCGGAACCACTGGACCTATTGACTTGTAACTTGGTATGCAGATACGTTGGGGTCATCCCTCAGTTGAGTTTGAATATAGACCCTGAGGGTCAAAAGACCCCCGAGATATAGGGGTCACATATTTAAATGGGAAAATATTGACTTTTAACTTAGTGTGCAGACACCTTGGGGTCATACCTCGGTCGAGTTTGAATATATGTGTCCTGTGGGTCAAAAGACCCTCGAGATATAGAGGTCACAATGTCACATGTATTTTAAATGGCAAAATGGCTTCATCTATATGCAGAGTGGTGATGTGCTGATTCAAGTTGGTTGCTGCTGTTTGCTGTCGAGTTTTGTCTTGTGCTGCGTTTTGCAACACAACATGCCCAACACTGGGCATGATGCCCAACAATGGACATGATACCCAACAATGGTCATGATGCCCAACAGTGGACATGATGCCCAACAGTGGGCATAATGCCTAACAGTTGGCATGACGCCTAACATTGGGCAAGATGCCCAAAGGTGGACATGAGGCCCAACTGTGGGCATCATGCCCAGCAGTAGGTACGATTGACTTGTAACTTAGTGTGCAAACACCTTGGTGTCATACCTCAGTCGAGTTTGAATATGGTCCCTGTGGGTCAAAAGAACCCCGAGATATAGGGGTCACATGAAGACGAAGAGGTTGAATCCTGGGTTTTTACACCCATTTCGTTTGTGTTGGTTTGAATATTTGTAAAGTTAAATTGTCCTGCTATACTTGAATTGTTTCTAATACGGGAGAGTGTTTTTAATTGAGAATAACACTGCACATGCTCGGTAGTGTTTGCAATCGCAGCTCGCAGTTGCTTCTCGGAAAATCGTTACAAACAAAATGATATTGAGTAAGGTGTACATAATATATGTTATAAACAAAACAAAACCATTTTTTTTGAGTAGATATAAGTTTTCCATATTAGATATCAGTAAACTTTTAAAATTATACCGAGAATGTAGAATTGCAATTCAGCATCTTATATACAGGCTCCCAATTGAATCACCCGCAATATTTAAAGAGTTAATAAATTAGACTACAATGTGGTACCAATAACAGCGAAATAGTACTAAGGTATCAAAATGTTCATTAATTTTCTAATACGCAAAATGCAAGGCGCCATTTACACATACCTGCTTGATACTTCTATGGGTACGCCCAATTCACCGCGACACATTGCCTCAAACTCAAAGTCTTCTGTGTCTTGGTTTATTGTGGTTTTGGAGAACTTTTTGTTTTTGTTTCCTGCTCCCTGTACATATATGTACAATATAAGTATTATATCACCAGATTTCGCTTGCGTAAATGTAGGTTAGGTTATGTAAGTAACTGTACTTTTTTCTAGGTGAAGACTATCCTATGTCCTTCCTCTTCCCTCCTGTGTACTTTTGATATAAAAAGTTGTAACATTTTAGTTGATGGTATACCAAATTCTAATCTTAACTAATATTATAAATGTGAATGTGAGTTTGTTTGTTTGTTACGCTTTCACGTCTTAACTACTGGACCGATCATCATAAAATGTTGCATATAATATCTTGTCAGGAGAACAGAAAAGGAACTAAACAAACCTACATTTACTAAATAAATCTAATACGCAAATAATGTCAAATATTATCAAAATCTTGTGATTGAATTCAATACCTCTACGTGAAATAGAATCGAAGGTGAATTAATATCCAACAGTAAAATAGAATGTACAGCAGCGATAGCTCAGTGGGGAGATCAACACACTGCAATGCAGAGGATCTCGGGTTCGAACCCATGTCGCGAACCTCTGATTTTTGGAAGTTATATGGCTTTTTAAAATTATGTGCCTATTGGTTGACAATTATTATCGCCTGCTCCGTGCCTCGGAAAGCACGTTAAGCCGTCGATCCCGACTGCCATGAACATCTATGGCAGTCGATATTGGGAAGTCAGTACCCTCTAATATCCTGACTCTAGTCTAGCCTTAGGGTATCGTTAGCCTTTGGGTTGCGTAGGTCAGATGGCAGTCGCTCCATGTAAAAACTGATATCCAGTCAAATCCGTTTAGACTAGAAAGCCGAACCCAAGTGAATTGGGAATAATAAAGGCTAGGGAGAAGAGTAAAATAGAATGTATACTTTACCTTTAGGTGATATTCAATTATGTTTGTAAGTTGTGGATGTCCCGGAGCTATGACTCTCTGAAGCCAATCTAGGTCTTCTATTGAGTATTCTGCAAAAAGGTATACGGTGTTGCACTGTTACGTACAGCTATATACTTTGATTGATGAAGTAAAAACTGTCCTACGTTTACGTCAATATTGAAACAATACTTTAGGTGGATTTTATCGCGGTGTTTATTTTTAAAAGACTCTCTATACTAATATTATGAAGCTGAAGAGTTTGTTTGTTTGTTTGAACGAGCTAATCTCAGGAACTACTGGTTTGAATTGAAAAATTCTTCTAGTGTTGGATAGACTATTTATTGAGGAAGGCTAGAGGCTATATAACATCACGCTAAGACCAATAGGAGCGGAGCAGCAATGAAAAATGTTGCAAAAACGGGAAAATTATCTTATATGAAGAAGGCGGAATTGCGCGGGTCAGTTAGTTATTACATAATTTTAAAACTATTAAACAGGTTTTGTTCGGTGATATAGTATGTGGCGGTTGCTGGTCGCATGTTGTAATTGTTACTGTATAGGTCCTGCGAGAATACCAGCATTGCAATTTTAACTGCAACAATCTTCGATCAAATATACCATAGATGCACATTCTCATACAAAAACCGCGTCAATATGTGGCACTGACCAGTACTACTTACTTATAAGTGTCTGCATTTATTATGCAATCCAGGAAATAAACCAGAATAGTCATTGAACGCCCACTGAGAAACATTTTGTAAGAGTTTAATTAAAACGCGTCAATGTAAAGCGTCCTAAGTGTGTTACTCGCGATACGTAAGTGTACTAAGTATATGGTACGGTATGGTGTGTATGGTATGGTGTCGATTTGCTCTCGCTTACGGGCAGCGCACGCAAGAGTGAGTGGGACAGGTGCATAATATAGCGCATACGACTGATTTATGCACAGTTTTGTTAAGGCCGTTTTTCGAGCGACGATCGTGCATCTATGGTATATTTGATCGATGGCAACAATAGCTGACGCAGGTAACTTATTTGGTCTCCATACTGTATACTGTACTGTATATGATTATATTTTATTGTACTGCAATAAGGCTATACAAATAAGAATATTTTACTTTCTTTTATTTGTTCTATCTTTCTTTTATTACTATTAAACTCTGTAATGTATTAGTTACTGTTTACTTCTATTAAAGCTATTTAAATTGTTAAAACTATATAAATTGAAGTTTACGCTTTCCCCGAAGTTTCGGTTGCTTTTCAGCACCCATGTTAACGTGGACCGTACAATGTAGTTTTATTTCGATGAAGTAAATGTTAATGGACTATTTAATTTCGTTTTAATAGAAGTTTTGACGTTTTAATTTTTGAACATCGTGTGGGATGGGAAATCAATTTTATTTTATACTACAGACATCTTTTGTACCTACTTGATAGAGCGCTGGTAGCCCAAAGGTTAAGGCGTTGGATTTACGACCGAAAGGTGGCGGTTTCGAACCCCACTCAGTGCACTACTGACGTGAACCCACTCCTAACACAAGCATTCTAACTTAGTTGGAGCGGTTCATAAGAATACAAATAATTTGAATCACAAATAGCTAGAAATCTTTAAAAAAAATTGATAGCAACGCTTAAATTATTATTAATGATACTTATACATATGTATGCTAGAGCCGCTTAAAGCTAGCTTTTTTTTTGTTTTTATTTTGCTCGTCAAAATGACCACACTCCACCTGATGGTAAGCAGTCGTGTGGTCTAAGAGCAGTGGCCTCCACACCGCCCCCACAGCAGCCGAGGCGATGTTGAGGTCTCTACTTTAACGGCCTGAGAAGATGCTTTTTCACGCCCCGCTTAAAGGACCCAGGATTGATGCTTTATGGCTCTTGCATATTAAAAGATGGGTCGTCACAGTACCTCTGTTTAGACCTCCCACGATATGGCTTGAGATTGAGAGGAATAAATTAGATCCACTTATGTCCATTTTCAACATATAAACTAGACACACGATCCTTCTAATATGACGGTGCTAAAGATATCATAATCATATCGATTCTGATCATAATGACTGCTACTAATTAAAGTGAAATTTGTTTGTAGAGTGTTTCTGTTACTTTGAATGTGACGGACTGCACGGATGGTGTAGTGGTTAAAGCGGTCGCCTCGCCGCTGCCATTGCGTCGAGTGTTGTGGGTTCAAATCCCACGCGGCACTAAAACTTTATCTAATCCTCATATTGTTGTTCGGTGTCTGGGTGATCTTTGTGAGCTTTTAAGCAACGGACACAAAGAACTTTGACAAACTTTGTAAAGTGTGCCGCGACACTGGAATTATTCATAGTGAAAGAGATTTCTTAAAAAAATGTAAAAAGTAATCGTCGGCTTTACCAAGCTGATGACATGTCTTGTTAACGTAATCCAGAATATCATAATCAGTGAAGGGATATGGGATCTTTTCTTTGTGATATTTTTGAAAAGCTTCGACCATCCATGCGCGCGCCTCCTTATAATTTGCCGCGTTGTACAATGCTCGGCCAAGCTCGTAGCAGTCACCCGCTGACATTGGTACACTGTAAATGGATAAAAAAATCAAAAGCATCATCACTTAGCATCAGATGTGATAGAAGTATTATATGCGGCATGCTGTTTAAAAGGATCTAAACGTAGTTTTTGGGATGGCACATTCCCAACGCACTGATCTTACAAACATTCAAAGCCACCTACCTGCTTACCCATGGGGAAAATATCTATTTGCTACCATCATACCTATGTATATTGGTCAAATTAACTAAGCATGAGTTTTAGCCAGACTGTCTATAAAGTAACGCCGAACCATCATCTCTTCTATGTAATATTTCGAGAAATCCAGATTGCGCATATTGTTTACGCATAAAATGTTATAAAAAGCAACGGCAGCTCAAAGGATATGACATTGGAATTGCGATAGCCTGTTCGTGATCAGTTAGATGTGGTTTCGAACCCAAACTATCCCGGCTTTATCGAAGTGAATCCAAACAGAAAAATGCTAGCACAATTTCAAATTACACACTTGTGTTATCAACTAAAACCAGCCATTTTTGTTAAAGAATATTTTCATTTTTCATTTCAATGCACTAGGAACGAATCCTGTATCGCGGGGACTTTACAAACATTCAAACAACGAACAAAAAGGACACCCAGACTTGAAATAACCATTTGTGGATCATACAAAGTTTTGTCCCGTGTGGGATTCGAACCCGCAATGCGCGCAGTGGCAGTGGCGAGGCGAGCATTTAAACCACTAGACCATTGCTAGTAATCTTTTTTTCTTATACAACAAAGGTGGCAAACAAGCATACGACCCACCTGATGGTGGGTCGAGTGGGATAAGTGGTCACAGTAGCCTATGGACGCCTGCAACACCAGAGGCATCACTTGCGCGTTGCCGATCCTTTAGAAAAGGAAGTGCGAAGGAGAAGTAGCGGGAAGGGGGAAAGAGGTGATTGGGCCTCCGGCACTCTCACTCACCGAACGAAACACAACATTAGGAATACTGTTATTTCACTTCGATATTCTGTGAGACGGTAGTCCTTCCCCGAACGAGCCGGCCCATTCTTGCTGAAATCAGCGAGGCTCTACTACTCATAAGCGTAATCTCTTAAAGAAATATAAACTACTCAGCAGATCTAGCACGCTTCTCAATTCAAATCATATTTTACAACATTACTATCAACATTACTACCGATTTATAATTATATCTACCTATAAGCAACTCCATTGAGGTTTCCTTCGGCAAGTTGTTTAACATCCAAACGATACACCTTTTGCAACCGAACGAGCGCATTTGCAGCGCCTGCCAGATCCGCCATATCAGGATACAAGACGTTTTTTTGTTTCTTGCTTATATTTTTTAAATGTTCTGAAACAGTAGGCGCTAAGTTATTTTCTTCATTCAGTAGCAGCGATAGCCTAGTGGGCAACCGTTGTACTGCCACGCGGTGGTCTCAAGTTCGATTCCACTGCACGAATGGCGTAGTGGTTTATGTGACTGCCTTGTCGATGCGATCCCCACACGAGACAGAACTTGTGTGTTCCACAATTAGTTGTTCCGAGTCTGGGTGTTCGTTGTGGCCGTTGTTTGAATGTTTGTAAAGTCCCCCGCGACACCGGAAGTGATCCTAAAACGAGAGTTCTTTTAAAAAAGAAATTCCAAGGACTCTCTTTCAGAAGTTGTGTGCGTATTAAATAGTTAATTAACGCTCGCTTTAACGGCGAAGGAAAACATGGTGAGGAAACCTACATGTCTGACAGTTCTTCATCATGTTCTCGAAGATATGTGACGTCTATGAACCCGTACTCGGCCAGTGTGGTAGACTATGACCGAATTCTTCTCAAACTGAGACAAGGCCCGTGCCCAGCAGTGGGGAAATTTAATACAAGGTTGATATTATTATGAATTCAGCTATGTATTATTTTTTGGCTTATTTACAATTGGTTTACCTTCTTCTATTTTTAAACCACTGTTTAAATAATTTAAATCTATCGTCAGTCTTTTTATGAGAGTGAAAGCGTTGATGGGATTGCCCATGTAGTTAGGAATGTCTTCCATGGCTTTATCGTGATGTGTTTTGAAGTGATGCAAGTGCCTGAAAAACATATTACACTATAACTTAAGTAGAATATACGTACTGTAGTGAAATCTACAATTGCGTGTTCAAAATGCTTGTTTATTTATTTGATCACTACGAGAGTATTTATATTACAATATTGAGTATGTGTGAGCATACACATATACACACATGTAAACAGAAATATATGACTAAGTAAAATATTGAATAATAATTCAGCACAATTAATTTCAGATAGGTTGTGCATACTTACCAAAACACAGGAAAAACTTTTAATTAATTTTACCTTTTTATAACAGAAAGTATTTCTTCTTGTCTTTGAACATACAACTCTAAATCATTAATTATTCTCTTCTGAGTCACTAGCAATCCTTCTAGTTCTGCTATCGACGAATATAGCTCTGCATTTATTTTTACAGAAACTGTGAATGCTAACACCATACATATTGAATACAACATCACTTACAAAATATATTTTCTTTTAAAAGTAATATGTGCTAAACGAATGAAGGCAGCACATTTTTGTTTTTACAAATTTTATGTTAATTATGAATGTTATCGCGGTATTTTAATGAGCGTTAAATTAATTATGAAACGAATAAGTGATTATGGTTAGTGTAATAGAAAAATATGAAGAATAGGTATACATAAAACTGAATCTAGCTTTGCTCACGTTAATGTTAGGTTAGATTAGTAACAGTATTTATTCTTGATGAATGGTACCCTATATCCTTTTCTGTTCCCTTGACAACGTGTATGCGAAATTTCATGATGATCGGTCGAGTAGTTAAGGTGTGAAAGTGTAACAAACAAACAAAGAATCTCATTTTAGTTAATATTTTCGGTTTCGATTTCCGTATATTATATTATTCGTATATTTTATGCCATCAAAACCATACTTGTAAAAAAAACCAAGTCTCGCAACTCAGTTCTTTACCGTAAAAAGTTGTGAGATCCATGTAATACCAAGTCGGTTAATTTATTCAGTCCCTACTTAAGGGACCTTCTGTCTTAAGTTATTACGCAATTAGCTAACCAAACAACATCTTATAGTGACCATATCAATATTAAAAATCTTTTATGTTTTAAATATATAAATTGAGTTGGTAATCGTTTGAAAACACAATGTATGTCACAAGTAATACATATTATATTAAATTAGATTGTTTAGTGCGGTTATTATTATTGTTATTATACATAATATTATACAGGTACACTGATTCATTCACTGCAAATGTAACTTTGTAATCCTATATATGGGGTCCCACAAGGGTCCTTTGTTTTTATTTAAGTATTTCAATTATATTTTAAGTTACCTTTGTGGAAGAGAACATAAATCATTATTAAAGTTATTTATACAGTTAGTGTATCTAGAAAACTGGACCAAAATTGCAAAATATTTTAGTTTTTCCTTGATTTATGCACTAAACACTAATTGTATTAAATTTAGAAATTTGAAGCTTCTATGTCATTAATGCACAACATTAATGCACAACAGCATATTTTGCAAGGCAGCAGTGCTCTTCAATAAAATACCAAACCAAATAAAAACACTTAGTATCTCACTCTTTAAAAAACATTTTAAAACATATCTATGTAATAAGTGTTATTATAGTATAAGTGAATTCCTATCGGATACAATTTAACATTAATTATAATAATTATATTAATTCTAGTTCTTTGTCGACTTTGATCATGACATTCCTTTTCGTGCCTAAGTATGTACTAACCTAATTAATCCACTCGACCTAAAGGTTTATAAGTTCATTAAATGTAATATATTTTATACATATTTGAATTGAATATTAATTTCAACTACCAAAGACATATTTTAAACTATAACTATCTAACTTTAATTTGCAATTTGTTTTGACATTATGTTATATATCATGTAACTATTTCTATTTTTAATATTTTATTACCTAAATCTTGTAATGTAAGTATTTATTGTTTCTAATATTTGTATCAGTGATCGTGTCTTACATTAAAATAAAATGAATAATATCTTGATTATCAAATTCAATACTGTATAATAATAATATAGATTATGATTATGTTAACAAGACTGTCTTAAAACTTTTATAATTTTGTACACCACTATGGTCAAACATGTAGCTACTTCTAATTATCTTTAACATCTGACATGCAACATGTTGTATTTTCACTCATGTTTAAACAAAATAAATTATCAAAAAAAAAATGTCTGCTAGAAGTGCCTTAGAGTTTTGATGATCGGTCAGTCAGTGAGTGAGTTACAAAATTAAGAAACTTTGACTAGGTATAATTCTTAAACTACTGGTTCAAATTAAATAAAATTTGAAATGTACCGTGTTTATACAATGCATACTTGGTTACTGAAAATTCAGGCTTCTAGTTTTATCCACAACGAAGTTATAGGGGGGGTCGAAAATGGCCTGAACTGTTTCGAGAAAAGTATGGTACGGCTGTGCCGCTTTTTTTGCTGGACTTGGCGGGGACACTGCCGTGCCCCCAGATATTCTAGCAAACCAGCATACGCTCTGACTGATGGTAAACTTATGATTACCTACTCTCTTGTAGAAGCAGGGGTATACATGTGTATATGTGTGTGATAAGTATTAATAGGCCATGTGGCCTATAAATACTTATTTCTTGTAATACCAGGGGTATTACTTGTGCTTTGTCGACTATGTAAGGTAAAAGAATTAAAGATGATTGTGGGAGATAGGTGCACATTATTAATTATGTACGCCTCTAAAACTTTTAGAGAGCTACCGGGCGAAAGGCAGTCAGCAATTTGAGTTACAAATATAATGAAACTCACTCGTCTAAAATATTATGTGACTATATTACCAAACTCACAGCAATTACACGGACTATTGAGAACGTCTTACTCAGTTGAATGCTAGTTCCTCACTGCTGAGCGAACTTTCGCCGAGAGACCAGTTACTTTTCCCTTCCACAATAACCCCATTATTTAAAAATGATGCTTGGCTGTGTTGCCAGTTGGGTAAGTAAAAACTCCCGAACAGAATTATTAACAAAAATAATAAATCATGACACATATTACTAGTGTCTATTGGTATTAACAACTTTAGCTAAACTAGAATGTTTTTGTTAAGAGTGGGGTCACGTCGGTAGGGCAATGGGTGAGATTTGAACCCGCAACCTCACGTTTGCAAGTCTAATGCCTTATTCATTCGGCTATCGCCGTTTCAAATTCCAAAAACGTTTCATTGTTCGATATATTGTTCACAATATAACAAATAATCAACTACCCCATTTTAATCAAATAAAATAATCAGTCACACACACTTTTTAAATTTTGTCACTTTCTATTTTGCTGACTTATTCGAACAAAAGCCGACGTAATCTCGAATGAATATAAATGATATGAACATCCGAATGGCGCCGAACCGCAGCCGGAAATGGCCGAGGATTTGTCACTGTCAAATTTGAATACGCGAGAACGGATGCGGGAAAAACGAATGTCATCTGTTACTTGGGACTGTTTGCTAGATATGTATTGTGCTGAAAACTTTTTTATTTGCTTCGATGTCTGGTGGGCAGCGAATGTAGAATTCATACTATTTTGCATGTAATAGATCATAATAAAACATTAATTGTAGTTATTGTTATTTTGAAAATATTATGTTAAACATGTTATTCTACTCCCTAGCCTTTATTATTCCCAAGTCACTTGGGGTCGGCTTTCTAGTTTAACCGGATTTGACTGGATATCAGTTTTTATACGGACCGACTGTCATGCTACGCAACCCGAAGGCTAACGATACCCTAAGGCTAGACCAGTGTCGAGATATTAGAGGGCACTGACTTCCCAATAATGAATGCCATAGATGTTCATGGTAGCCAGGACCGACGGCTTAACGTGCTCTCCGAGGCACGGAGCAGGCGATAATTGTCAATCAATACACACATAATTTCGAAAAGTCATATAACTTCCGAAAGTCAGAGGTGCGCGACATGACTTCGAACCCGAGACCCTTTGCATTGCAGTCTATTGGTCTTTGCACTGAGCTATCGATCGATCTATTAAGACTAGTCTTGTAACCAGGCATAACTTGCGCATCTCTAATGCAAGTACTAAGATTACTGTATTCTATGTAGACAACACCTAAAAACATTAAGTTCTTTGGTTGTGAGCATTTGTAGGGTAGTTGTTTGGCCACGGTGGCACAACGGTAGGTCTTGTTACATCCCTACGTCGGATTAAGTGTTTTTGTCGAGAGATTTTCAATAGCAGCATGAAAATTGGAATTGTATCCGGTTGCCGGCAAAATGCTTACTTGGGACTTAAGATCTATCTGGGGAATGTGATGTGAGAATATATTCGTGAGACTATAATATATCTATACGATGGACTGCCCTAGAAAATTCGCTTCAGTTTTAACTGCACGGATGACGTAGTGGTATAAGTGGTCACTGGCACTGCCAACGCGCCGAGTATTACGGGTTCGATGCCCATACGGGAGAAACATTTGTGTGGTCCAAATTTGGTTGTTCCGAGTTTGGGTGTTCTTTGTTTCCATTGTTTGTATGTTTGTTAAGTCCCTCGTGATACTTACATGAATTATTCCAGAAACAGGTCGTACTTCCTTTTAAAAAAATATTACAATCGAATTTAATTTTTCCGTAATGCATAAGTCTTAATTTGTTGGCCTGCCCGCCATCCGTTCAGCACCAGGTCCGAGAGGCGGCGTGCGTGTTCCCACGCGTGCCTCTGTGTCGTGTCCATCTCCCCTCTAGGGGGGGACATTAGGGATTTTTGTCTAGTGACCTTAGGGTAGGTCTATTCGTGTAGTGGCCTGCCGTTTCATACGGCGGACCAAAACCTCGGCGGGGTCGCGACCGCATGTGCAAGTGATTCACGCGGCCCTGCCGATAGTGGTTTTGTCGAGGAACACCGTGGTAGGTTTAGTCGGTATTCCGAGAGGTACATAGTCTTAATTTGTTCATCGGCGTACAGATATCACCATTATTATATCTCGATATGATTAAGCTGATAGGTTAAAAGGAAAGCTACCAATATTTTTATTATAGGTACAATTTCTGTAAAACCTTGATACTTAAATAGAAACAATATTTTTGTAGGTACTTACTTGGATTTTTATATCACACACTATTCTCCGTGAAGCGTTCTTTCTAGCAATTTTCTTATAAATAAATCCAAACTAAACACAGCGGAATGCTTTTTAAAACCTATTATTTATTGCGGACATAAATCTCGAAAGGAAACCTGTCGTAAAACGAACGAACAGACATCTCGAAAATTTTACGTTTACAAATAAAAATAGAGGCTAACCCTCCCAATCTTCATTTGCCGAACACCGATACATTTCCATTTCGAGTATTTCAAATGTAAAAATGAGTAATGACGTGTCTTCGTAATTCCTGTAGGATTTTTACGGGACTCATCTATTATTTAGGCAAAGCTTAGTCAGATTTACAGTTTCCGTTCGGCGTCGGCTTGAGTTCGCGCGTTTGTCATTCGAGTTCTCGTGGTAGTTGTTTTTTGCACCTGCGGTGTGAGGACTGTTAGGTTTTGTCTTGTTTGGGCAGTTACTTATCGCAGCATCAGTCATGTTTTTGCTTTTGGATTTATTCTGCCTTGAGTTTAATGTGGAGGTATTTATGTTTCATATTGTACAGAGCATAACGACGGGAATAACATATTGATTATTCCCATGATTATGTTCTGTATTTATTACTTGGTACGTATTTGTCTATCTGCAGTAACTTGTAACTTATCTGTAGTTAATTTTTACTCTTCTTCTCGCTAGCCTTTATTATTCTTAAGTCACTTGAGGTCGGCTTTCTAGTCTGTTATTTTTTTAAATTAGTAAAATATTAAGATTGTTTCGGGTGGTTAACATATGACTATCTGAAACGATTATACGAAAAAAATCGGTACATTCATTTCTCTAAAAACATTATTCTAATAAAAAAATATATGGTCAGGGTTATTCTATATCACCAGTAGAATGCATGGTTAAAAGGAATTAAACGGTTTCAAAATCACCCTGTATATTTACTTCCTTTAAATAAGAGCAAGCCAGCAACTCGGTTCAATGTCTAAAGCATTATGAACAAAATTATCCTTTGCAATTTAAACCCAACTATAAAACGTCATCAACTTTTGATATGCCCAGCACCCCTGTCCCACTTACAAACAATATATCTGTACAAAATAAACAGAACGATGTTCATTGGGTAGCGTTACGTATGTGCATTAATCATTTTATGTAAAGTCGGCTAAGTGCTGCTGATTAATGATGGTCAAGCTTGGAAAGTAACACCACTGAGAGTTCGGAGAGCTTGTACTTAAGAGGAAACACTAAGGGCGAGAGAAAGAATGATGAAAAATAGGTATATGCAAAATCTATTGCTGTCGCGCAGTGCTATGTAAAGTATATCATGAGCGCGATAAAGACAACTGCAGCTTGGACCGAAAATACCTATTAAAATCAACTACACAAAATCAACGTTTCGTAGTCCCCTGACTCCTTCTTTCTTTTTCATTTAAATTAAAGAAAGACTGGCCGTGTTCCCATGTTTTCCTTTTTTGACGTAATCTAGTCAAATTTGTTTTCTGGATGTTTGAACACAGCGGAAAATCTGGTCAATATTTGAGGTTTTTGAAGCCTTATGTCTCTTTTAATAATTAATTTATGAAAAAAAGGAAAACATAGGGACATGGTAATATTACAGAGCCCATACATTTTTTGGAAAAATTGTTGCTCTACTGCCATTATCCAGGGAAGAAACAGGGGACTACGTTTGTATGGAAAAACGGCGCTTATGTTTTCTCTTAAAATAATCATGCAATACTGGTTTGACACCTTGTGGATCAAGTAGTATTTACAAAACACACTATAGAAACATATTTACACATTTATTCCTTTCACGGAAGTAGATAGATTAGTGAAAGAAGTTCACTAAACTGACTGCTATTAGCTGAAAATACATAAGTACATTAATTTTGGAAATTTCATACCAGTATGTTTATAGCAGCGATAGCCTAGTAGGAAACCATTGGACTGCCACGCAGAGGTCTCGAGTTCGAAGCCAAAGCGCGCATCTCTGACTTTTCGAAGTTATATGCGTATTAAATACTTAGTTAATTATCGCTTGCTTTAACGGTGAAGGAAAATGTCGTGAGGAAATCTACATGTCTGAGAATTCTCCATAATGTTCTCGAAGATATGTGAAGTCTGCCAACCCACACTAGGCCAGCGTGGTGGACTATGGCCTAACCCTTCTCACAGTGAGAAAATGCCCGTGCCCAGCAGTGGGACAATTTAATATAGGGCTGATATTATTGTTATACCAGTATGTTTACAAGAACAGTATTGACAAAATTTACGTGCTTAGGTATGTCGTTATCATATTCGTGTACACTTTAATTTATCACTTCCATAAATTAATAGTAAAAGGTTTGCCATAATAATGCCATCTTCTCTATTAACCCTTCAATGCCAAAATGCAGATACGCAGTACAATTCCTTTTTCATCGCTTTATAGAAGTAGGGTGCTATTTCGGTTCTTGTATTTGAAATTTTAGTGCTATCAATCTCAATAACTATCAGCTGTCAATCTGTAAGCACAGTTTTCTCCGTGTTCAAAGTTTATGGAGTCAAAGACAAGCAATGTCCACTTGATTTCATTTTTCATTCTTAAACCGTTTTGTTTCGTCGACAGGGGTCGGTGCTTCATGGTGTATTGAAAGTGGGTTCGTTTTGTTCAAAGTTCGGACCCTGCTCAATCAGGTTTATTGTGCAGCATCATTAACAAGGATTAAGAATGGTTTATATATAATGTTATGTTTTGGGCAGCGTGAATATTGAATTTTAAATTAATGAAAATGGGTCTTAAAAACGTACTTTATCTACTTTGTTTTATAACTTTAGTCCCATATCTCATAATGCCCATAATTGCATTCAAACATTAATTATAACATTCTGTGTTTCTAACTATTGTCATAAATATATTTGTTCGGTGCTTTCGAATGATATTCGAGTACACTATGCAAAGTATGGATACTTTGCACGGTCAAGGTCACACATCTGCTATCCGCTAATCAATAAGACAATAAGCCATAGACGTTTCATATAACTTAACGTTCTTTTAGTTAGTGGACGGCAGACATACTTTAATTCTGTGTTCCATAAATACTTGCAATTGTTATGGGATTTGATGTTTCAATGTTTGTAAAGTCAAAGTCTCCGCAACAAAGAAATTATTTCTTTTCAATCTATCTCTGTACCAAATTTCATTAAAATCGGTTCAGTGGTTTAGGCGTGAAAGCATAACAGACAGACAGACAGACTGACAGAGTTACTTTCACATTAAATTTATAATATTAGTAGGGAAGTAGGGATTTTATATACCCGTTCCATTAACTGCTACCGTGGCACAAATTACGTGCGATTAGTCTCTGGTTCAAATCCCGTGTCGAGCCAAGTGTTATATAGTTTTTCTATCACGTAGTTCTCAGTAGTAATACGGAAACTGTAATTGTGCCCGGTAGCCGGCAATAGGTTTGCCTTTATGTAAATGTAGATGTATTTTGTCGGCCTCGATGGCGTAGTGGTTAGTGTAACCGACTGCCACGTCTGAGGTCGCGGGTTCGATTCCCGCACAAGTCAAACATTTGTGTGCATGAACATGGATGTTTGTCTTGGTCTGGGTGTTTCTATGTATAATATGTATGTATTTACAAAAAAAAAAGCTATATATGTATGTTTATCCATTGTCTAGTACCCATAGTACAAGCTCTGCTTAGTTTGGGCTAGACGGTGTTGTATGAATGTGGTAGAATATTATTATTATTATTATTATTATTTACACTTTAGGCAGAAGTGTATTAGATTCATATTTCTCTAGAGATGTTTTCATTGCGTTTTCTTGATTCTATGTATGTTTTTAATGTTCTCCAATAGTCTAAGATGTTGTGACAGTACAATATAACGAATGCTTAATTTATAGTGCAGTATATTTACAAATTCATCTCATTTGCAACTTGCATCCAAGTCCATATATACTGATACAAAATTATTCAAATCTTACCAAAAAACCAAAGGGTAGCGAGGGTGAGCAGTGACTAATAGACTCTATTAATTCTTAGTGGAAGCTTTCAGTCACGAGTCATAACTCCATCGAATGGTGTACTTCGTCATACTGACCAATACGAATGTGGATCGTGGTCTGAAGGTTTGTTATTATGTTTGAATGCTCAATCAAAATGGTTGCTATTATATATAACGTATACTAATATGTCATTATCACTTCACTATATCTACATAATATTATAAAAGAAAGATCCCGCCGCATCTGTCTGCCTGTTAACGATAAACTCAAAACTCTTCTCCCTAGCCTTTATTATACCCAAGTCACTTGGGGTCGGCTTTCTAGTCTAACCGGATTTGACTGGATACCAGTTTTTACACGTAGCGACTGCCATCTGACCTCTGCAACCCGAAGGCTAACGATACCCTAGAGCTAGACCAGTGTCAGGATATTAGAGGGCACTAATTTCCCAATAACGACTGCCATAGATGTTCATGGCAGCCGGGACCGACGGCGACGGCTTAACGTGCTCTCCGAGGTACGGAGCAGGCGATAATAATTGTCAATGAATACGCACATAATTTCGAAAAGTCATATAACTTCCGAAAGTCAGAGGTGCGCGACGTGGGTTCGAACCCGAGACCCTCTGCATTGCAGTCTGTTGGTCTCCCCACTGAGCTATCGCTGCTAAACTCAAACACGACTAAATGGATTTTAATGCGATTTTGACAAATAGACAGAGTGATTCATGAGGAAGGTGTTTAATTTGTTAAGGTGCCTGTGCAAAGCCGGGGCGAATCACTAGTTTGCAATAAATATGAGTGTTGGTTCTGTCTGACTGCTTTGGTGGGGCAGCGGTAGTAAATGCGACTGCTGGGTATCAGGACTCAGGTTCGAATCCCGAGTCGAGCAAAGTCTTAGTAGTCTAGGTTTTTCTGTTTAGAAATGTTCAGTAGTAGCGCAGATTTTCAAACTGTGCTAGCCAGACTCGCCCTCTGTTACGGGCGTTTGGGCACTGAAGTCTTATTTGGCTAAATGTGGATGTAAAATTTAGAGCCTAGGTACCTCTTTGGGGATACTTACGTGAGAGTATTTCAGTTGGTCCCGAAAGTCTGGGTTCGATACTCAAATCGGTAAATATTACGGGTTATCGAACTGTCAACAAAATTAGAAATCCTATCGATGTTTGAGGCTCAGCGTACTTTATGTCAATTGTTAATTTTTTTGAACTTAAAAAGAAAATCATATACCAATAGGTAGGTTCTTGAATTATTTCCCTAATAGATCCTATCTCTATAGTTCGTTTTCAACATTATTAGTTTTATTTAATTAAAACTAATTCTTATGAACCTCTAAAAGAACATTTCGTATTTGGTCTCCCATTGTTAGAAAAGTATTTAAATCTTAAAATCTATAATCCCAAGGGTTATAAGCATTATTTATAATTCTCATTTTCACTATAGTCACCCCTAAATATTATGACACATTTTAATTACACCGCGCCATTTTAATTTTAAACAGTAATCCGCTTACGATACGCCATGTTGTGAGGTTAAATTATGAAATAGTGATGTGACAAGCAATTTGAATTTATATCGATGCATTTCGCTGATATTAAACTGTCGAAAATGCATTTATGTCAGGGATGAGCTGGCAGCCAGCGAGATTATTATGGTGAATATGGTAATTATCATTAGTTATGTGCTTATAAAATCTGCTTTTTGCAAAAGGCTCTAGAAATTTATTTAAATAAGTATCTACCAAATTTTTACTTAATATTGTCTTACGTTTACGCGAACGTTATAATTTTTTTTTATTTCGTTCATCGGTGACAGACAAGCCAGCGGCCCACCTGAACCGTGGCTCATACACGACCGTGTTTTCTTACTATTACAGAAGCGATGTCAAAAAAATACAACCAAATCGCTGCCTATCGGAAGGAAAAGGAGAATACAGCAGGATGGGGTTTATGAAGGAAAGGGTAATTGGGCCTCCGACGCTCTCACTCACCGAACGGAACATAACAGATACTTACTTTTACGTCGATCTTCTGTGAAAGGGTGGTTCTAGCCCATTCATGCTGTAACCAGCGTGCCCTACCACTCATACATTGAAATTCAATTTGAAACTACTTTATACGGATTCTACCTAATAGAGTGTTATATTTTTTTATTGTTTATGAGGCAAACGAGCAGACGGATCGCCTGATGGTAAGCGATCAGCGAGAGAGAGAAGAGGAGTCACAAGCGCGTTGCCAGCCTTTTAAGTTTGTCACCTCCCCCCCAGGAAAGAGATGGGGTTGGGCCTCCGGTACCCTCACTCACTCAACTAAATTCAACGCAAACGCTATTTCACGCCGGTTTTCTGTGAGGCCGTGGTATCACTCCGGTCGAGCCGGCCCATTCGTGCCGAAGCGTGGCTCTCCCAGCTTACACAGCTTGGTGATAAACTTCAACTCATACTTTTTTAAATGTAATTCTACTGTGCTTTTACAATCATTATCGACAATATTCTTTAACAAATTTAAGCATTTTTTTAATAATAATGTAATAAATAGATTCGATTTGTAAACAAAGTGAACTCTGCATTCACATATTATCTTAAACTGTAACACGTCATGTACTACGTTCAGCAGTAAATTAATAACAATTAATTTATCGATAACAAGAACGTCACATCTCTAAACGTAGATAATGATAACATGAATTAACACTAGCTAATCCGACCGCGACAGGTTTCTTATTAGCGACATTTGTCAACGATGTCGCGCGACAGAGGGCAGCACTTCTAATTGCCAAAAGTTATCAGTGAAGTCTTAGGGAGGGTTTTGGAAGAGATAATTATAGATACTACTCCTGTTGCTTGTTAACGATTTTTTTAAATCTTAATTAATTTTACGTATATTATTTGTTATTTAGCGATAGCTCACTGGGGAGACCAACAGACTGCAATGCAGAGGATCTCGGGTTCGAACCCACGTCGTGCACCTCTGACTTTCGGAATTTATATGATTTTCGAAATTATGTGCATATTGATTGACAATTATCGCCTACTCCGTGCCTCGGAGAGCACGTTAAGCCGTTGGGTCCCGCCTGCCATGACCATCTATGGTAGTCGTTATTGGGAAATCAGTGTCATCTAATATCCTGACACTGGTCTAGCTTTAGGGTATGGTTAGCCTTCAGGTTGTGGAGGTCAGATGGCAGTCGCTCCGTGTAAAAACTGATATCCAGTCAAATTCGGTTAGACTAAAAAGCCGACCCAAAGTGACTTGGGAATAATAAAGGCTAAGGAGAAGACATTATTTGTTATTTGTGAATAAATGCATTTCTCTATTGACCTTAAAAAGAAGTACCTACGTTATATTTAATACAAGCGTGAATAAAATTTATATATAATTTATAGTTTAAAAATAATATACGAATGTGAGTTAGTTTGTTTGTTACGCTTTCACGCCTTTTCTGCTGGACCAATTACGATGAAATTTCGCATACACGTTGTTAGGGGACAGAAAAGGATATGTTGCCTTTCATCCAGAAAAAAGTACTGTTTCTAACCTAACATTATGCTTACCTTTGACGTGTTATTTATACGAATGTCCATATCCATTAGGATATAGTGGCAAATTACAATTATATTTTCATGACTTTCTCTGACGAATAATTTCTTACTTTATACATATCAAATGAAGACCAATATCCCATGAGTTTCACACACCTTTATGATTACTAATTCATATAGCATGATGTTCTGAATAATACATCCTTTTACAATAAACGGACTAACTAATGCAAATATATTTTTGTATTTTACTGACAGTTCCAGAGTGTAGCGCGTTCAAACAAACAGAAATACATTTATTTTTCGATGTATATATAATATTAATATTACTGTATGTTAAAATATTGGTATAAATTATAATTAATTCATACTAAAGGTAACTTTTGGGACGGTAACTTATTACACTCTTTATATTTACGTTACTTTATTTGTTTTTGTAATGTAAAATTTTTATTATTATAGTAGTGGCATGCAATTTGGTTTTTATGGTTAGTATTTATGCGTGCCTTAACCTGTTCATGTTTTGCAAAAACTAAAGATCGTAGAGAAGGGTAGCAAAAGATTAGCCGCACCCCAAACTAATCCCTCGCATTAATTAGTCAGATTGAAGTTATTATTTTGCCTATTTTGAGATTAGACTTTTAGTTACTGAGTTTTTATTCAATGTTTTGTATGACATTGATTAGGCATACGTTAATATATAATAATAATAATAATAATATTCTACCACGTACACACAACATCATCTAGCCCAAACTAAGCAGAGCTTGTACTATGGGTTCTAGACAATGGATAAACATACATATATACATTTTTTTTTTTTTTTGTAAATACTTACATATTATATATAGAAACACCCAGACCAAGACAAACATCCATGTTCATGCACACAAATGTTTGACTTGTGCGGGAATCGAACCCGCGACCTCAGGCGTGGCAGTCGGTTACACTAACCGCCATCCATATAAGTATGTTATCTAAAAATGAGCAGCAGAATACATATTATTAAGACTTTACTTTTTGTTAACTTCTTGCTGTTACCTCGACTGCTGGCCAAAATAAATGTTACTGGGTTTTCACGTTAAGAAATTCTCCATAGTCATCCTTGGGTCCACACGACAGATATATATTTGTACTAGAGCTATCATTTCAAACTATGCGTGTTTTGGAGTGGAAGTGATTGGTCTTCAATTATTTTTTGTATAAGAGGCAACTGTCACTCTAGGAATAATTACTTTAATAATTACGAGACTTTACAACCATTTAAACAACGGACATAAAGGACCCCCAGACTTGAAACTACTAAAATATACTGCATGGGGTTCGAACCCATAACTCTCGGCACAGAGGCGGGCCGACCACCTAAACCATTATGTCTGCTATGGCCAAACCTTCGTATATTGAGGAAAGCCTAGTAGAGGAATAGGCCAGGCCTGATACTATAATAATTTGTAAAAAAAAAGAATACGCATTAGTTCCCAAAGTGGTCCAGGTGGACCCCGAGGGGTCCACGGGAACCTCGACGGGGGTCTACGATGGCGTGACAAAAAATGGAGGTCCACAATTCGTAAGCAGGGGTCCACGAAATAATTTATTTGCTTTCGTTAGTGAAGAACTAAAATGTTGCCTTACTTCACCTATCACGTATACAGATTATGCAGCTAATATGTAAGCTGATTCTATAATATTGTAAGTAGCTCAGCGACTGAAGTTACTTGTAAAAACTTGCATATTCCATATTCGGTATCAGTGGTCTCGAATCTACCGATTTGTCGGTTGACAATTACCTAATAAAAATAAAAATTAAAAATTATAATATGGTAGAAATGTATCTGCAGGGGTCCACCGGAACCAGCTAAATTTTGAAAGTGGTCTATGAGAATAAAGTCTGGGAACGTCTGCCTTAAAACATTGAAATTGAATGTCATACTTTGAAATAAAACAACTTTTATAAATATTATCGCGAATTTATGTCGTTCATAGTTCTTTATCCACACTTACTAAAGAGGTACGACGATAAACGCCGTAAAAACTTGTTTGATTCCAACACTCATAAAATATTAACGGCCTCGATGACGTAGTGGTTAGTGTAACCGCCTGCCACGTCTGAGGTCGCGGGTTCGATTCCCGCACAAGTCAAACATTTGTGTGCATGAACATGGATGTATGTATGTATTATGTAAGTAACACCTAGCACGATCAACACTTAAATCGGTGACCAGCTAGGGGTACCTAGCGTGTGATGTTCACTTTCTGCTTTGTGAATATTACATCAGGTATATCTCCAAGCGCTTCCTTCGTTAATTAACTCAATGCAATAATATTCATATCTCCACCATCAAATTGGATGTCCCGAGAGCAATAACTACATTAACTTAAACGACGGGTCAAATTTCATGGCGCCAAAAACCAAAAACGTGACCCTTAGGACCTGTTTGCATAAAGGGCGTCACACATAAAATCTTACGACACCTTTAAACAATATTAAAATACAAGTGCCTGCTGGAAAACTATTCGAAAACAAACCTTAATTCAATGAGATAAGATTTACAGCCATGTAAATGATTGCTCGGTAGATTTTGGCAGGGGCTAGTAAAATCATTACCAGTTCGCTTGCTTCCCGTTTAAATTAAACGGAGGACAATGGTCAGCGGGTACTGAATTGCAATCCACTGGCGTGATCCTAAGTTATGTGAAGATTAGCCCTATCTTAATATGTTCTAGCATTAACGCAGGATTGCGTGCGTTGCGGTGAAGTTTGATGTTTAGATTATGTATGATTTGACCGAGCGATGGGAATAGATGGCTATAGTTATATCGATTATTGTATATGACGATCGTATTTATGGAGTAGATATTAGTAAATATTATAATAACTTGTCCTTAACATATTGTTATATTTTCTTTTAAGACTGCGCCGAGCGTAAGACATGACTGAGCTCATGCAGCGCATACCTATTCAAATCGGCCGTCATAGTAAAATTGTATGGAGGATTTGAAGTGCTTTTTTGATAAATATCTATCTTTATTGTCAACCAATAACTTTAAATATTTGGGTCGGACAAATTGTAATATAACTATTTATGTTTCGTTTAAGCTGTAAAATAGAATAGATTTCTACTGTTATAATCTAAAAATTATGTAACACGAGCTTACGTTTTTGCATTTTTCGTGCAAATTTACGTAATTTTGTGGGCGAAATAAAATATGATAGTAGTCAAACTATGCCTGAACATTGAAAATAGTACCTAAGTTTGAATAAAGACATTACTCAATCTTCCCCGTTTCCCAGTATGACAGCAACATTATAATTATATTTACGGCGGTGATTGCAAGAAGGATTACGGTGACGCCTATTGACTGGCATTGTCGGCTTTCAATCCCTGGGGATCGTTGGAGGACAGATTCCAAACAGATATCTGTAGGCAGCGGTACTTATGTATGAACATTCATGCATATTGCCCCATTTGGGATAAGCCGTACTAAAGTAAGCTTGTACTAAAGTAACCATTCCTGACGTTTACGGTTCAAAGTAACAAAAGATTTTTCATTTTTAAAAAAGCTGCTTTCTTCTGCATTATTCTCAGGTTCTATACCCAGTGTACGGGTTGATTAGTTAGTAACTCGGCATACTATAATTAGATTTTGAAGAAGTAGAGAAAAAAATTATAATGTTAATAAAGTGAATAAGTATTGCCATTCAACGTGGCAATGCTGCCAGCCTTCTGGGCAGTGGGCACGTTGCCAATTGACGACGATGCGGAGGAATATTATGACGCATTTTAATTTTGAAGTTTTATTTTCTTTTTAGTTTATATTTCTTGTAAATAATTTGTGTATATATTATGTTAATAATTTATTTAAAGCATACGAAGATAAGTTACAGTAAAATAAGATTAATTATTTCAATTAATGCACACGTAAAGTTAGCTTGTTAAATATGTTTGGTTAAAGTTCAACTGGGTCCATGCATTTTGTTGTATCGCAAATGTATAGTACAGATCGCGCAATCTACGATGGCCGGACTGAACATAGCGTCTCCGAATTGTTGCGCATGTACAGTCGCTAACAGGCGTCCCGCCCCCGCCCCCTGTCACCAAAGAGACCTAAAACTTGTAACTGCGACGCCACTCGCGCAATGTTCAGACCGGTCATCATACAGTGCGCGATCTGTAAGTAACACACGAAAAATGCTGAGCGCACAGCCAAATGCGCTTGGCAACTTGTGCTGTAGTCTGCAATGTCTGGCAGTGAGACCGGAAGACCAGAATGTGCAAAAGACTGAAATTTGATTTAAAACTTTCCTGTAGCATCACGGACTGTCGAAATATGTCCAGCAGACGACAAGATTGAATCAGTGGCCTACGATCAACCAGGAATATCGCACACCTGTAGTCCCCAAGCCATACTGTGCCCTTCATCGCGTTGAAAACTCAACAATGGTGTGACTAATGATAGCTATTTATAATATACTAGCGATCGCCTAGTGCTCGAAATTCGACCAAAGTTTGCCTGTAAGATATTGCTGATATATGTCATTATATATTGATATATGTAACCATAGTTACGCGCTTTCACTGCGTGTGTCAAATGCATGGTTGTGTGCGTGTAGTGTTTTTTCATTAATTTAATGTATTTCTAATGCATATTTTATAAAAATATTAGGATTCGCTCCTCCTTTTCCATATAAAATTTAACTGTGCCAAATTTCATACTCGTCCGTCCGCGCAATTTTTGTAAAAAGGGGTACAAAGTTTTTGCTTCACGTATTAATATATAGATTTGTGTTGTCGTATTGCTGTACAGATATTTAGTACCTTTAGAGATACTGTCGTGGAGTTTATCAAGTTTTTAAGTATTCATAACTAGTCACAATTAATAGGACAACTTTTAATGTCTTTTGTATGTAACATAATTACTATATTGTTAGTTGCGGAATGCGACCTAAACAAGTAACGTCACGAATCATCCGATCGAGCGGGCTATAAAAGCGAGCTCGGCGCGCAATGACTCACTTTAAAATCGAGCGGCGGACGGAACGGACGTGCTGTGTGATCGCTGTTGGGTGATATCAATTATTTCTTACTTTAATTGGTAATGCATTTCTTGAATAAGTCAATGATTATTTAAAGGTTAAAGTGTGTCTGTTATTTTTTAAAGTTGTTTCACATTAGATTCCTAACAATATATATAATATTCTATCACATACACACGACACCATCTAGCCCAAACTAAGCAGAGCTGGTACTAAGGGTACTAGACAATGGATAAACATAAATATATACTTTTTTTTGTAAATACTTACATATTATACAAAGAAATACCCAGACCAAGACAAACATCCATGTCCATGCACACAAATGTTTGACTTGTGCGGGAATCAAAACCCACGACCTCAGGCGTTGCAGTCGGTTACACTGACCACTACGCCATCGAGGCCGACAAACATATAAACATTATTATTAAAATAACCAGACTAAACTCCTAACTATTATTATAAATAATAATCGGCCTCGATGGCGTAGTGGTGAGTGTAACCGACTGCAACGCTTGAGGTCGCGGGTTCGATTCCCGCCCAAGTCAAACATTTGTGTGCGTGAACATGGATGTTTGTCTTGGTCTGGGTATTCCTATGTATAATATTTAGTATGGATTTACAAAAAAAAAATATATGTATATTTATCCATTGTCTAGTACCCATAGTACAAGCTCTGCTTAGTTTGGGCTAGATAGTATGTTACTAGCTGTCCCGGGCAACTTCGTCTGCATCACATTAGATAATTTTTGCCCGTTTAAAAAAAAAGCAATCCTATATTTTAAGTTGCATCAAATTACAGATGGTTACGAAGTTTGATCAAAATCGGTTCAGTAGTTTAGGAGTCCATAGCGGACAAACGACGTGACATGACATTTATATATATTACTAGATGTTCCCGCGGTTTCACCCGCGTTTATCGTTACTGCATCGCCCCCGTGGGTCGTAGCGTGATGTTATATAGCCTATAGCCTTCCTCGATAAATAGGCTATCCAACACTAAATGAATTTTTCAAATCGAAACAGTAGTAATCACGCAGAATAAACCAGGAGAAACATCGTTTGTACTATGTCTGTAATGGGTAATTATTTTGCTGCAATGTTATTTTAAAACTGCGATATCTCCTAAGATATTCATTGAAATCGAATGATGTACGGGGCAATTTTGTTTTAAATTAAATACTTGTGATGAATAACGTATTTATTTGGATAAGGATTAATATCATGTGTATAATAATACCTTCGCAAATAATGCATTATTTTAGAACAAATTTGGTTAGCATAAAAAAGGATATAGTGAGCCAACCTTAAAAGATAGACATATGCTGTCGCAGACTTTTTTTTAGAACTTTTAAAGGGGAACAATTCTGTCATACATGATTTTTGCGAAACTTTAACTGTTTACGCAGCGGAAGCTCTCAAAAGGAAAAAATACCCTCCGATTTTTAAACATTCTTCATTGGTGCTCAGCTCTTATTGATCTTAGCGTGATGATATATAGCCTTCCTCGATAAATGGGCTATCTAACACTAAAAGAATTTTTCAAATCGGACTAGTAGTTCCTGAGATTAGCGCATTCAAGCAAACAAACAAACGAACTCTTCAGCTTTATAATATTAGTATAGATATTAAGATTATATTAAGTACTAGCTGTTACCTGCGACTTCATCCGCGTAGATTTTAACTAAAAAGTGTTTGTCTCCGCGTAACCCTGTTATTTTTTTTCTAAAATCAATGTAGCCTATGTTACTCCTTATAACATCGGCTATCTGCCAGTGAAAGTCCCGTCAAAATCGGTTCAGCCGTTTCGGAGATTACCCGGAACAAACAGACAGACAGACAGACAAAAATTTTAAAAATAGATGTTTTCGTATGGGTCCCCTATATACTTTCATATGCATTAGATAATAAGCTGTTATTTTGACATTACAAACAGACTCTTCAATTTTATTTATTTGTATAGATAAATATTAAATGCTAACGTGAGTTTGTTTATTTATTACGCTTTCACTCCTTAGGTACTTAACCTATCATTATGAAATTTCGCATACACATCGTCAGGGATACAGAAAAGACATAGGATGCCTTTCATACAGGAAGAATGTACCTATTGCTTCTAACATAACCTAACCTACATTTACGCGACCAAAGCCGAGGCCAAAATCTAGTCAAAAAATAACAACAGTCCATGAATCACGTTACTATTATTTTTAACACCACAACCATCAATCAAATTGCCAATTAGTGATACTATAAAAATTAACAATAACATCGATCTATAAAATATACTACGACCATTATGGATGCGGTTGTTCATGATGGTACCTTTGCATAAGTCCAATAGCCCAGCTTTTGCTATTTGAACGCGATCTTATCTTATGTGGGGGCCAGTCAGTGCAGACCAGCGACACTTCGACCCAGTGGGATCTTTAGTGTCGACACTCTCCCAATAACGACTGCCATAGATGTTCATGGTAGCCGGGATCAACGACTTAACGTGCTCTCCGAGGCACGGAGCAGGCGATAATAAAATTGTCAATAAATACGCACATAATTTCGGAAAGTCATAACTTCCGAAAGTCAGAGGTGCGCGACGTGGGTTCGAACCCGAGACCCTCTGCATTGCAGTCTTTTGGTCTCCCCACTGAGCTATCACTGCTATATAACATGTTAAAAGAAAGTATACGTTACTAACAGTACTATTTCTGGATGAAAGGTATCGTATGGCCTCTTCTGAAATACTAACAGCGTGTATGCGAAATTTTACGTTAATCGGTCGAGTAGTTAATACGTGAAAGCGGAACAAACAAACAAACAAACAAACTGACATTCGCATTTATAATATTAAGTAAGGCTTTTATATTTTCGTTAGCATGCCATACATTTTTTGAGTGCATAAACATGGATGTTTGTATTGGTCTGGGTGTTTCTATGTATAATATGTATGTATTTACAAAAAAAACACAGGTACAAGCTCTGCTTAGTTTGGGCTAGATGGTGTTGTGTGTATGTGGTAGAATATTATTATTATTGTTTTTTTTTGTTTATTAAGAAGTGTTTAAAATCAACTAAAGGTTTCACTTTTATCGGCAGTCCCTAAAGACTGCCCCAATTTTTTTATGAATTACATCATTATATACCACAGCTATATGAGGTAAATTGCAACGCTTTTGTGTGCCCATTTTAGTATTGCTGCGTCGACAAATTAAGTATGTACGGTAACGAAACCGTACAATGTCGTTGTGAGTAGTGTGTTGCAGTTTTTGTGTAGTGCTTCTTAGCATTTGACAAATTCAAGTTACTTTATTGTAGTAATATTTGCTTTATTCAAAGCATTGAAATGTTTAGAGTAATAAAAATGTTTGTATTGCGCGTCTATTTTAACAATTATGCGCGGTTTTCCGATTTATTTATTTACTAGATGTTCCTGCGGTTTCATCCGCGTTTATCGTTACTGCGCCGCCCCCGTGGGTCGTAGCGTGATGTTATATAGCCTATAGCCTTCCTGGATAAATAGAGCTATCCGACAATAAAATATTTTCAAATCGAACTAGTAGTTTCTGAGATTAGCGCGTTCAAACAAACAAACAAACTCTTCAGCTTTAAAATATTAGTATAGATTTTAGAATATTTTCTTACCAAGTAGCCAATTTAATGTTTTGGTAAGTAGCTTAGCATAACTTTATATATTTAATTTTGTAAATTGTATATCTAACTGAAAATTGCCATTATAATTTATTTTTAGTTTAAGATCTAATTGAGGTTTAAAATGAAAACTTTTTACGTTTCTAGGCTAAATAAGGAGTTTGATTGTCGGCATGTTGTCATTTAATATTTGTATAGTTTATTATATTATATTCTATCACATAAACACAACACCATCTAGCCCAAACTAAGCAGAGCTTGTACTATGGGTACTAGACAATGGATATATATATATACTTTTCTTTTGTAAATACATCATATTATACATAGAAACACCCAGACCAAGACAAACATCCACGTTCATGCACACAAATGTTTGAATCAAGAATCGAAGCCGCGACCTTAGGCGTGGTAGTCGCTTACACTAACCACTACGCCATCGAGGCGGTACGCAAAACAATTTTATAAAAGATTTAAGTAATCCGAGTTTGTGTAAACGAATATATAGAAACAATTATCTATCCTCTCGTTTGTGCTTAAATTCAGTTATCCACTAAACATAGGTACCTACTTAACTTATCATACATTAAAAAACTTTAATACTCACTAGCAACAATTTACATGTGTTTATTAAATGAGATAGCGTGTCTATTCATAGACGTCGTTGGTAAATAATGGTAAAATTGACGTTCACAACAAGGAAATGCTCTTTGTTAATGAATGAGCTTGTTTAAATAATGCCTGTATGGATACAATTTACCCCCGGTCGCACGCGAACGGTTAATAGCAGTCTTTATTAAATATTCAGTTGTCAACCCTGTGAATTATATGAGGAAAGATTTTTGTTTATGTTGGAGTTGCTGCGCCCCGTGGTTTCACCCGCGTAAGTCCCGGTGCCGTCGGAATATCTGGATAAAAATTTAACTATTTATTTACTTCTGGGCACACTACCGGTCGACTGTGATGCGGAGGAATTTTATGACGCCTATTAGAGGGTTTGAGTTTTCTTTTTCATTCTTTTGACGTGACAACGTCTAATAAATCGATGAACGCCGGCTGCACGCACGAAAAAAGATGACTCATTGTCCCGTTACGCTCATTGTCTCGTTACGCTGATTGTCTCGTTACGCTCATTGTCCCGTTACGCTCATTGTAATGTTACGGGAAATAAATTTTGTTATGACGTTGTCACGTTAAACTATCGTCCGTAAACCGACTTTACAGAGAACCAATTTTTTATAATAGTATATAATATATTCTACTACATACACACAACACCATCTAGCCCAAACTAAGCAGAGCTTGTACTATGGGTACTACACAATGGATAAACATACATATATACTTTTTTTTGTAAATACATACATATTATACATAGAAACACCCAGACCAAGACAAACATCAATGTTCATGCACACAAATGTTTGACTTTGTGCGGGAATCGAACCCGCGACCTCAGGCGTGGCAGTCGGTTACACTAACCACCACGCCATCGAAGCCGTCAATATTTTAGGTATAAGTTAGTTTTAAAGAATTGTGGTTATATGTACATATTACTACATGCTAGTAAAATGGTTCTGCTTTAATAATAGCAAGGACAATTATTTAATACGCAAATAAGTTTGAAAAGTCAGATTTGCGCCTTGGGCTTGAACTGAAGCCCTCCACTTAGCAGTCATATAAAACATCAACACATATAAAAATATAAATAAAATAAAAATTATTTGACAGAAGAACAATGATTTTTGTGATTTAATTAAATACTCTTAAAATAATATCAGCTGGTAAATAATACAAAAGGAGGCTCAATCTGACATACACACAGACACACACATACTCACACGTAAACAAGAATATACACAACCACACACATGTAATTTTTGAAGTGAAAACTTCTTTAGGCGCATTGAGCACTTCTTGGGTGAACAAAAATCATGGAACTCGCGTCATCGTCACGCTTCCACGCTTTATTATTTTTTTTAAGTATATATCATAAATGGTGCGTCCTACGCAAAAAATTACGAAATATTGACTGCCTTAATAACCCTTACGAGAGTATCAGGAACTAGCGTCCGAACCGCACCTTTTTTTTTTGTTTGATTTATGAAGAAGTGTTTATGATCAAGGATTAAAGTATTCACTTCTATCGGCAGTCCTCAAAGACTGCCTCAAATATTTTTTTCTCGTTTTATCTTTTATTTTATAAAAGTTCTATTGTCACTTATTAAACATTACTATTATAAGTCTTAACCGATCTGCATAATTTTGTAATGGTGCCCAAGACACAGGCTCAGCCTAGTCTGCGACCAACGGAATGTCATCTACCAGTGATGTGACTTTTGGAAATAAGGAATTATTATTTTTATTGTTTCTGGCCCCGCGATTCAGAAAATATTTCAAACACGTGGTAGGTTATTTATTTAAAAAAATAACATACCTATATAAACAGTTAGATTAAACTACGGACTACAATCATGCCTTGTCTTGATTATTTATGTACATGTAAGTGGATGCTCCTGTTTACCATACTGCTGCTTTAGAGGCTACCATCAAATTTTATTAAATGCTTGAGTATATTCAGTAGTAATTCATGGAGAAATGGTTGCAGCACCTTACAGTTATGATTTGTAAACAAAATTTTATTGTAAACTTGGCGATTAAAAAGAGTGGCTATGAGTTTCTTGCCCGTTCTTCTCCTGAGCCCTGCACCCTTGCTTTGCTGAACGTGGCAGTAAATGTAAATTCACAGAAAAAAAATTGTGTAACTTTGACATTCATAAGTGTTACCTTGTAACTTAACTTGAATAAATTTATTTTTGATTTTGATTGATTTTGATTTTGCCCAATGCTGGGTAAATTGACAGTAAAAGAAAAAGATCTATGAACTCAAAATACACTAAAAATAAAATAGGCACTGCCTATTTCTTTTATTTGACCGAGGGTGGACTATTTTCTTTTCACTGGTCACGTATTTGTTTATGGACACGTGTCAAGTAAATTGCTCACCAATTTTCGTCCGGGAATCAAACCATGCGCCGGTCACTCAACTGAGTAATTGATCAGTTTTCTAGTTCTGTTTGGGGTAATTTTTGGGGATGTTTGAATTTATTTTGTTAATAGTGCTTTGTTTATGCAATCAACTATTGTTAAATGTATTATTTCTACTGAGTAAGTAGTATTTATTGTTCTAGTATAAATAAATACATATTTACTGTATTGTTGATTTAGAATTATATATTACTACCTATATTTTGCCCGCGGCTTCGCTTGCTTGGGAATAGTACTCTTATCTGGATGAAAGGTGACAACATGTGTGCGAAATTTCGTAATGATCGGTCGAGTAGTTTAAGGCCTGAATGCTTAAGAGGATACACTGAAAAAATGCACTAACTTTCATCGAGTAGTATAGAACTATGAGAAGACCAATTAATCTAGAATTTTGATATAGGTAAATTGATGTCATTAACTAGAATTTCCTAGCTCAAAAACACGATATTGTGATTTTGGCTCGATCATAATTATTTTCGAAAACACCTCTGAAAAATTACTATTTTTGAAATTACAAGGAAGTTACACTATCATTATGCTTAGGAATTACTCAAATATATTCGTAACATCGATATTAGTAATTTGCTAGCTCATTATTTCCATAACTAAAACCAATCATTTTTAATTTTAAGATTTTAACAATTTCTAAGCGCTCTCGATCATTGCGGGCGTACGCAAATTTAGACCTTATGACCACTCTTTAACGATTGATATACAATGAGTGTCAATGAGTACGGGCGCTAATTTTCGCGGTGTCCCCTTAAACTAACTTTTTGCTATCTAAAATTGTAGGTCTTATGCAGCAGACGCATGCATGCCCATTGTGCCACCGAGGCGAGGCAACATTCAAAATCACTACCTAGTATAAAACAAAGTCGCTTCCCGCTGTCTGTCTGTCCCTATGTATGCTTAGATCTTTAAAACTACGCAACGGATTTTGATGCGGTTTTTTTAATAGATAGAGTGATTCAAGAGGAAGGTTTATATGTAAAATACATGCATAATATAGTAGAGAAACACTGATAATTTTAGAGGTTTCTAATGTGATGTCGTAAATAAACACTTTTTTTTTTGCGCTTACATTGCAAACGCTGGCTGAACCCTATGAGATAGATCAAAATAATGTACTACAGTATTGTACCTACACCTTAAAAAGTCTACAAAAAAGTCCGCGATGGTATATGTTTATCTCTTAGGGATTTATTATTATTATAAGCCTAATTGGCGTCCCACTGCTGGGTTTGCCTTTGGGCCTCCCCTTCCGACTTCCATCTGACTCGATCGCTTGGTCTGAGTTGCCAATCCCTTTTAAATGCATCGAGCTGGTCTCGCCATCTCCTCCTGGGCCGGCCTCGTTGTTGCTTCCCGTTACTTGGCATCCACTGTGTGATTGTTCCCGCCCATAACTCTCCTGGTATACGACAAACATGGCCTGCTCAATTCCACTTTAATTTGGCAGCTGAGTGGCCTACATCAGCAATTTGAGTTTTGGAACGTAGTATTGAATTTCTGATGCGGTCTGTAAGTCTGACTCCTAAAATACTACGTTCCATTGCTCTTTGACAGACTCTGAGAGCGGACTTTTGATTTTTTGTCAATGAACAAGTCTGTGCTCCATAGGTAAGAGTGGGAAGAATGCACATGTCCATGAGTTTTCCCTTCAGGGTTAATGGAAGAGATCCTTTCATCAGTGATTTCATCTACCAAAAGCTCTTCCAGGCATTTTCAGTGCGTCATGCGACTTCTTTATCTTGTACTGCCTGGAAGGAGACAATTTGGTCGAGATATATGTACTCATGGACATATTCAATTGGGCAAATTCTCTTAGAGATAATCCACAATAACCATTTTTTATCCTTTACTTTTTACGAGAAATAATGGCTTATTTTCGAAGCGATTTTAAGCTATACAGCATTAATCCTTATCCAATTAAGTACCTTAAATAAATTGTGCATTTAATATAGACCAATATGGCCCTTTACAGCATGTAATTTAAATGAATATTTTAGAAGATATTACAGATTTAAAATGCAGGGACATAGCGGTTGCGGCGGTACCGGCCGGAGGCACATAGATTTGCGCGCTGCTCTGTTGAAGCTAAAATTGCGCTATTCAAAGCTTATTGTACTTCGCTCTATACTTGCAGCCTATGGACTAGCTTCACTTTGAAATCATACAGTGCTCTCCGCGTACAGTTCAACAATGCGTTCAGGTCTGTGTTGGGACTGCCTCGCTGCTGCAGTGCCTCAGCAATGTTCGCCGAAGCACGAACTGATTGCTTTTACACGGCAATGCGCAAGCGCTGCACTTCTTTAGTTCGCAGGGTGCGGGCTAGTTCCGACACAGTGCTGGCAATGATCGCGGACAGGTCAGACTGTGCTTATATGCGAAAGCGCTGCGACATGTATGTCGCAGCGACAAAAGTTAAATAATTAAAAACTAACACTTAGGCTAAGTTTTACTAACAACTATGAGTTTTGTGAATTTGCAATAAACGTTTATTATATTATATTGTAATACCATGTTCAAATATGCAAAATGTAAATGTAGGTACTTACAACTATGTCAATCCAGGTTGTTTATTAATTACTTATATTACAATACAAGTGTTCATTAATTCATCATGACTCAATAATGTAATGTTACTCCCTGCCCACACTGGTGTAAACGACGACTGGTGTATTAGCCTCAACAAATAGCCAACTTTTAAATGAAAAATATCCTATGTTACTCGATGATAATATAGTTTTAAAGTAGTTTGCACTCTTGCATAATTACACTATCACAATCTTCAAAGATAAACCTTCATCAAGAATAAAATACCAGCATGTGTCTATGGTATGGTTTATTTGTGGTTCGGTGTTTCGCGCGCTTGCAAGTTAGGCTCTGTCAATGTCATAATTACAAAGTATGTCCCCGGAAACACAACTTTCCAAATAAATAAATAGTTTTTTATAAGTAAAAGAATATTTTAAATCGGTTGAGTACCTAGTTTTTGAGTTAAATCCTTACAAAAATCAAATCTTTTTCTTTAAGTTTTTATTTTCGGAAGTCTTTCAAAAGGACATTTATACCTATAAATATCCCAGTGAACCTTTTTAACGGCCTAATTAATAGTAATAGTAATAGTAATATAGTAATATTCTATCACATACACACAACACTACCTAGCCCAAACTAAGCAGAGCTTGTACTATGGATACTAGACAATCGATAAACATACATATATACTTTTTTTTGTAAATGCATACATATTATACATAGAAATACCCAGACCAAGACAAACATCCATGTTCATGCACACAAATGTTTGACTTGTGCGGGAATCGAACCCGCGACCTCAGGCGTGGCAGTCGGTTATACTAATCACTACGCCATCCAGGCCGACATAATACCTCTAATGTCTGTATTTATCCTCAAAATACTTGTTAAAGTTGTGTCAATATTTCATTAATTTTACCACTATCCTTGTTGTTTCAATGTTCCGCTATTCTAAGTGGCTCAGACTACGGAACGTACTGCGTGAGATCGGATCTTTAATTTTTTGGTGGTAATGTTTTACGGATCTGCGTGTGGCAAAGATTAGTTTATATCCCGTACAATTAACGGTTCCCGTAATATAGTGTAATAGTTATTTTATTTCAGGCGGCTACGGCAGCGATTTTAACAGTGAAACCACCTCGTCCAGAAATACATTAATAACCGCCGAAAGTAATTTAAAAACAAAACTAAAATATTTAATTTTGTCTGAAAGTTTTGAATAGCAAACGGCGATTGATATAGAGGGAAAAAAGAGCAAAGCATGATTTCTAAAAATATAATTTCAACCTTATTTCTAAGAGAATATAATTTATATTTCAGTGCCATCCCGAGCCAATATTATTAACCAAACTATTTGCTCCGTCTCACAAAAGTTAGGCAAAATATATAATACCTATACATACATATATTTGTTTTTTATCATGTGACGTCATCTCTACCGCGTCTATAGTAAGTGCCAGGTAATTTCGCGCTCGATCTCAACGCTTCGGTAGCCGTGATCGTCTAGTGGTTAGGACCCTACGTTGTGGCCGTAGTAACCCAGGTTCGAATCCTGGTCACGGCAGTGTCATACACTGTTACGGCGAAGCATACTTTTTGTACTTCTGTTATTTTTTTTATTCACTTATTTATTGATATTTTAAGTGATGTAAAGAAATTTTATTAAATATTGTTTAATAATATTTTTAATGAAATATAATTTTAATAAAAAATATATAGAATTAATCTCTTTATTATAAAATATAACATTTATTCAAAATATATTTCTTGCAATTTTTAGATATTAATTTAAGCAAAAATATTTTTTAATGTTTGATGATAGCTTCTACAATCTCTTCGTTAAATTCAAATAAGTACCTAAGCAATTCATGAACGGACATAATAAACATAAATACATTAATTATGTATTAAAGTGTAATTAATGTTATACAGTAATGATGTATAATATGTAAATATACAAAATTACTGTATTTTTATAATAAAGACACTCCACTGTCTTGATGCCTCATTAAATTTTATTTTATGATTGAAATTAAGTAGAAACCTAATATAAATTAAAATAATAAGTGATATGAATATTTAAATTTATATAAAATATATTTTTCTTCGTATTTGTGAGTATAAAATGGCTTAAGTATTTACTTCTGCAAAGACTCGCTACGATAATAAACATCTAATGTAGACGGTTATATTATATTTTACTAGATGTGCCCGCGGTTTCACCCTCGTTTATCGTTACTGCGCCGCCCCCGTCAGTCGTAGCGTGATGTTTTATAGCCTATAGCCTTCTTCGATAAATAGGCTATCCAACACTAATATAATTTTTCAATTCGAACCAGTAGTTCCTGAGATTAGCGCGTTCAAACAAACAAACAAACTCTTCAGCTTTATAATATTAGTATAGATTAGGTGCATTTGATTATTGAACAACAAGCAGGTATCATCACTAAATCACTAACAAAGAGAGGAATCAGCTATAAATCTTTCAGCTATGAAACATTCCAAAATTTACTTAAAATATTTAACTGTTCTTGAAAGAAATTTCTTTCAAGAACAGTTAAATATTTTAAGGAAATTTTGGGATGTTTCATAGGTGAAAGATTTATAGCTGATTCCTCTCTTTAAGTATAAAGTAGAATTCTACTTTATAGTTAAACTGTCATCCGAATTATAAAAGACTTATTAGCGACGCTTAAATATAAAACTCAGTTCAAGTGATCTGATTGGCTGTCGCTTATTCTGTCAGCCAATGGCAGCAGTTGATATGCGTGTGATCGTCTGTTTAAAATGTTAACTTGCCTTTCAGAAACTAGGTGTAAGTATAATAACTTTTAACTAAACATTGTTCAATAATCCTTCCATGAATGAGCTATAAATGTGTCTAATATTTTTTCATATCTATATTTTTCATATACCTATTATTATTTTTCGGCGAGCGTGTATGAGGAATGTTATGAAATTGAATGAAGCCAGAGAAGTGTGTCAGGATCGTAGCAAATGGAAATCCGTAGTCTCTGCCTACCCCTCTAGGAAACAGGCGTGAAGCTATGTATGTATGTATTATTACTTTCATATATCTAATATAATTCATATTAATTATTATAATTTGATATTATAATAATAAAATTTGTTTTGGAATAGAATCAGAATTATTTTCCTTTTGTATTAATTTAAAGTGCTTAGATGTTAAAATCCTTACTAATATTATAAATGCGAAAATGAGTTTGTTTGTTTGTTTGTTACGCTTTCACGCCTTAACTACTCAACCGATCAACATGAAATTTTGCATACACGTTCTCAGGGGTACAGAATGGGACATAGGGTACCTTTCACCCAGAAAAAAGAACTGTTGCAAACCTAACCTAACTTAACCTACATTTACACGAGCGAAGCCACGGGTGAAAACTAGTAGAATATAATATTTATTTGGCAAAACCTAATTTGCTTTTTAAATTACTTATGGTACGCTTCGGTGAAACTTTATTATCGTCTAATAATTTACGTTTGAATACTACATTGTACATGTCGGCCTCGATGGCGTAGTGGTTAGTTTAACTGACTGCCACTCATGAGGTCGCGGGATCGATTCCCGCACAAGTCAAACATATTTTGTGTGCATGAACATGGATGTTTGTTTTGGTCTGGGTATTTTTATGTATAATATGTATGTATTTACAAAAAAACAAGTATATATGTATGTTTATCCAATGTCTAGTACCCAGAGTACAAGCTCTGCTTAGTTTGGGCTAGATGGTGTTGTGTGTATGTGATAGAATATTATTATATTAGTATTATTTACTTTATGTTTTTTTGATGATTGTCAAAATACCAACAATAATAATTTATAGTGTCAAACCTGTTTTTGGCAAACAATCACGACGACGACGTTCACAAAAATGTGTTGAAATAGTACTAGGTAATGTATATAGTTTGTTACTCAAATACGCGGCAACCGCTGTCCGGAATTGAATGAAACTTGACAATTAGATAGATACGTAGAATTATTTTAACCCGGTATGCCTTCCTGTGAAATGTACGCGGGCAGGGCCACATTTTTAATATTAGTAAAACTGCACTCATCATTATGTAAATGTTTATTATTATTTATCTATACAAATAAATAAAATTGAAGTGTCTGTTTGTAATGTCAAAATAACAGCTTTTTATCTAATGCATATGAAACTACCTATATAAGGTACCTATACGAAAGAATCTATTTTTTTAAATTTTGTCTGTCTTTCTGTCAGTTTGTTCAGGCTAATCTCCGAAACGGCTGAACCGATTTTGACGGGACTATTACTGGCAGATAGCTGATGTTATAAAGAGTAACTTAGGCTACTTCGATTTTAGAAAAAAAAATTGTGTTCCGCGGAGACAAATACTTTTTAGTTAAAATCTACGCGGATGAAGTCGCAGGTAACAGCTAGTTTATAAATAAAATTAATCAATATGATCTATATACTAGTATCACTACTACTATCAATATAATGTATAATTCACCCATAATAATCAGATATACACATGCTATAAATAAATCGAAAACATTGCGTATCATATCATGTTTTCTTTATTTTATACAATATAGTTCAGTATATAGGGTACTACGATCGTCAACGTCCATACCATGTTGAAACCACCGGTTCTCGTTCGATCACCGAAGTTAAGCAACATCGGGCGCGGTCAGTACTTGGATGGGTGACCGCCTAGGAACACCGCGTGACGTTGGCTTTTGCATTATTTTGTAAAATGTTATTATATGATATTTATTTTTAAAGTATATAATAATAAATTATTTAATTTTTATAAAAAGTAAATAATAAATACATAATTATTTTAAAAACGTTTTAAAATAATTATGTATAATTAATCGATGGCGTAGTGGTTAGTATAACCGACTGCCACGCCTGAGGTCGCGGGTTCGATTCCCGCACAAGTCAAACATTTGTGTGCATGAACATGGATGTTTGTCTTGGTCTGGATGTTTCTATGTATAATATGTATGTATTTACAAAAAAAAAAAGTATATATGTATGTTTATCCATTGTCTAGTACCCATAGTACAAGCTCTGCTTAGTTTGGGCTAGATGGTGTTGTGTGTATGTGGTAGAATATTATATTATTATTATTATTATTATTATTAACAGTACAGGAAAATATCGTAAGAAAACCTTCATGTCTGAGAATTCTCCATAATGTTCTCTAAGATATTCAAAATCTGGTCAGCGTGATGACCTACTATGGCCCGTATCAAGATCAAAGAAAATTAACAGATGTACAAAGCTGATCATTTCAAAAACAATTTCAAAAATCTACTAATGTGTTGTGTCCGTTGTTTGAATGTTTATTTATTTATTAAGGATCTCGAACAAAGAATATACACAAAATTGTACAGACAAATGGACATTAGTTTTGTATAGTGTACTCCTTTAATTACAGGAGACCACAGCATGCACATAATATATATAACAACAAAGCATAAAATAGAAAATTTAAAATTAATTAATTAAAATAAGCTACACGTTAAGAATTAACTTAACAAAATAAATAAACAATGTGAAACTTAAAGAAAAACTTAACTAAACCGTTCTAAGTGTGTTTTATATTTTGGTAAAGGCCCCGTGACACAGGATTGTACCTAGTGCAGGTAATATCTCTTTAAAATAAAAAATAAACACCTTTGGATATTAAAAGATATCATTTTGAAATTAGGTCTAAGGAGAATATAGTTACCACAATATAGGCAGCGGCTTGACTGTGGCAACCCTCGATCATCACCAAAGTTCATGACCGACAGTTACCATAGTTTGGGTAGTATTTAACTGTTCCTCAATTTTTTGCCTTTGTTCCACCAAAAATACTATTTGCTCACCAAAATATGTTTAATAAAATATTTTAAAGAGATCAAACTAAGTCGATGGAGCCTCGCTTCTCGGGGCTCCTATTTTTGGGTAGGTTTAAGAAGGAACCTAACATAACCTAACCGTTCCGAGACGGAATGCAGTGATTTGAGGCGTATAAGTGCTCGTTATGATATATTTTAGTAAGCATATTTAGCTGTGCAATTAGTATTTTTGGTGATCATTATATTTAATCCTCCATAGTTTTACCAACATTTACGATCCGGTCCAATCTATATAATAATAAACGTTTATTTTCTCACCACAATAACACATATTATATAAACAGTATTAAAAATCGATCGTCGAGTATCTTCATGTGGGGTATGCTAATATTTCTTACTGTTGTAGTCATGCTAACTGTGATTTGTTGTCGTACCCACATGCAAAAATAGTTTCAACAAGATTATATCTTTTGTGTACTTATATTATTAAGCTAGAATGTAATGTCCGAATGTCGAAGTTTTATACTAGTGTTTATACATAAGTGTAAAAGTCTTCTCATGTAAGTGAAATGTAAATGTCTTTATGAGAAAATAGTTTTAACCAGACATAATTCGGTTTACAACATATATTGTGGGAGACTGGTGCCTAAGCTAGGCTCGAGGCCTGTGTTTCAGGACACCAGGTCACCACCCCTTGAAACAATTTCGTTTTGCGGATTATGTATTAGTGCTGATAGCTTTAATGTAGAAAGAGAATTAAAAAAAAATAATAATAGAAAACTACACAAAAATTATATTTATATATGTATATATATTATGTAGCATACTATTCATGATATTTAACATTTATGGCACAGATTAGACAGATTTCAGATAAAATAGATTGAAGCTTTATTTTGAACATATTTTGTAACGACAGGTGGCCCTCCGTTGTTCATACGATAGCGAGCAGTGCACATGTGCGATGCATCGGTTCAGTGTACAATTAGATAAAATCTTACGTGCGTTTGGTATAACATATTCTCGTAATTTTTGACATATAAATATAACACTTGGCAACAAAAAAATATATATTTTCTGCGGCATTAATTGTTTTACTGGTAACAATTTCATCAGTCATACCCGAAATGTATTTACTTTGTATGGATTGACTCTGGCTCTAGAGATATTCAACATAAAGAACGGTTCCATCAGGACATTAGAACAATGAAAGAAAGATACCAAGGCCGATGGGACAGCCATATTATGATGACAGACTATTGCTTGGGTTTATTAAGGGATTGTCCTGAACATAAACACAATAGAAAAGCTTACAGATAAAGTTGTTCCCAATATTTTTTTTATGATTTTTGTTAATAGCATAATATTATGTATTAAGTTTGCTTGTCGTCATTATAAAGCCGCTTCTAAAATATATATTTAATATATAATTGTATTTTTATTTCGACCTTCCTTCAGTCATATAGTTATAAAGACTTATCTCATAAACTAGAGTCAATTTAACAACTCTGATATTTTTCTCGTATTCAGCATACTGAACTTAAACAAAATTTACTTCAATTTACCATGCCGCAAAATGACTGTTCCCCAGTGTAATTTATATATATATATATATATATTTTAAATTTATAATACACCATATTGTAATATTGTAGTTTATTTAATAGGTACACTGTAATATTTATATTATGGGTTTTAGGCCGAATAAGTATTCGGCCTTAAACTTCGGCGTTATTTATCTAAAGAGACACATTATTGTTTTCTGTTTACGCGAATGTTATCCTATCCTATCAAGGATGCTTCGCGTGGTTATTGAAATCAAAAAACATCCTAATTTCAATAGAGAAGATGGTTGGAATGTACCACTAGCTTGGGATCCAGTAATTCAAATAGTGAAACCCAAGAAGAAGCAAACCACAGCTAGACTTCATGATACTTTGAGCTCATTCTCCGTAAATAGAAACACCCATGATTAAATTATGTTCGGGTAATTTTAAAAAACTACACTGGAACATTGAGACAACTACCATATTAGTCTCCCTGTGACCATGGCTGCTGAAAATCAACCGAAACGTCGGGGAAAGTGTAAACATAAATACAAATAGTATAATTATAGTATAGTAATAGTATAAATAGTTTTAATAGTTTCAATAATTTAATTAGCTTAAAAATTAGTAAAGTTTAATAGTAATAGTAATGTAACAGTTTTTAAAATTTTGTAATAAAGTGTCTAATAAACAACGCGATAAATTCCGTATATAGTAGTTTCATTTCAATAAAGAGACACGTGTCTTATATTTATACATAGGTACGTGCTTCTGTATCAAACAAAACACATTTGTGGACAAACTATCTATGAAAATTGAACTCATCACTTTTCTCTACCTTTCACAGCGGGGCAGCTAAGACGAGTCAAATGGCTAAAACAAAACTGTCTTATATTTACCAATCTATTCCAACCTATTCACTGCTATTGCATTTAAAATAAGGGTCATATTTGTATAGCTGAAGGTTCGTTAGAGTGGTTGTTACTTGGTTTCTATGTAATGACAGTCATATATAAAGTATTGTTGTTTTGATGACGTCATTGATGTGGGATGTATAGCTTGTATGGGAGAAGGAAATGGTTATGTTTAGCATCCGAAGGCTTTGGGAAGTTTGAATTGTATGGAAGTTATAGCAGTTTATTGTTTGGATGCTTTGTGGAGGGAGAGATGAGGGAAATACTATTTGGGAAACTATTTGGTCGGTAGTGTTATGGTTTAGTTTAAGATGGCAATATTTTTAATTGAAGAATTATTCTTACAACAAATATAAATAGTTTGATAATCATTGCAGTGATATTTATAAATATATTAGCTCACAGGCACATGCCAACTCGCCCCTCATTAGAGAACTGAGTATGCTAGGTCCTGACATCAGAATCAGAGTGTGATCTGTTTGCGTTGGGATGTACTCGTATGTATGTGTGACGTAGTTGTTTGAGATGTTGTGAGATAATGGATATTTAGTTAATTTTTGATGTTATGAAAATCATGACATTGATATTTTTTATTTATTTATTAATAAATAAATCTATTCACGCTTGTTTGCTTGTTTATTCAAAAAGCGGTAGACATAGTTGTATCACCCCTACATTTACTCATCTATGTTTTCTCACATCTTCTTTATACATAAAATACTGATTCAGTATGTTTGTGTCTGCAAGACTCGAAATAATTGATAGATGTACTTAAAATTCCTAAAACCGTTGTATTTATACAACAATTTTGTTTATCCCAAAGTTTTCAGGCAAACGTAAAAAATCTTTTTTTACTTATCTAAGAATTGATATTTGACCAAGTCACAGCGAAGTGTGACCAGGTTCAGCCAGTGAAACATAAATAATAAACTGTATTAGTAGCAATATAATATGTACATTTCTCCTGGGTATTTTCATAACCATGGCTGCTGAAAAGCAACCGAAACGACGGTAAAAGAGACCTTATTCTATAACTCAAAAACACTTAATTTCCTTTTTTACAGCTATTTAAACACTTTTTGAAAGCCAACGTTATGATCAATAAAACCAAACAATGACGCTAAGAACATGTGTATAAATATTCAGTAATTATATGTCTTTATTTTTTTGTACATTACATGGGATTAAAATTGGCAAAAAAATGTTGTGTGCAATCGCTTTTCTCTTGCTTTGCGTGAGAACAGATGCAGAGGTTTTTACATCGATAGCAGAATTGGAAGATTTGCTAGAAATTGAAAACAGAATAATAGATGATCTAGAAATGTATATTCTTAAGGAAGAAGAAAGACTGCTTACTGTAAAGAGGTAAGATTATTCTTTTATTGGTATCTTCTTAAAGACTCTCCGGCTTCTGAAAGGCAGATCAACACAAACATTTGTTAAGCTTTCGAACCGCGGCGGCATCGGCACTCCGGTGTCCGGACACAAAAGATTTTTAATTATATCTGGTATCCTAAAACTTGACAGACTACCAAACGGTCAAACGCGGTATGTGACTCGCTGTCATTGGCTGACTGAATCGGCAACAACTAATCCCATGACTTGATATGTGTTTGATTTTGAGACGTCGTTCATTAGCTCTTCAGTAACTGAGTGTCAATTCTAAATCTAATTGATTTGCTTGTCGTAAAGACTAATAATATCCAAAAAATGCGGTATTTTCTTTCTATGCAACAAAGGCGGCCATTTTGCTTACTGCTTACCTGGTGACGTAATACTAACATGAATTCTTTGCTTATGATTGATGGTTTTCATAATCTATGACCTCAGGTATTACTTAAGTATTATACACTATAATCGTCTGCAATACCCAAAGTATTTCATGATTTCCCAAGAAAAATGAATTAACCATTCGTATGCAGGTATTTTTCATTCTAGCAGACGAGAGTTTAAAAATTTTGTGTCTTGCTATTTGGTCATCTACCTTAGGGTTATTGTGTGACATAATGCCTAATGAAATCAATGGATCGACTTTAAGTGATTTACAAATATTAGATCTTTTTTTATATTTTTCAGGTACTTGCATGTTCTCAAAATCGAACATGATAAAGCGATGGAAGATGTTCCAAACTACATCGGCAATCCCATCAACGCATTCACTCTTGTAAAAAGATTGACGACTGATTTAGATTATTTAAATAACAGTATAAAAGTAGGAGAAGGTAAGATAATGTGAGCAATATGTTTGTTAATTTGAATGTAGATTTACAGTAAGTCGTCGTGTCGGCCGGCTTCCACGTGTCTGGCAAGTGAAGGCGACTCGGTTGACGCGTTTCCTTATGCACTGGCGACTGCCGCCTTGCGCTTAACGACGGAAGATTGTCGTAACTGATTGATTGTTTCACTTGATGCCAAACTTGGTCGACTTTGGTTGACTTGGCTGTCCGCTAAAGTCGTCCCATCGACGTTTGTTTGGAGGTACTGAGACTATGGTACAAAAGCTACTGGGCGAAACTCAGTAATAGTGCTACTACTCTTACCCCAGGTTTTTATTAAAGTATGGTGTGTCCCTGGTCAAGCCTTTTTATTTGTACCGTCAGCAAATAATTGGCAAATGTGTGCTTTCCACATTTTACTTCTATTCTTTCAAGACAATATAGTACCGATACTATATGACATCTTTAAATTAAATAATTTATTGTTCTAGAATACATAAATAGTATAACTATGAAACATGCTGACGTTACCTATCCTACTGTGGAGGATCTGACAGGCGCTGCGTTAGCTCTGTCTCGGATACAGAAGGTCTATCGTTTGGATGTCAAGGAGCTTGCTGAAGGAAAATTAAATGGCGTTGCTGACAGGTAAACTTATAACAGTGAAATCCTGACCAATATTATAAATGCGAAAATGAGTTTGTTTGTTTGTTACGCTTTCACGCCTTAACTACTCAATCGATCAATATGAAATTTTGCATACACGTTGTCAGGAGTACAGAATAGGACATAGGGTACCTTTTATCCAGAAAAAAGAACTGTTGCAAATCTAACCTAACCTACGTTTACGCGAGCGAAGCCGCGGGTGAAAACTAGTAATTAATAAATTGCAGAGATGACGTAAAGGCTTAGAGGTTAAATAAATCGCCTCGTCACAGCTACTGCTACAAATCATTTGGGTTCGATTTTATCATACGATACGGGACAAAAAATGTGTGATCTACTTGTATCTTTCCGAGTCTGGATGTTCTTTGGGACCTTTATATAAATGAGTTTAAAGTCTCTAAAATATGGGATACAAATTGGCGCTGCGTAGAGATGTGGCCTCGCTATGCATCTTCTATCGCTTATACTATGGGGAGTGCTCCGAGGAATTGTTCGGAATGATCCCTGCCGCCTCTTATCGCCATCGTCCTACGCGACAGCATTTTCACTCCCATCATTTAGATGGTTGGCAATCCACAACTGTGCGTTTCTCCAGAAATTTTCTGCCTCGCACAACAAAACTGTGGAATGAGCTGTCGCCTGCGGTATTTCCGGACCAATACGACCTTCAACACTTCAAGAAAAGAGCGTACTCCTTTTTAAAAGGCCGGCAACGCACTTGTAACTCCTCTTTTGTTGCGGGTGTCCATGGGTGGCGGTAATCGCTTATCATCAGGCGTTCCGTCTGCTCGTTTGCCCCCTAATCCATAAAAAAAAAAGATTTACATTCAAAAATAAATTTCTAAAGAAAAGTGACTTAGAAAAGTTTATAAAGTTTTTTATTTTTGTTACTCAATTGTGCGTAAACCGTTAACCAAATTTAGCTGCAATTTGGAGTTAATCCTTAATATTATAATAATTCTATGTTTGAAAAATGGTTATTTCTAGGGATTAACATATAGATATTTTATCCTGATATGTATCAAGATTGGATCACTTATTAAATAATTATTATATAGCAGCTTTTATTCGCAAGCGTAACAAGCATATATGTATAAAGTCAAATTAAACTATATAATTATTTCATTTTTAGTGCATTGATGACAGCCAGTGATTGCTATGAGCTTGGTCAGAAATTGTACAAGGCAGCAGATTACCAGAATGCACTTGCCTGGATGTTAGAAGCTTTTCGGCAATATTATGAAGAGAATATCTCGTATCCCTTCACGGTTGATAATATACTAGATCATATTAACAACACATGTTATAAGTTAGGTAAGCTGTGATGATTATTTGTTTCTCTTTCACGGGTCTATATGCCTAATACGTTAGGAAAATCCCCGGCCCTTTGGGAGGCTTACACGGAGACATGGGTCCAACGTGAAGAGGCCCTTCGAGAGTTTTAATCAAAGGTGGGATGGAAAACCTGCAGCGGCACTAGCCGCAGCAGGCGTAGGACTATTGCTACGTATGGATTCTAATATATGGGCTATGGGTATGGGTGTTTGATGGACTGGTATATTGGTAGCTATGGATGATAAGACGGCGTCTGCCCTGAATACTCAAATAGCATTTGATTATTATTATTATTATATGTGTGTATGGACATACATTACTATTAATATAGACAATTCAAGATTAAGTTAAGTGCTTTTTAGAACGTTTTTAATTTAATATTCTGAAAATATTTTTTTTTCTGGATTATATACTACTAATTAATTCATATCAATATATAATTTCAATAATTTGCATGTATTTATTTAAAATTCTATTAATGTACATAATTACTTAAATTTTGCACGCCACATGTGGCAGAATATGCAGTACAAATTTAAAAATGACCACCTGTATACCTGAACCGTATTCTAGCAAATATATTATTATGAATGTTTGTCTTGGTCTGGGTGTTTCTATGTATAATATGTATGTATTCTTGTACATATTATATATGTCCTTAGGCATATTGTACTCTATTAGCTTCCTTTTAGTTATTTCAATACAGTCATGTACAGGTATGCATGTAAATAATGGCTGTACATCAAAACTAACCATTGTTTCTTGCTTCGCGAGGCTATTGAAATCAAAAAACATCCTAATTTCAATAGAGAAGATGGTTGGAATGTACCACCAGCTTGGGATCCAGTAATTCAAATAGTCAAACCCAGGAAGAAGCAAACCACAGCTAGACTTCATGATACTTTGAGCTCATTCTGCGTAAATAGAAACACCCATGATTAAATTATGTTCGGGTACTTTGAAATACTACACTGGAACATTGAGACAACTGCCATCTTAGTCTCCCCGTGACCATGGCTACTGAAAAGCAACCGAAACGTCGGAGAGAGTGTAAACACAAATATAAATAGTATAATAGTATAAATAGTTTTAATAGTTTCAATAATTTAATTAGCTTAAAATTAGTAAAGTTTAATAGTAATAGTAGTGTAACAGTTTTCAAAATTTTGTAATAAACAACGCGATAAAATCCGTATATAGTAGTCTAATTTCAATGAATAACATTCGCGTAAACAGAAGACAATATTATGTAGTAAAGTTTTTAATCGTTGTTGATTTCTGAAAATCATGCTGGTCGTTATTGTGAATTTTTGAAGTGAAAACTTCTTTAGGCGCGTTGAGCACTTCTTGGGTGAACAAAAATCATAGAACTCGCGTTATCGTCACGCTTTCACCCTTTATAATTTTTTTTAGAATATTAACAATATCTAAGAAATGGTGCGTCCTACGCAAAAAATAATAGTTTTGACCCTTTTAATAAACCTCCGAGAGAATATCAGGAATTAGCATCTGACCCGTTCCTCTTTCTTTTTTTTTTTGGGTTTATGATCAAGGAATAAAGTTTTCCTTTCTATCGGCAGTCCCCAAAGACTGCCCCAATTTTTTGTTGTGGCAGTCCGCTGGCAGCCAGACAATTGTTTTTTAATTATGTCTGGTATTTCTGGTATTTTATTTTGATAACTATGCTTTTGGCCCACGTAATAAGAATAAGAATTTCAGTAATGGGCAGATTTAAGTTTTTACTACAATAATAGGAAGAATATATTGTAAATCTACGATTAATTTTACGTACATCGCGACTCAGTGACGCAGCCGTAGTTAATGCGACTACTTTGTATGAGATCAAGAGTTCGATTGTCGGGTCAGGCAAAGTGTAATTAAGTCTTATTACATGGAGTCAAAAACATTTTCAGCGAAAGAAATCTTTCGTGGTGAATTACCACACACAAAAGTTTTATATTTACAGACGACCCAAAAACTGCTTTGAATTGGATACAAAAGGTATTAGACATGAATCTAGAACTACCACGAGCTAAAGAGATCCTGGCATTTTACTCAACATTGTTGATTACTGCAGAAGAACAGGCTAAACTCAAAGAAGTAAGCTAATTGTGTTTATGTTTGTTCCAAATGTTTTGTAACAATTTTAAATCATTTGCTTTTGGGAAGGAACTGATTGCCATTATACAGCTCACGCTAGTTTGGGAATCAGGGCTAACACTTTAATTGTATATACCTTTTTGTTACAATAAAGAATTTTATTATTATTATTAATTTATCTTCTCCATATATCTTCTATGTACACCTTCTATAATTTGATAATATGTTTCATCCATTTTAAAAATAAAGTCGGCTACTACAAATATTTCTTGTATCACAAACAAACGGACACAATGAACACCCAGAGCCAAAGAATTCTCAGATTTAATTCAATTATTTAGGACCACACAATTTTTTCACGTTTGGATTCGAACCCAGAACTTTGTGCACTGACAGTGGCACGGTAACCACAATAAGAATTATGCAAAATATAGGTGCAAATTGACTTTATCTAACCCGTCATGGTGATAAGCAGGTCTCTTTTTAACACGCTTTTATTAGCTACTAGCTTTTGCCCGCGGCTCTGCTCGCGTTAATTTAGAATTTGACGATTAATTGGAGTTGTACTCTGCTTGTAATAATATAATTCAATCATGTTTCGAAAGACACGTGGCGCCATCTATTATCATAAAAAGATTAGATATTGTTGTTTTCCTAGGGAACAGTAATTTTTTTCGGCATGAAAGGTAGCCTATGTCCGTTTCTGTACACCTGACAATGTATATTATGCAAAATTTCGGAATGATCGGTTCAGTGGTTTAGGCGTGAAAAGGTAAGAAACAAACAAACTCATTTTCGCTTTTATAATATTAGTTAGGATTCATAGATACATTCTATGAATATATGTAACGGAATCTTTGAACTTTCACCCCATTCAAACAGACGGATTGATTTGAAACTTTGCACACTTATCGAAGACTGATGACAATAAAATAATTTACAAAAATAAAATAATAGTTTATAAAATTAAAATAAATAATAGTTTTGCTTTCTAAGATATTTTAATAACCCTCACCCCACGCCTTTTACATTAAAATTACTAAATTATTTTCTACTTTTTGTAATGAGGCGTGTTTTTTAGTTTTTTAATACTATTATTTATTTAGGCGTGTAAATATCGGCTGAAGAAGACTTTGTGTTGCTACTGGATATTTTTAGACTGAAAATTGAATAAGACTACCCGAAACGAACCTAAGAGCTGATGTCCAGCAGTCGCATACACTACCGCTGCGACATCGACGCAATTATGTTATGTTTTGGAACTCTTGATTTTTTGGCTAGGTTGTACTGGCCGTAGTCATAAGCACATTGGCGCGCCGATGTAAAGTTCAGTCCAGTTTTTCGTTATGTAAATATCTAATATGATGAAGGTATTATTTCTCGTTAATAAGGATTTCATTAAACTTCTAAACTTATACATAGACTAGCTGTTACCTGCGACTTCGTCCGCGTAGATTTTAACTAAAACGTGTTTGTCTCCGCGGAACCCTTTTTTTTCTAAAATCAAAGTAGCCTAAGTTACTCTTTATAACATCAGCTATCTGCCAGTAATAGTCCCGTCAAAATCGGTTCAGGCGTTTCGGAGATTAGCCGGAACAAACAGACAGACATACAAAAATTTAAAAAATAGATGTTTTCGTATAGGGACCTTATATACTTTCATATGCATTAGATAAAAAGCTGTTAATTTGACATTACAAACAGACACTTCAATTTTATTTATTTGTACAGATATCCAAAACTGAGGAATCAAAAGAGGTAAATAAGAAAAAGACGAAAGCGAAAGAAAAGGCTACACTTATCGAAACTTACGAGGCGATGTGTCGGGGAGAAATCGAGGTACCCATACAATTGTCCAGCAGGTATATATATACTCGTACACACAATAAAATTCAACATTTTAATTTTTTAATTACTACATAATTGCTTGTGAAATTTGCACAAAATGTTGCTTTTAAAAACACTATATTAATCAATATTTTTGTAAAACATCAGTAATAATTTTGCTCTAAGAAGATTCAGGCAAAGAATATTTTGTAATTATCCGTTTTGTTTTTTATTTTTTGACCATTGAACACAGATACATATCCGCAGATTGCGTGCGATTAGGTACATGCAAACTTTCCACACGAAGGTTTGCATGTGATCACATCTGTATGTCCGTTTGCCAACAGCGGTTCTATGTCTTACGTTATTGCCATCTACCAGACAAAGTTTCAGTCTCCAGCCTCAGTGCTGCTACTAAGAATTTAGCGGAAAATTCATCCATTTGGTCGCGGGTCTCATAGCATTTTGTTCTTTTATTAAATGTATAATTCAGTACTGATATAGCGTAAATATAATACCAATTTATTTACTTACAGGTTGACATGCCGTTATCTCTCTGAGAATCACCCATTCTTGACAATAGCACCTTTCAAGATTGAGATGTTATACCTCAAGCCAGACGTGGTACTTTTTCATGACGTTGTTAGTGACGGCGAAATAGAGACGCTCAAACTGATATCTAGGCCAAAGGTAAGTTGGAGAAAAAATATTAGTCACATAGCTAAAGCATACTATAGAACTGGATATAGTGACAAGAATAGAAACGGGTATGTTAAGCTGGTTTGGGTATGTAGAAAGAATGGATGGGGAAAGACTGACTAAGAAAGTTTATGAGGCTAGTGTGAATGGAACAGTCGCAAGAGGAAAACCTAGGCGAACGTTTCTCGATCAGATCGGAGGCGTTCTGGACAAAGGCCAGGTTAAGAGCACCTTGAATCGACGGGCGTGTATGAGGAATGTTATGAAAGTGAATGAAGCCAGAGAAGTGTGTCAAGATCGTAGCAAATGGAAATCCGTAGTCTCTGCTAACCCCTCTGGGAAACAGGCGTGAATCTATGTATGTATGTATGTACTATAGAACTGCTTTTTTTATAGGGATTAAATGTAATGACCATTAAAAATACTAATTGCACAGCATAACGAGCATGTATACGCCTCAAATCACTGCATTCCGTCTCAGAAGGGTTAGGTTATGTTAGGTTCCTTCTTAAGCCCATCCAAAAATAAGAGCCCCATGAAGCGGGGCTTCGTCGACTTAGTTTGATCTCTTTAAATATATTTTGCTGTGCAATTAGTATTTTTGGTAAGCATATTTTGCTGTGCAATTAGTATTTTTGGTAAGCACATTTTGCTGTGCAATTAGTATTTTTTTGCTATGCAGTTAAATACTATCCTTATTTATAAAGTCGTTATAATGTGCAGCCATATATTTTATACAACAGAATGTTACAAGAAGATACACACATAGTCTAACACCTTATAAGTAAGCCTTGTTACGCACGATAATAATTACGACTGCTATGCATGAGGTAAAAGTGCTTTTGGATTTTCTGTCAAGAAATTCTCAATAGTAGCACTGAAGTCTGGAATTATGACTGAGATGCCAATAGGCTTGCGACCCATTACGTGGATCCGTAAAGCCTACCCAAAGACGTGTTAAACTCACATTTCACCAGCTATGGTCTTGCTTATCGCTTACAGTTTTATGTTGCCACAGAGAACTGTCAATTCGGGTAATTTTTTTTTTACTACTAAAGTGGCAAACCTGCATACGGCCCACCTGATGGTAAGTGGTCACCGTAGCCTATAGATGCCTGCAACACCAGAGGCATCACTTGCGCGTTGCCAATCCTTTAGGAAAGGAAGTGGAAAGGAGAAGGAATATAACCCATGACCACACACGTGTGATAGTTGTGTTCAGTTATCACTATTACTACCACTATGCCGCAGACACAGACTAGTTAACACAAACATTTTATTTCTTTTTACAGTTTATACGTGCTCTAGTCAAAGCTTCGAATGGAACTTCCGTACCATCCAATATTCGTACCAGCAAGTTGGCGTGGTTGGAAGACAAGGAATCCGGCACCGTTGCACGTATCACACAGCGAGTGACGCACATGACTGGCTTATCTACAGCAACGGCTGATAAACTACAAGTAGTTAACTACGGGATTGGAGGACATTACGAACCGCACTTTGATTTTTTTAATGTAAATAATATTAATTATTAGTTTCTGCTGTATAGCAGCGATAGCCTAGGGGACCGTAGGACTGCAACGTCATGAGTTCGATCCTTAGGAGCGCATCTCTGACTTTTCAGAGTTATATGCGTATTAAATAAAATTAATTAGGACTCGCTTTAACGGTTAAGGATAACATCGTGAGGAAACCTGCATATCTAAGAGTTCTTCACAATGTTCTCGAAAATATGTGAAGTCTGCCAACTCGCACTGGGCCACCGTGGTGGACTTTTATATAGCCTGACCCTTCTCACACAGAGAAGAGGTCTGTGCCCAGCTGTGAGACAGTTTAATACAGGGCTCATATTATTATTAGTTTCTGCCGTATAAATTCCACGGGAACGCGTAATGGGATAACAATATTTTGTGTGTTAATCCAGGATATGGTCTATGTGTGTGTCGAGTTTCATTTATCACGCGTAAACTGTTGAAAGCACCCATACTTTCAACAGTTTATGCGTGATTCGGTAGCAAATATATCCAAACATCTTTATCACTTTTCATATTTATAATAGTACAAATACACTCACAAGTAGTAATACACTCACATTCCCTACCTCTGCGTCGAAGAGGCAGTACTCTTTTTTAACATACCTATTTATTTTATTTGTCAACAGAAACGTATGGATCCTGCTGAAGAAGATATTATCGTGGGTAAGGGAAATAGGATCGCCACAACACTGTTTTACGTAAGTATGCTTAAATAAAGGGTAGTATTTAACTGCACAGCAAAAAAATACTAATTGCACAGCAAAATATGCTTACCAAAAATACTGATTGCACACCAAAATATATTTAAAGAGATCAAACTAAGTCGTCGGAGCCCCGCTAGGGCTCTTATTTTTGGGTGGGTTTAAGAAGGAACCTAACATAAACTAACCCTTCCGAGACGGAATGCAGTGATTTGAGGCGTATAGGTGCTCGTTATGATATATTTTAGTAAGCATATTTTGCTGCACAATTACTATTTTTGGTGGTCATTATATTTAATCCCATAAATAAATAAACTACTTCCCTATTTTACATAACAATTATGTTATTTACAACATCTATTACTTCTTACATAATTGGAACCATGCCTTCTAAGGGGATTCATATTTTACCACACAGAAAATTGGATCTTTTAACTAACGCAAAACATTCAAAATTTTATTTAAATCATGGTGAGAACCGAATCAGGATCCAATTCCTAGTCCTGGTTTTGAACCATGTCTCTGTTCTGGTACCGGTGCTTTGTCTCAACTCTGTCCAGATCCCAGATTCGGTCCGGGTCCTGGTTACTATCCCTATCTTTATTCCTATTTATATGATATACACTGTATATAAATTATTTCAATAACACACGACTAATATAAAATTTTAATTTTACAATATGCCTTTATAGATGTCCGACGTAACTCAAGGAGGTGCCACAGTATTCACGAGCCTCGGAGTAGGAATAGCTCCAGTCAAGGGCACGGCCATTCTATGGTTTAACTTGCATGCTTCAGCAACTCGAGACATCGCTACGAAACACGCTGCCTGTCCCATAGTGCAGGGTTCTAAATGGGGTATTCTTTTTTTTTTCCAAATATTGGACACAATCCTTTATCCTTTAAAAACACAACTACCGCACTGGGAATAATTTCTGTATCGCGGGAGACTTTACAAACATTCAAACACCTGACAAAAAGCACCTAGACTCGGAACAACTATTTTTTTTTTTATGCAACTAAGGTGGCAAGCGAGCATACGGCCCACCTAATGGTAAGTGGTCACTGTAGCCTATGGACGCCTGCGACACCAGAGGCATCACTTGCGCGTTGCCGACCCTTTAGGAAAGGAGGAAGTGGGAAGGAGAAGGAGCGGGAAGGGGGAAAGAGGATAATTGGGCATCCGGCACTCTAAGTCTACTAATTGTGGGATCACACAATTTTTTTTCCCGTGTGAGGATCGAACTCACAACATTCTGCGCGGCAGCAGTAGCGAAACCACCACTTAAATCTTCGTCATCCATGCAGTCAACACTACCTTGCCCAGCTTGAGTGGCAGAAACTTGCAGATCTTGTCTATCCCTTCTCTACCCCACAATCCCTGTAAGAAAGGTAACAACTTTCCAACAGTCAGCAGACCTCGTGCTTGTTTGCAGCCTATGCGATTTAAGGTAGGCAGCGATTTGGCTATTCCTTAGACTGGTTTCTGTGATGCGTTACATAACCATGTTCATGAACGGCATCTACTGCTTACAATCTGGTGGAAAGCAGGCTAGTTTGGAGAAAAAAGAAGTATACTTTTCTGATCCAAACAAAAATAGTGCCTTGTTAATTTGAAAGTAAAAGTACGATTACTGCTCATCATGATATTAGGGTTTAAAAACTCGTCCGTCAGTTAAAGAAAGACTTAATATGTAGCTTATTAGGTAGACTATAAGATTCAGCATTTAATCTTAAATCAAAATTGGTTTAATTGCACAATTGAAATATTTTAGCTTATCTGAAGAAGGAATAAGACAACTAGTAGTTCAATCCCGATATTGCTAAATAATCCTAAAAATTAAATCGTGTTAGACCTTAAGCATTGATATGTTTGCAGTGTTCACAAAATGGTTGTATCAAGCCGGCCAGGAGTTTCTGAAGCCCTGCAACTTAGAATACCAAGAGGAGGATCACCACTTAAGCAAGATCCCCCCACCAGTGGCAAAAACTTCAAATCAAGCGGTTCCAGATACGTTATGATTATGATTACTAAGAACAAGATTTGACTTGGCTCTATAAAAGTTAATTATTTGTTTCGAGTTGATAAATTTAACTGCAAAAACTAACCTTTCATACTTTTCTATGGCTAAAAGCAAAAGACAACGTCACGCGATATTTCCAGGCGGTCACCCATCCAAGTACTAACCGTAACTGACGTTGCTTAACTTCGGTGATCGGACGAGAACCGGTGTGATCAACATGGTATGGACGATGACGATTGTTAGGCAATAATTTAATATTGGTAACACATTAGTGATTTGCCAAAAATGATATTCAAATTATCAATTGGGAAATAATACCTATTATATATATAAAAAAGTAACTAGATCCTGTCTGCGACTTTTTTATGATTGCATTGCATTGTCGGGCGCGGCTAGTACTTGGATGGGTGACCGCCTGGGAATACCGCGTGACGTTAGATTTTTTATGTTGTTACTTGAATACTTCTAAGTTAAAATACTATTATGTTTGTATGTACATATATAGATATGTCTACATTTTAAAAGATAACTTCATCATTACGAATAATCACTATGGTGCCAAATATTTTACAAGAGTTGTCACTTTGTCACTGACGTTGTGTCAAGAATCAAATGTTCGCTTCCCATATGGACTTTTCGTTACTAACAACTATTTGTAAAAAACACCGTAAATTATGCAAAAAGGAAACACCCAGCAAACACACACTTCTGAGATATTCAAAGGATTTACAAACACATATGCAGCCCTGTTAAAAGATTAAAATATTTGTAAAAACTATTTTTGTCTTACTGAACTTCTCAGCTTTTCCTATATGTTCACAGTATAAATCGTACATCTTGTCTGAAGTCATGACTGGCATAAGATACTCGGTCTCACGCTCACTTCTTCTATAGTGTGATTTATACTTAGGAAGAGAATTTATGTGGCATCTCACTTATAAAACTATTTCGTCACTGGATTTCTTATTACCTCTAGTTTTTGATCCTCTTCTAACAAGTAAATCCCGGCACACTTCGACTTTGTCCAATAGGTATTTACAAGAGATTTTTTTTTCATATTTCTATTAGTCATTCTTCTTTTTACGTCGGCTTCTTTGATGTTCACTGCAATGAACATATTTTGGGTATTGCAATTTTCTAGTTTGTAAAAACTCACAAATATTTTCTGCCGAATGTTAGAATCTATTTTTTCCAGCACTTCATTTTACAATTACATTTAAAATCAATAAATGCTTTCGGTTGGACTTCAATGTTTTTGTAGTCGTGAAAAGGTTTATTAGAATGTCTATTTTTCTGTCTTTCTATCCTAGACAGACAACCATACTTATACTTTCGGCCTTTTTTCATAACTTCATCATTAATGCTCACTGTATCGTCGTCAGAACATGCTATAAACACTGGTGGTTTCGCCGTACCTTCACCTTCAGAAGCATCTCATCTCATTACAGCTAGTATTGGTAGTATTTCATGATTACACGGACAACCTGTTACGATTACATTACAGGCCCCGGAACATATTCCAAAAAATAAATAATATGCATGCTTTATGTATTCATTAGTTCTATAGTCGTCATTCTGAAAATTATAAGCAATAGTAAATATTACAGTTCGTGAATTGGGATTCATTTATCAACACCATATTTCAGTAAACGTAGTAATAGCCCACTGCGCACTAAATCCTAATCCTAACTAATATTAAAAAAGCGAAATTGAGTTTGTTTGTTTGTTACCTTTTCACGCCTAAACCACTGAACCGATCATCCTGAAATGTTGCATATACGTTGTCAGGTGTACAGAAACGGACATAGGCTACCTTTCATCCCGAAAATAATTACTGTTTCCGAGGAAAACAACAATAACGTTCTTATGATAATAGATGGCGGCACGTGTCTTTCGAATCATGATTGAATTATATTATTTCAAGCAGAGTACGACCCGAATTGATTGTCAAATTCTAAATTAACGCGAGCGAAGCCGCGGGCAAAAGCTAGTAATATATAGACCTTTTTAACATTTGCGTCATTTGCTGGTTCTGGAATATCCAAGTGACTGCAAATGGTACCCTGCCTCATTAATATGAGCTTGACTTCTTGATCTGCCGGCGTCCAAACACAAATGTTTTTCATTTATATCTGGTTAATCTGGCATTCCAGCAATTGACTGATTACGCAATCAACGTGTAAAGCTTCAGAAGTTATCAGTTTCAGTTAGAAAGAAGTAGAAGAGTTACTGAAGAATAACAGTTGCCTTGACTATATTATGGACAGAACAAAGATGGTATAAGAATATCTAGTGTATGTAGGTACAATAGCAGTTGTGAGACTAAATTCGCCAAACGTAAGTAAATCACCAATAAGTACCTATGGTTCAGCCCTAGTAAACGGATCTTAATTTCTTTTTACTAGATTTTGCCCGCGGCTTTGCTCGCGTTAGTGTAAATTTTGACAATTTCCAACCCCCTGGAACAGTATTTTTTCTGAATGAAAGTTACCTTTATCCTTTTCTGTACCCCTGACAACGTATATGCAAAATTGCATGATGCTCGGTTGAGTAGTGTTGGCGTGAAAGTGTAACAAACAAACAAATAAACAAACTCACATTCGCATTTATAATATTAGTTAGGATATAAATAGCATACTTATTATACATGTAGCTATATAAACTGCTAATTATTCAATGGTATAATCTACATCTTGTCAAGTAGACAGTCGAAGTGTAGTGTTTAATTATGTATTGTCAACAAATTTACACTTGTGTACACATAAGTAAGCATGTCGTAGATAGATATATTTTGTCTGTACATATACAGGGTGTCCCAGAAGTTGACGTCAAGCCGGAATCAGGTAACAGGTTAAGTTATAATAGGATATATAGCTTTTTCTATAGAACCAGGGCCAGCGATGCCGAAAGTAAAAACTATTCAAGAAATAAATTAAATTACATGACCGCAGAATACATTTAAAAGCCATACAAAATTCTGATTGAATGAGTTGAATTGCAAAACGGTGATTGATAAAAAGAGGAAAAATGAGCAAAGCATGATATCTAAAAATGCATTCTTAACCCTATTTCGAAGCATATAGAATTGATATTTCAGTACCATCTCGAGCCAAAATTATTAATAAACTATTCGTACCTTCTCACAAAAGCTAGGTAAAATATATACTAATATACATTTGTTTTTTTTATCATGTGACGTCACCTTTACCGCGTCTATAGTAAACGCCGGGTAGTTTCGCGCTCGATCTCAATGCTTCGGTAGCCGTGATCCTCTAGTGGTTAGGACCCTACGTTGTGGCCGTAGTAACCCAGGTTCGAATCCTGGTCACGGCAGTGTCATACACTGTTACGGAGACGCTTACTTTTTGTGTTTTAGTGTTATTTTAGTTTCTATGTTCACATATTTATTTGAATAAATTATTTATGTGATATAAAACAGAAATTTTGCTAAATATTGTTTATTAATATTTTTGGAAGATATATACCTATTCAAATAAAAAACGTAGAAAATAGTTTATTCACTTATCTCATAATAATTAATATCAGACCAAGTTACAGCGAAATGTGGCCAGGTTAAGCCAGTGAAACATAAATAATAAACTGTATTAGTAACAATATAATATTTACACTTCTCCTGGGTATTTTCATAACCATGGCTGCTGAAAAGTAACCGAAACGACGTTAAAAGAGACCTTATTTTATAACTCAAAAACACTTAACTTCCTTTTATATAGCTATTTAAACACTTTTTGAACGACAATAGTTTATGTGGTCGTTATAAAACATAAGCAGTTGCAATAAATGCGTATCGAACTAATACCTAAAATACGGTATTCAGTTGTACAAGGATTTGTGTGACATTGTTTTATTCACGGATGACACGGTACATCCCTTATTTTAAAAGTAGACCGAAAGACACCAAATTTTAGTGCAGTTAACGATTCACTCGCGCAAGTCCTGGACTGGTTTACGACGAATAATTTACTAATAAACTCTAAAAAATATAAATATTGTATCAAGGTTACATTGCCAAATGTAAAGAGTAAATATAAATAATGAAATTATTACTTTAGTTCAATCTACAATTTTTTAGGATTAACTTGATATCATAAAGTTTAGTGGGGCGCTCAAATATCGTGTCTTGCAGGGAAACTTAGCTCAGCTGCACACGCAATTCGGAAAGTGATACAGCTTACTGATGTAGATACTGTGAGACTAGTATATTTTGTTATTTTCACAGTGCCAGTGGTATATTATTGTGGAGCAAGGCAGCTGATTTGAGACGATTTTTATTCTCCAAAAACGTGCAGCACGTAGCATTTATTTATTTATTGGTTTACCAACATTTGTTACACTTATACATGTTCAAAACTATATGCTATATACTATCTGAGCGTACAAAATCAAGCGGTAAACACAACATTCACAAACTAAAAACGGATAAGTAAGAAACAATGTATTGTAAGTAAGTACATACAATATTGCATATTATACGTACTCACTTACAAGCCATTAACATTAACCGCTACTTTCTTATTATAATGGTAATTATAGAAATTCAGTTAGTTATTTGATGGACTTGGTGCGTGAATCCAGAAAGAGAAGTGCCATATATATGAATCTGGTGGGCAAATAGGATATGAAGCCTGCAGTCTGGGAATTGGAGAATTAAAGCCTAAAACTGTTTTACGTTGAGGTGGATGTAGTATCCTAACAGGATTTCGGGGATATTTATAAGGGACATTAAGTTTTATTTCTTCAAGTAATTGGGGACAATCAATTAAATTATTTAACAGTTTGTACAAAAATAATAGATCAGACATATCTCTGCGTGATTGCAATGATCTAATACTAAAATATTTATAATTTAGGTCCTAAATGAATAAATTATTTTGACTTTGGATTTGACTTTGACTACCTAGTTATTGAAATAAATCGTTTAAAAACTGTTATCACAGTGAATACCGATAAACAGTTATGGTATTGCCAAAACGTGTACCGACCCATGACTAAAAGCCAACGTTATGATCAATAAAACCAAACAACGATACTAAGAACATGTGTATATATAAATATTCAGTAATTAAATTTGTCTTTATTATCTGTGTGTATTACATGGGTTTATAACAAAAAAATGTTGAACGCATTAAGCATCGCATTTCTCTTGCTTTGCGTGAGGACAGATGCAGAGGTTTTTACATCGATAGCAGAATTAGAAGACTTGCTAGAAACTGAAAAGAGAATAATAGATGACCTAGAGAAGTATGTGGTTAAGGAAGAAGAAAGACTGTCTACTTTAAAGAGGTAATATTACATAATATTGTCTTATATTTAATTGAATGTTATACATTGAAATTAAACACTATAAACAGATTTTGTCGCGTTGTTTATTTAACTTTAAACAACGCCATAAAATCCGTTTACTTTAAACACACGGAGACTAAGATGGTAATAAGGTGGTAGTACTACCATCTTAGTCTCCCCATGAACATGGCTGCTGTAAAGCAACCGAAACGTCAGGATAAAGTGTAAACTTAAATATAAATAGTTTTAATTAAATTAAATAGCTAAAGTTTAATAATAATAGTGTTAGTGTCAAAATTATATAATAAAAGTGTTTAAAGTAAAATAAACAACGCGACAAAATCCGTATAAAGTGTTTAATTTCGAGGTAAGATAATTCTCTTATTGGTACCTTCTTGAAGACCTATCTCCGGCTTCTTAAAGGCAGATCGACACAAACATTTGTAAAGCTTTCGTACCGGCACTCCGGTGTCCGGATACAATAGATTTTTAAATTATGTCTGGAATTCTAAAACTTATCAAGTTTTAGAATTCCAAACGGTCAAACGTGAATCGCTGTCATTGGCTGACTGAATTAGCAACAACTAATCCCATGACTTGACATGTCTTTGATTTTGAGACGTCGTTCATTAGCTCTTCAGTAACCGGGTGTTAATTTTAAATCTAATTGCTTTGCTTGTCGTAAAGACTACTAATGTCCAAAAAATGCGGTCTTTTCTTTCTATACAAGAAAAGCAGCCATTTTGCTTACTGCTTACCTGGTGACGTAATACTAACGTGTATTCTTTGCTTATGATTATAATGGTTCTTCATAATCTATGAGCACAGGCCTTTCTTAAGTATTATACACTATCATCGTATGTAGTGGTTCAAGTGTTCGTTTCGCTACTGCCATTGCGCCGAGTGTTCGGTTCGAATCCCACACGGGACAAAACTTTGTGAGACCCACAAATAATTGTCCCGAGTCTAGAAATGTGTTTGTTGTTTGTATGTATTTAAAGTCTCACGCGACACAGCAATTATTTCTTTGGCAGGAGTTGTATTTTTATATAAAACATGTTTGCAATACACAGAGTATCTCGTGATTTCCCAAGAAAAAGGAACTAACCACTCGTAGACAGGTATTTTCCATTCTAGCAGACGAGAGTTTAAAAAGTGATCGGATTGGGGTAAAAGTTCCTTCCACCTATAACATTCGTAATAATATCTTGCCATTTGGTCATTTACTGGTTTGGTTACTGTGTGACATAATTGAATCAATGGATCGAGTTTAAGTGATTTACAAATATTGGGATATTTTTTATACTTTTCAGGTACTTGCATGTTCTCCAAAGGGAGCATGATAAAGCGATGGAAGATGTTCCAAACTACATCGGCAATCCCATCAACGCATTCACTCTTATAAAAAGATTGACGACTGATTTAGATTATTTAAATGACATTATAAAAGTAGGAGAAGGTAAGATAATATGAGAAATATGTTTGTTAACCTCTCGAATGTATGGCCGCAACTTTGCGCAACTGTCACTTCAAGGAACAGATATTCATTTGTTTAATATACGTAGCATGTGATTTTATGCCATCCTTTGTCTTTTCCATACCCTTTTGTTAAGGTTAGATAAATCAGTCATAATTTAAACATGCTAAATATGCGCATCTGTTTAGACGCCTTTTAGAGGTCGATCGGACGCCTCCTAGAGGCGTCTCAACAGATGCTCGTATTTTGACATAGACTTCTAGGACAGTTGACGGCTTAATTTAAATGTAAATTTACATTAAGTCGTCGTGTCGGCCTGCTTCCACGTATTTGGCAAGAGAACTCGATGGACGCATTTGCTTATGTAGTGGCAACTGCCGCCTTACGCTTAGCCACGGACGATTGTCGTGACTGACTGATCATGTCATTCGTGTCACTTGATGCCAATCTTGCTCTTCTTTGGCTAACTTGGCTGTCCGCCAAACTCATCCTATTGACGTTTGTACGGAGGTACTGAGACTCTGGTACTGCTACTTACGTACTGGAAGAAACTCAGTAACAGTGTTACTACTTTTACTCCAGGTTTTTATTAAAGGACGGTAATTTCCCGTCAGGCCATGTTATTTGTACCGTCAGCAAATAATTGGCAAACTGGTGTGCTTTCCACATTTCAATTTTATCCTCTCCAGACACTTTGCTAGCGATACGTTTCGATTATTTCAAATTAAACACCTTATTTTTCTAGAATACGTAAATAAGGTAACTATGAAACATGCTGATGTTACCTATCCTACTATGGAGGATCTGACAGGCGCAGCGTTAGCTCTCGCACGGTTACAAAAAGTATATCGTTTGGATGTCGAGGAGCTTGCAGAAGGAAAATTAAATGGCGTTAGTTACAGGTAAAAATGCTTAAATTATAGATGGCGTAGAGGTTTAAATGGAAACTTCTTCAGAAGATTCTGCACCAAATTATTTGAGTTTGACACCGTGGGATAAAACATTGTACAATTCATAAATATTTGTTACGAGTCTAGGTGTTCTTTGTGTATTTTTTTGAATATGTGTAATGTTGCCGCAATATTGGTATTATCATTAGTGCGGTGAATTTACGTTAGAAAGACATATTATTTAAAGAAAAATGTGTGAGATCGTTGGACTTTAACGTAAAGGTCTCGAGATCGATCCAAAGGTGGGCATCTCTGTCTTTATGTCTAAATAGTTAAACATCGCTTGCTTTAACAGTAAAGGGAAACATCGTGAGGAAACCTGCATGTCAGAGAGTTCTCCATAATGTTCTTAAAGATAATGTGAAATCTTCTAACCCGCACTGGGCTAGTGTAGTGTCCTTATCCTCTTCAAACTGAGAAGAAGCCAGCAGTGGAACAGTTTAATATAGAGCTGATATTATTTGTAATGTATTTATATAAGTATTTGGATTTTAGTGTACCAATGACAGCCAGTGATTGCTATGAGCTTGGCCGCACGTTATACCAGGTGTCAAATTATCAAAATGCACGTGCCTGGATGTATGAAGCTTTTCGAAGACATGAAGATAATGTATCTTATCCCTTCACGGTTGATAATATACTAGATTATATCAACAACACATGTTATAAGCTAGGTGAAGCTGAGTTAATTATTTCTAGTCTTACATAAGGAATGGCAAATTACGTTTTTGCAGTGAAAACTTCTTCAGGTGCGTTGAGCACTTCTTGGGTGAACAAAAATCATAGAACTCGCGTCATCGTCACGCTGCGTCATCGTCACGCTTCGTCATCGTCACGCTTTCACGTTTTCTATTTTTGAATTATTTTAGAATATTAACAATATCTCAGAAATGGTGCGTCCTACGCAAAATTAACGAAATTTTGACCAGTATCAGCAATCCGACCCGACCATTTTTTAATTTTTTTTTAATTTTTTGTAAGGAAGTGTTTATGATCAAGGATTAAAGTTTTCACTTCTATCGGCAGTCCCCAAAGACTACCCCTTTTTTTTTTAAAGCCACATTTGGCTTTTAAATGTTACTCTTAATTATTATACGGCATTGCTAAGGGTTTTATATATTATGCCGATTACGTGTTTTAGTAAGTTTATTCTTTAGCGACTTCAGATCATCCCTATAGGGAACCATCAATAGTACATTTTTATAGGTAGTTATATATTGTAGTATTGTAAGAATGCTGTATGCGTTTTTAATAATATTTACAGTATTAAGAGGAAACATTAAGGGCGAGAGAATTGAAAAATAGGTATTTGTAAAATATATTGCTATCGCGTAGTGCCATGTATAGTATCATGAGTGCGATAGAGACAACTGCAGCTTGGACCGAAAATACCTATTCAAAGTACACAAAATCAACGTTTCGTAGTCCCCCGATTCTTTCTCCAAAACTTGACCGATTTAACTACTATTTTCATTAAATATTAAAGAAAGGCTTTGGCCGTGTTCCTATGTTTCGCTTTTTTTATATAATCTAGTCAAATTTGTTTTCTGAATGTTTAAACACAGCGGCAAATCTGGCCAATTTTTTAGGTTTTTGAAGGCTCATATTTTTTTTAATAATTAATTTATGAAAAAAAGAATACATAGGGGCATGCCAATAGAAGCTATACATTTTTTGGAAAAAAATTAATGCTCTACTGGCATTATCCAGGGAAGAAACGGGAGACATTTGTATGGAAAAACGGCCCTTGTGTTTCCTCTTAAGAAATGTTAATTGCAATGGATTAAACTTACTTACATGGTGCTTCGGTGGCGCAACGATAGTAAAAGTGACTACTGTGCGATTGTGATTTTTCTTGGGTCGGAAATGGATAACTGTGTTTTGCTGCTTAGGAATTCTCAATACTAGCTTGGAGTCTTGGAGTCTTTAAGTGTGTCTTGTAAACGGCAATAGGCTCGACCTCTATTACGTGAACTAAAAACTGATCAAATACTGACGAAATAAAAACTTACATTTTGATAACATTACACAAAAGTTTTTTTTATAATAATGATCTACATCAACACTCATATTTAGTTATATTTACAGAAGATCCAAAAAGTGCGATAAAATGGGTGCAGAAGGTATTAGCCATACATCCAGAACAACTACGAGCTAAAGAGATCATAGCATTTTACTTAACATTGTTAAGTTCTGCAGACGAAGAGGCTACATTGAAAGAAGTAAGCTATTATATCTTTTGCTTCTTCCATCTTGTATGTATATATTCTATGTTCTGATAATAATTATGTTTCATCTATTTTAAAATCATCTCCAACACTGTTGCTTACATCATAGAGAACTTAACAGCCATTAAAACAACGGTGATAAAAAACACCAACTATCGGATCAATTCATTGTGGATAACACAATTTTCTCACATGTGGGTTCACACCCAGAACACTCGATGAACTGGCAATGGCAAGTGACCACTATCACTGACCTATCAGGTCACCTTCGTCTAATCCGTCACAGTGATAAGCATTTATTTTATGTTCATAGTCTAACGTTTAAATCCAAGAAGACGTAGCAAAAGGTTCATTAGAACCTCATTTCACCAATAATGGTTTTAGATCTTTGGTATATATCTATACCGAGTAAAGTAGACTGCTGTCCTGCTACTGGCAATTTCTAGATTGAAAAACCCAATAACACTTTCTCCGACTCAGAAAACGAACCTAAGACATGAAGCACAGCAGTCGCATACACTACCGCTGAGCCATCGAAGTACTTATGTTACTTTTTGGACTGAGCCATCAAAGTAGGTACTCATATTACTTTGGAACTTTTGACGTTTCGGCTACGTTGCACAGGCTGTGGTCACAAGCTCACTGGCGCGGCGATGGAAATCACCAATTTTTGGTTACAAAAATATTTAATATAATGAAGGTATTCATTCTTGTTATTAAGCATTTTATTTAATATGTAAACTTATATACAGGTATCTGAAACTGAAGAATCGAAAGAGATAACTAATATAAAAGTAAACACGAATGATATGCCTACGGTTATCGAAACTTACGAGGCACTGTGTCGGGGAGAAATGGAAATAACCGTACAATTGTCCAGCAGGTATAGAATATTTTAACATTTGACATGTTGGATCTGATTACAGCTTGTCAAACTCGCATTAAATTTGGCTTTGAAAAAGGCAGTTCGAGGAGTTGAGCACTCTACGCAAAATCAGGCAAAGAGTGTATTATGTATATATATTTTTAATAATATTATAATATTAGCTTAACTTTTTTTACTGACCATCAATAACAATTTTGTTTTGAAGTGTTAATAAAGTGTCAGGCAAAGAATATTTTTATTTATTCATCCTTCTTTCTTTTAATTACCAAAACGGATACATTCATGACTATATTTTACAGCAACCCTTCGGGTAAATGTCACTTGGGAGACCTAGAGGTATATTACTAGGTTTTAGGTACCAAGTATATCTTATTTTTTTTTTACAAAACACACTTGGTAAGTGGTCACGGTAGCCTATGGACGTCTGCGACACCAGAGGCATCACTTGCGCGTTGCCGACCCTTTAGGAAAGGAAGTGGGAAGGAGAAGGAGCGGGATGGGGGAAAAGGGGTGATTGGGCTTCCGGCACTCTCACTCACCGAACGAAACACACCAGTAGGAATACTGCTATTTCACGTCGATATTCTGTGAGAGGGTAGTTCTTTCCCGGTCGAGCCGGTCCATTCTACTACTCGGAAAATACATTGCCAGACTGTATACTACTACTAAGGATATACAGAAAAGCCAATCGCAAAACCTCGGCATCAAAACCTTCAAATCAAATTGTACCCTATTGTAACACCACCGAACCAGTCACTATAATAAATATATTAAAAATAAATAATTGTAATATTTATTTATTTACTTACAGGTTGACATGCCGTTACCTATTTGAGAATCATCCATTCTTGACAATAGCACCTTTCAAGATTGAGATGTTATACCTCAAGCCAGACGTGGTACTTTTTCATGACGTTGTTAGTGACGGCGAAATAGAGACACTCAAACAGATATCTAGGCCAAAGGTAAGAGAGAAATAATAGTCTACAGCAACCATTACAAGCTTCTTCTTCTTCATACTTAAGAACTGCTTTGCTCTTGTCAGTGGGGTATACGCCATCTTTCTCGATTTTTGGCCTTGATTTTGACCTCCCTATAAGACATCACCTTCGCCTTTTCCTTTATCTGGTCAATGAATACCCTTCTGCGTTCTTTCACTGTTCCTTTTATGATGCTTTTTATGAAGTCGTCGACACGCTGCTGCGTGTAAGAGGAACTTAGACAGAAAGTTAGAACAGAAAGTTCTGAGTAGCAGCACTATAGTCTGAAACTGTGTCCGGTAGATGCCAATAGGCTTACGTTTTATAACGGGGGTAAAGTCTTTTTTTATGTTGGGTAATGCATTGATGCATACACCTCCGCGGGGCGGAAGGGTTATATCGGACTCACCGGGGTGAAAGAAAGATGTTGAAACGATGAAAATCGACCTCCCGGAATACCGACTGAACCTACCACGGTGTTCCTCGACAAAACCGCTATCGGCGGTCGGTCATGCGGTCGCGACCCCGCCTATGAAACGGCAGGCCACTACACGAATACACGAAGAGACCTACCCAAAGGCACTCACTCACTATAAGCCCTACTGTTTCCCCCCTAGAGGGGAGACGGACTTGACACAGAGGCGCGCGTGGGAACACGCACGCCTCCTCTCGGACGTGGGTAAAGTCTACCCAGAGGTGTATCTAATCCACATTTCACGAGCTACGGTCTTGCTTATCGTCTTGAGAATTTCCTATCCGGGTAATATAACCCAAGACCATGCATAACCGTAACAATCACTACCACAAGGCAATCGAGGCATTCTAGTAACACTAACATTTTATTTATTTTTACAGTTTATACGTGCTCTAGTCAAAGCTTCGAATGGATCCTCCATAGTTTCAAATATTCGTACCAGCAAGGTGGCTTGGTTGGATGACAACGAATGCGCCACCGTTACGCGTATCACACAGCGAGTGACGCACATGACTGGCTTATCTACAGCAACGGCTGATAAACTACAAGTACTTAACTACGGGATTGGAGGACATTACGAACCGCACTTTGATTTTTTTGCTGTAAATAATATTAATTACTAGTTTCTGCTGTATGGTAGCGATAGCCCAGGGGACCGTTGAACTGCAACGTCATGAGTTCGATCCTTAGGAGCGCGTTTCTGACTTTTCGAAGTTATATGCGTATCAAATAAAATTAATTAGCGATCGCTTTAACCGTGAATGATAATATCGTGAGGAAACCTGCATATCTAAGAGTTCTTCACAATGTTCTCGAAAATATGTGAAGTCTGCCAACTCGCACTGGGTTAGCGTGGTGGACTTTTACATAGCCTGACCCTTCTCACACTGGGAAGAGGCCTGTGCCCAGCAGTGATACAGTTTAATACAGGGCTGATATTATTATTAGTTTCTGCCGTGTAAATCCCACGGGAAAGCGTAATGCGATAAAAATATTCTGTGTGTTAATCCAGGATATGGTCTATCTGTGTATCGAGTTTCATCTATATGGGTACTTTCAACAGTTTATGCGTGATCAGGTAACATATATCCAAACATCTTTACCACTTTTCATATTTACTAGCGGTCGCCTAGTGCTCGAAATTCGACCAAAGTTTGCCTGTAAAATATTGCTGATAAATGTCATTATATATTGATATAAGTAAGCATAGTTTTTTTTTTTCTTTATTTTATATAAGGGGTTTTTATCCACAAGGATACGCCAACCCCATCGTACCTTATCGTACACAACACAACATTATCTTAATTTTAACCAGATAAGGGAATTATTGATGATTAATGCGGCAGACTTCAACCAAAGCACAAAACCGCATTGCAATTTCTGACTTTGGATTCGCCAAAATACTTTGGCTAAGCCCAACATCCAAAATATTCAATTTGAATTTTTTGATCAATAATTCCCTTTCATTCCTGTTCCTGACACAATCCAAGTAACCATAGTTACGCGCTTCGACTCTGTGTGTTAAATGCATGGGTGTGTGTAGTGTTTTTTCATTAATTTAATGTATTTCTAATGCATATTTTTTAAAAAATATTAGCATTCGTCACTTCTTCTCTGTATAAACTATAAGTGTGCGAAATTTCATACTCCTCCGTCCGCCCAATTTTCGTAAAAAGGGATCCAAAGTTTTCGCTTCACGTATTAATATATAGATAATAGTGATAGGCGATTTTTGATAACAATAGAATTATTAGAATATTCAAGCAAATCGAAATGTTCAATCGAAAATTTTGATAATTATTCGACTCCACAATCAAATCAGCTCAACGCAAATATGAATATCAATACCGCCATTTTTGGAATATACCTACTCAGTGACAATCTCGATGAACATTTAGATGCGGGTACATAGAAATTGCACATCGCATTGATAGCACTGGCTTCGCACTGAGTTCCTAGTATACTTTTGTAACGAGCTCTGTCTTGTCTAAAGTTGATTATCGAATCAATACTTTTAGCCTCTGTGGCGTAGTGGTTAGTGTAACCGACTGCCACACCTGAGGTCGCGGGTTCGATTCCCGCACAAGTCAAACATTTGTGTGCATGAACATGGATGTTTGTCTTGGTCTGGGTGTTTCTATGTATAATTAGTATGTATTTACAAAAAAAAGTATATATAATATGTATGTTTGTTTTCCATTGTCTAGTACTCATAGTACAAGCTCTGCTTAGTTTGGGCTAGATGGTGTAGTGTATGTGGTAGAATATTATTATATTATCCTATACATCATGCCTATATACGCGAAAGGGAAAGCAGATACGTATAACATCCACATCTCGTTGGAAATAGTTTCAGTATGTCTATAACATATAATGCCCTGCGGGATCGAATCAGAAATGAAGAGATCCGCAGCAAAACTAAAGTTGCCGACGTAGCTTTCCGGATAGCCAAGATGAAGTGGCAGTGGGCAGGTCACATAGCACGCAGAACCGATGGCCGTTGGGGCAGAAAGGTTCTAGAGTGGCTGCCACGCACCGGAACACGCAGCAGGGGTAGGCCTCCCACAAGGTGGACCGACGACCTGGTAAGGGTCGCGGGAAGCGGTTGGATGCGGGTGGCCCAAGGCCGGTCTGTGTGGAAAGCCTTGGGGGAGGCCTATGTCCAGCAGTGGATGTCTTTTGGCTGACATGATCATACTGATAACATATAATTTACATAATAAAGGTCCAACCAGTCCTACTGAAGTTTATCAGGCACAGTGCTCGAAGCCGTGACGCTACCGAGAGTATACCCATACCCAATAACACTGCCTCACTTAGGAATCACACCTAAGATACACTCACATTCCATACCCCTGCGTTGAAAAAGCAGTGTTCTTTTTTTAACATACCTATTTAGTTTATTTGTCGACAGAAAACTGGGGACCCTTCTAAAGAAGAAATTATCGAAGGTAATGGAAATAGGATCGCCACAGCACTGTTTTACGTAAGTATGCTTAAATAAATAAATAAACTACTTCTCTATTTTACATAATAACAATGTTATTTACAACATCTATTACTTCTTACATAATTAGAACCATGCCTTCTAAGGGGATTCATATTTTAGCACACTGAAAATTAGTTCTTTTAACTAACGCAAAACTTTCAAAATTTTATTCAAATCATGGTGAGAATCGGATCAGGATCCAAGTGTTAGTCCTGATTTCGAAACATGTCTCTGTTCTGGTGCCGGTGCTTTGTCTCAACTCTGTCCAGGTCGCAGATTCGATCCGAGTCCTGGTTACTATCCCTATCTTTATTCCTATTTATATGATATACACTGTATATAAATTATTTCAATAACACGACGACTAATATAAAATGTTAATTTTACAATATGCCTTTATAGATGTCCGACGTAGCTCAAGGAGGTTCCACAGTATTCACGAGCCTCGGAGTAGGAATGGCTCCAGTCAAGGGCACGGCCATTCTATGGTTTAACTTGCATGCTTCAGCAACTCGAGACTTCGCTATGCAACACGCTGCCTGTCCCATACTGCAGGGTTCTAAATGGGGTATTTTTTTCTCTTCCAAATATTGGACAAAATCCTTTATCCTTTAAAAACACAACTCCGCACTGGAAATAATTTCTGTATCGCGGGAGACTTTACAAACATTCAAACACCGGACAAAAAGCACCTAGACTCGAAACAACTAATTGTGGATCACACATTTTTTTGTAACTATGGTTACCTATACCTTATTTATATATAATAGAGAAAAACAGAAAAAATTTGCAAGCTTAGGAATTTTGGTCGAATTTTGACCACTAGGCGACCACTAGTATTCATAACTATTTGTTTACATAAACTAACTTTGTTAAGGTTAACGCATTGGACTTGCGATTGACAGGGTATTGGTTTAATTACACAATTGAAATAATGTAGCCATTTCAATCACAAGTATTTTAGCTTATCTGAAGCAGGAATAAGACAACTAGTAGTTTAAGCCCGATATTGCTGAATAATCCTAAAAGTTAAATCGTGTTAGACCTTAAACATTGATATGTTTGCAGTGTTCACCAAATGGTTGTATCAAGTCGGCCAGGAGTTTCTGAAGCCCTGCAACTTAGAATACCAAGGGGAGGACCACCACTCAAGCAAGATCCCCCCACCAGTGGCAAAAACTTAAAAGCAAGCGGTTCCAGATACGCTATGATTATGATTACTAAGAACAACATTTGACTTATTATTTTGGCTCTATGAAAGTTAATTATTTGTTTCGATTAGATAAATTTATCTACTTTAGGGTCAATTCCCACTGAAAGAGACAGACAAAATATTAAAAAACATTTTGAATCTTATCTACGTGATTAAAAAGTTCATAGTTATTTGCAGGCAAAGGAAGGGTAGCGCGGCGCCGCGAGGCTGCACGAGCCTTCTAGCGACTAGTCAAAAGAGGCGCCGTGCGGCCGACCGCGGCGCAGCTAACAGACTCGCGGCGGCGCTCGCGCGACTTTTTTATATCGGAATAAATTTCGAAGTCGGTGTGGTGTGTCTTGTTTTTTTATTTGCCACCGACTTCAAATTTTATTCCGATATTATTTCAACGTTTATGGAGGCGGTTTATTTCTTTTTAGTAAAATTTATTTACATACTGCGACGGAGAATCTTAACACTGCGATTCAGAAAATGATGTCATATGCACAACTCCGCGTTGACTCTCACAGCCCCGCGCTGCCTCTCGCGGCGCCGCACTGCCCTTTGCGGCGCCGCGCTCAGTCACTTGCTCTAACGGCCGCTGCGCGCCGCTGCGCGCCGCTGCTCTTTCAGTGGGAATTGACCCTATAACTTACCTTTACATACTTTTCTATGCCTAAAAGTAAGAAGTCGATGATCACCGAAGTTAAGCAACATCGGGCGCGGTCAGTACCTGGATGCGTGACCGCGTGGAAATAACGCGTGACGTTGGCTTTTTGCTTCTTTATTTTATTGACTTTACTTTACGCTATGAATTATATAATATAAATAAAAATAAACATTCCCATATATTATACTATTAATACTTTGTGTGTGAATATGAATATTTGTTTTTATTATATTTTATTACTAGCTGTTATTTTTTTTTTTATTATTTTTTTTTGTTCGTCAAAATGACCACACTCCACCTGATGGTAAGCAGTCGTGTGGTCTAAGAGCAGTGGCTTCCACATCGCCCCCACAGTAGCCGAGGCGATGTTAAGGTCTCTACTTTGACGGCCTGAGAAGATGCTTTTTCACGCCCCGCTTAAAGAACCCAGGATTGAAGGAAGAAGGAAACACGTGCCTTGGCAGAGAATTCCATGCCTTGGTCGTTCGGCAGCGATATGAGGACCCAAACTTTGGTACGCGCTCTAATCGACTCTACCGTGTAAGGATGGCATCTGAGCCCAGCACGCGTTGTTCTGGATAGGAAAGAGGAGGGCGGGATAAGGTGGAATAACTCTTCAGAGCACTCCCCGTGGTATATTCTGTAGAAACATGCCAATGAGGCAATGTCTCTACGGAGTTGCAGAGGTTCCAGTGAACTCGTGACCTCTGGATCTCCGATGATACGGACAGCCCGCCGCTGTAACCGGTCGAGAGCGTCCAGCAAGTACTGCGCGGAGCCATCCCAAAGATGAGAACAGTACTCCACGCAAGGGCGCACTTGTGCCTTATACAATAGGCACAGTTGCCCAGGCGTGAAGAACCGCCTCACCCTGTTCAGAACTCCGAGTTTTCGCGAAGCTTGCTTAATGACGCTCTCGATATAGGTTTTCTGGTCAAGGGAGCGGCAAAGATCCATACCTAAGATGGAGAGACTGTCACGTATCACCAGTGGAGTGTTCTTCAGAGAAGGGAGGGGAAGGAACGGAGACATTTTTGTTGAGAACGCGCATGCCTGGGTCTTCTTGGCGTTGAACTCGACCAAGTTCTTGGCACCCCATTCATAGATGAGGTCCAAGGTCCGGTCAAGTTCAACGACAAGATTCTGCCTTTTCCCCTCAACCTCAGCCTGTTTGGCCCCAGGATGTCCGAGATATCGCCCATGCACGGTACTGTCGTCCGCATAACAATGTATGTTGCCGAGATTCAACATATCATTGATATGCAGAAGAAAGAGCGTAGGGGATAAGACAGAACCCCGAGGCACTCCTGCATTGACCTGCATAAATTTGGAAGCGCGACCGTCGCAAAGGACCCGAATACGACGCTTCTGCAGGAAACTTGCAATCCAGGTGCACAGTTGAGGGGGCAAGCCATAGGCCGGAAGCTTGGAAAGAAGAGACCGGTGCCAGACTCTGTCGAAAGCTTTGGCTATGTCAAGGCTGATAGCCAAAGACTCGCCGTGCTTGTCCATAGCATCACCCCAGAGGTGCGTGACGAACGCTAGAAGATCACCCGTTGATCGTTTAGACCGAAAGCCGTATTGGCGATCATTGATCAACGATTGATCCTCCAGGTAGCGGACAATTTGGGTGTTTATAATCCGCTCGAACACCTTGGAAAGCACCGAGGTGATAGTTATGGGTCGATAGTTGCTTGGCTCGGAACGGTCCCCCTATTTGGGAATCGGTTGAACGTTCGCTTCCTTCCAAGCCTCAGGCACAATGCCTGCGACGTAAGACGTCCGGTATAGGCGCGTAAGTGTGGGAGACAACTCCGCTGCACATTTTTAAGAACCACAGCTGGGATGCCGTCAGGTCCACTGGCTTTCCGAACATCGAGAGACTGCAGTATCGCACGAACGGTTCGTTGCCTGATACATATATCAGACATGGTGTAGCCGCAGTTGGCAATGTTAGGCGGCTGCGAACCGCAGTCATCGATTCGGGAGTTGGCCGCAAAGAGATTTGCAAGCAGATCTGCTTTCTCCTGCGGCCGATGAGCCAGTGATCCATTCGGATACCTCAGAGGGGGCAGCATGGTCTGGCAGAAGTTGGACTGCACGGCTTTGGCCAGGCGCCAATAGCTACGACTGCCCGTAGGATGCGCCATTAGTTCCTGGCCGAACCGTGCGACGCGCTGGGCATCCGCTCTTAAGTATGCCCTCTTGCAGACCTTTGTGGCTTGGTTGAACGCTGCCTTCAGGTGATCCACGTTAGGGTCGTGGAGAGTGCGAGCCCTGGTCCAAGCGCGATACGCTGTCTGTTTGCGTTCAACAGCATCGGCGCATTCACGCCCGAACCAGGGCCTTTTCCTGCCGCCGCTCGTGACATCACTGTATGGAATATAATATTCCATACCCAGGATGATTTCACCAGCGACAGCAGTAGCGCTCTCTGATGGATCCCTGTTCTCAAAGCAGCGTTGAGCCCAAGGGATGGATGCGAAGTATTCCCGCATTCCATCCCAGTCTGCTGACGAGTAGTGCCACAGTCGTCGTCTTGCCTCCTCGGGTCGTGGGGGCGTAACAACAACAGCTGTGGCACAAACCAGACAGTGGTCTGAGGTGCCCAAAGGAGCACGAATCGACACACTGTACCGGTTCGGGTTACTCGTCAGCAGCAGATCGAGCAGAGAGGGCGCCTGACCTGCAATATCTGGTATCCGGGTGGGCTGGAGTACCAGTTGAGACAGGTCATGCGTGAGAGCGAACGCATGGGCAGTTCGTCCCGCGTGGTCTGTTTTGGGAGAACCCAACCAGGTCTCATGGTGGGCATTGAAATCTCCCAAGAACACCAACTCAGCGTTCGGAAACCGCTCCTGCGCGTCGTCTGCCGCCTGACTCAGGTAATTGAAGAGTCGAGTTATCTCAGCGTCTCCTGAATGGGATCGGTAGAGGCACATGTAGATTTGGCTGAAAGAGCCATGACCTACGTGTACCCAAAGGACAGAGAAGGAAGGGTCCTCTAGGCATTGTAGACGGCGACAGCAAATATCCGCCCTAACAAACAAGCATACCCCGGCTTTCGCGAGGAAACACTCCTCTAGCACGTAGCCGGGATATTGCAGGTAGTTCGTGTCTGCAGGACGGCGTATTTGTGTCTCCGTTAGAAAAAGCATTGCCGGCCGAGCCGTCTCCAGGTGGTGATGGACGGCATTAAGGTTAGCGTGGAGTCCTCTGATGTTAATAAACTCCACGACACAGGAAGCAGCAGTGGGGTTACGGCGATTGGCTGCTGTTGAACGACAATGCTTTGTTCGTACTGCCATAGAGTGAAAGGAAGGGGAAGCGTGAAAAAAGAGGCGGCTATTCTCGCAGCAAAGTGGGGCAAGGCGCAGAGCAAGTTTTGTCATATAACTGTATGGTATGGCGATAGCCGATCCGACGGACGGAAGGACCCCTGTACCCTCCCGAAAGTGGTCGCCGGGACCCACCCTCCGGTCACCATCCGGCACGACGAGCCACCTCGAGATTATGCGCGGCATGATAAGGCAGCCAACCTAGTTGGTTAGACTCGGTTGGGCCTCTGGACTATACCGCGGGCGGCCAGCAGAGCACCGTTTCTACGGCTCTCCCTGGCCGCCGGGTCGACTCGCGCCACCCACACAATGACTCTACGGATGCTCTGCAGGTCCCTCATAAGCTGCGAGAATCGCCACCTCATGCTTAGGCCTCCGGCGCTCTCATTCACCGAACGAAACACAGCAGTGAAACACTGTTGTTTCACGTCGATTTTCTGTGAGAGGGTAGTACTTCCCCGGTCGAGCCGGCCCATTCCTGCTATAACCAGCTTCCTGTGACTTCGTTCGCGTAGATTTTAACTAAAAAGTGTTTGTCTCCGCGGAACCCTATTTTTGTCTAAAATCAATGTAGCCTAAGTTACTCCTTATAACATCAGCTACCTGCCAGTGAAAGTCCCGTCAAAATCGGTTCAGCCGTTTCGGAGATTAGCCGGAACAAACAGACAGACAAAAATTTTAAATATATATGTTTTCGTATACGTACCTTATATACTTTCATATGCATTAGATAAAAAGCTGTTATTTTGACATTACAAACAGACACTTCAATTTTATTTATTTGTATAGAGTATAGATTATTGTCTTTTTATACGCTGCGTTGACTGCAATCCTGCTAAAATTATAATTGGTAAGGTTTGTGAAGATCTAAGAGATGAAAGGTATTACGGTGAAGATGTTTCAATGTGTGTTTACCCAATCACGCGAAAATACCGTAACTACTTTGAATAAAATTAGGCACATCAGATTTACCATGTACTGGATTAAGCCATATGATATCTCGGCATACTAAATGAACGCGTGATACATTGACAATTATTCCACATAGTGACGTCTGCACCACTTTATGTGAGGACGTGTGTTAAGGATTTATTCCGCATTCGACCCCCATGTTTCGTCCCGAATGTAAAAATCCGCATTCGCCCCAAAAATTGTACCTCATATGCCCAATACTATTTCATATGAATAATATTTTCTCAATTGACAAATGTACGTATATTTTTTGGCAATACTTCAATGTGATATCTATATATTAATACGTGAAGCAAAAACATTGTACCTCTTTTTAAGAAAATTGCGCGGGCAGAAAGGTGTGAAATTTAGCACAGTTATAGTTCATATGGAGAAGGAGTGGCGAATCCTAATATTTATATAAAATATGCATTAGAAATACATAAAATTAATGAAAAAACACTACATGCACACAACCATGCATTTATTTATTTATTTTATTTATTTATTTATAAGGCATATTAACAGAGTAAACACATACATTTACATAATCACTAACTAAGACAAGGTTGTGTGCTTACGCCAATTACAAATATGCACAACATTAACATAAAGACAACATGCATTTAAATATACTTAAGTCTAATAAAGATCCTACATAACAACTAACACATAATTATTAACAAAAACATGATAAAACTTATAATTTAAAATAAAATTACACTGAAATAATATAAATATACATTGAGATCATGAATTAAGGAATATAAGATTAAAATTTGTAACAAGTAATTAAAATTAAACTACTATATACGGATTTTATCGCGTTGTTTATTTGACACTGTTACAAAATTTTTTGAAAAACTGTTACACTACTATAATCACTATTAAACTTTACAAATTTTTAAGCTATTTAAATTATTGAAACTATTAAAACTATTTATACTATTACTATACTATTATACTATTTAGATTTATTTTTACACTTTCCCCGACGTTTCGGTTGCTTTTCAGCAGCCATGGTCACGGGGAGACTAAGATGGTAGTTGTCTCAATGTTCCAGTGTAGTTATTTAAAATTTTGTAACAGTGTCAAATAAACAACGCGATAAAATCCGTATATAGTAGTTTAATTTCAATGAATAACATTCGCGTAAACAGAAGACAATATTAAGTAATTAAAATCCAATTTAATTCAACTTCACATTGTTATTTCGGGCATTCATTATTTTATGCTTAAATTGCTTGGGATGGTCATGGAAAATATCAAGATCAAGCAATCTCCAACAGTTATTGTAAGTTAGTGTTTGTCTAGCTATAGGAGCTTGTGCACCCAAATTAGTTCGATGTCTTGGCACTTTAAAGAATGGAATTTTTTTTCTTTTCCTAGCATCTGGTCTTGGAACACATAGGTTAATGCAGTCATGGAGTCCATCACACTGTGATAAACCTCTTACTATTTTCTGAAGGAATAATAAGTCGAGCATCTTTCTTCTTTCTTGGAGAGTATTTAATTTAAAATAGGCTAGTCGTTCCTTGTAAGAGCACCCAATGCTAAGTCCTGGAGTAATAAATGCCAGATGTCTGGTCAGAGCCCTTTGTATGGATTCTATGCGTTGTGTGTGAACTATATACAGAGGATTCCAAATGATACTACCAAACTCTAACACACTCCGCACCAAGGTATTAAATAGTATTAATTTGGAGGTAATACGCTTAAAATCCTTGGTGTTGCGCTTAATAAATCCCAGCATTTTAGCAGCTCTGCCAACAATGGTATCGTAATGTGCAATAAAGTTCAATTTACAGTCAAGGATAACACCTAAATCCCGCACCTGATGGGTAGTCGAGATTTGTACATTATTGATGTAAAAGTTTGTCTGTGTAATATTTCGCTTCCTTGTGAAGCGTATATGTTGGCATTTAGCAGCATTCAACAACATCCTATTATCACAACACCATTTAAATATTCGCTCCAAATCTGTTTGTACTAGCGTTGCGTCGGCCTCAGAAGCAATTTGCCGCGAGATTTTCATATCATCAGCAAAAAGTGAACATTTGCAGTGCCTAATCTGTAAGACTATGTCGTTTATAAATAACAAGAATAGAATCGGCCCGAGGTGAGAGCCCTGTGGTACTCCGGAATTACCTATATATTTCCTGGATTCAGAGCCATTTACCACTACATCATACTCGCGGTTAGCCAGATAAGATTTAAACCAACTTAGTAAGTTATCGCAAATTCCATACTGACCTCGCAGCTTTCTAATCAAAATGTTATGATCAACTCTGTCGAAGGCGTTGGCAAAATCAGTGTAGACTGAGTCGATTTGCTGGTTGTTATCGACACCTTCCATAATGGGGGTAACATATGAAACCAGATTTGTAAAAACAGATTTATTTTCTTGGAAGCCATGTTTTTCGACTCTGATTAATGATTTAGTGTGCTTCGTCAATATTGAACAGACGATGGATTCACATATTTTAGAGGAGCAAGAAAGAATAGCTATAGGTCTATAGTTCCTAACGTCACTATTATCACCCTTTTTAAAAACAGGGACTGTTTGTGCTCGCTTCCATTCACGGGGGAAAACGCCGCTGGTTAGAGATTTATTTAGAATTTCTTTAAGAGGATACGTGAAGAATGAGGCACATCGTTTAATAAAAAGCGGTGGAATCCCATCCGGCCCTGCACTTTTGTTGGGTTTTAAGCGTTTTAAGCATATCATTATATCTTTTTCGGTAAAGTTTAAGAGAGCTAACTTATCAGGAAAAGACTCAGATAAATTGTTAGCGGAAGGTAAGGAAGAGTCGGAACTATTCGAAGTTGTATAAACGGAGCTAAAATGTAAGGCAAAAAGGTTAGCAATATCGTTACTGCAAGAAGATGTAGACTGGTGATCATTATGCATCGTTGAAGGTAACGTGTTTATACCTGAAGTTTTGTTTTTAATGAAGCTCCAGAATGCCTTAGGATTATTTTCTAAGTTACGTTCAACAGAGTTAATATAGCTGGAATAGCAGTCTCTAATAAGTTTATCACTTCTCTTTCTGATCAAATCAAATTCAAGCTTGTCTCGCGGATTTTTATATTTACGCCACCTAATCCTATGTTTGTTTTTTTCCTTTAACAGATTAATAAGGTCACGCGTAAACCAAATAGGGTAGGAGGTGTTACGAGGCTTTCGCTTTGGTACCCATTCGCTAATAATTGCGTTAACATTATTATAAAATACGGAAACCATTTCATCTACACTTTTGCAAGTACTAAAACATTGTGACCATTCCAAGCGCTTTAGGCAAAGCAGTATTTCACTATAATTGGCTTTATAGAAATTGTAGTCCTGCCGGGATTTCCCAGCAGGTCTGGAGTGTGATGTTAGGTCTAATATAACCTCAAGCGGGGGATGATAATTGTTAATTTTACACATGCCATCTGATTTGTTGACAGTGCAGTTTACACTAGTTAGTACTAAGTCTAAGTTGTTGTCAAGATTTGCAATAGAGTTTGCTTGTGCTAAGGCGTTCAGGGCTATGAAATCTGAAAGTGTATACGTTAATTTGTTTTGAATATTTTTATATATTTGACATACACAGTCGAAGCGCGTAACTATGGTTACATATATCAATATAATTATAATGACATACATCAGCAATATCTTACAGGCAAACTTTGGTCGAATTTCGAGCAGTAGGCGACCGCTAGTTATTAAAAATAGTTGATACCAATGATAAATTATTGTCTCACAGTCGTCAACGTCCATACCATGTTGAGCACACCGGTTCTCGTCCGATCACCGAAGTTAAGCAATATCGGGCGCAGTTAGTACTTGGATTGGAGGACCGCCTGGGAATACTGCGTGACGTTGACTTTTTTATGTTGTTACTTGAGTACTTCTAAGTTACAATACATGTTTGCATGTACATAGATTAAATGCCGATATATTTTTAAAAGATTGCTTTTACACTAAGAATATTCACTACATTACAAAATTAATAAATATGTTATAAAAATTGACGTAACATCAACGTAACCACAACAATTTGTATATCACACTTCCAATTATGCTATCAACTAAATTGGGACATTCAAAAGTATGACTTTGTCACCAAAAAACTAAATATACCTGATCTATAAATATTTTCTACAAGTTTGGGTGTTGTTTGAGTCCCTTATTTGAATGTTTGTGATGTGCTTCAGGACGTCAAGAATAACGCACGAGCAAGAGAAGTCATAAAAAGGATTTGTAACACGTTAAAAATTACAGGTTTATCACATTAACTGCAATGTCCAATTGATTTAAAATAAATCAGCAACATCTATAGAAATTGTAATGCACTACCCTGACACCCAAATCTCACCCTGCAAACTGTAACTACATACAGAAAAAGACACCCCTCATTGCATTCCGTACCAAGTATCATTTTAGATCAAACACGTGATAATGGCTATAAGAGCGCCCCTATTATTTGATACAATAAAAGTGAAGTGCAGAAATTCTGCGCATTCTACTGCAAAACAGCTACAGCCTAACATGACATAAATAACAAGCCAGCTTAAATGAAAATTGAATCTAAAACCTTACGACTTAAAGTTCAAATTCTATTAACAATTGAAGGTCCAGATGAAGTATTTTAGTGTGTGGACTTATATATGTATCGCTCGTTCAATAGGCCGTACATTCACAGATACGAACTAATGGTGATTGAGAAAAATATGGCAGGAACATACAGAACAATAACTTGTGGTTATGTCTTCATGAATATTGAAGATCAGAGTGATAGGTAGGCTTTTATTTGATTATGACAATACGATGCTAATGGATATCGTAAATTGTAAGTCTGGTTTATATCGACATGGTGGATTCCATTTTTATATTGCCTGTTTTATAAATCTGTTGCCGTCTTGTTGGTTCGATGGTGTAAGTCTGCTCTTACGCTTATTGTCAAGGATGATTACGATGATAGTCAAGATAAGCGTATTTTATAAGACTGCTGTGGCTACTAAGTAAACTCAGTGCTAATCAAAATATTACTGAGCGGTCATTATAGCAAAATATAAATGCTTGGCTTTACCACACGCGCACGGCAGACCCTTTATAAATGGGGCCAATGAGCTTTCAGCGCTAACACCAGTCTAGTGCATCAGACCAGCACTAGACAGGTATTGCTTGATAGCAATGAGTCCTTAATAACCCTGATAGTCTATTTGCCTCAGGAAAAATTCTTGAGGTTATTTGGCTGCATTTGACCGTAGATACTTCCCCAGTCTTAATGCAATGTTGTAACAGATTCTAATAAGACATTGCTTTTTCTGGTTTTCTTGCGCATTATCTTTCTTATATTCCAAAGCCTATCGAGAGCTACTTGTATCTAATCTAGCCTTAGTTCAATTAATCTGAGCTTTGACAATATATCAATTGTTTCATGATTGACTGTTTTTCGCCAACCTATTCCAAGATTATTCAAGATGTGCTTTTCAAAGTCGAATCAGTCATAAATCATTTATTTATAAGGTGACAAAGTAACACAAATGTTAAGATATATACATACATACATAGATTCACGCCTGTTTCCCAGAGGGGTAGGCAGAGACTACGGATTTCTATTTTCTACGATCCTGACACACTTCTCTTGTTTCATTCACTTTCATCACATTCCTCATACACGCCCGTCGGTTCAAGGTGCTCTTAACCTAGCCTTTGTCCAGAACGCCTCCGATCTGATCGAGAGACGTTCACCTAGGTTTAAATTTGTTAAAATATGTAGTCGTTACTGGGTTTACTAAATTTAAATATATGCCACTCTAGGTTTTCCTCCTTCAAAGAGACCTCTCATCTCTGACGTAAAACACAAATTGCATATTAAGATACCTACAATTTCAGGTTTTAATATATTGCTGGGTATTAATTACCGTATTGTTAACGCATAGCTGGTTCCGACGCGACACTTTGTCGTTGGAACGAATTTATTCACCCCTTTCTTCGGCTAGTTGACTGAATATTAATAATTTAGGGGTAATCTCTGACGATTAATGTTTTGTGTTATATGTTTAGATGTTTAGATGGTATGTTGAGGGGTTTGTAGTAGCAGCAAGTGTGGCAGAATAGAGATAAAATGTAGCGAGTTGATATAAAATTGTTATTAAACCGCTGAAGAAATTTGATCGAATATAATTACTAAAACTTTTCGAAGAAGATTAGTATACAAAATGTTAATTAAATCGAACGATTAACAAGCACAGTCATACTTGCAATCCTCTTCATCCTCATGCCTCATGCTGTCACTAGCCAGGAGCCCAGTATCCCAATCTGCCTCTCTAAAATCTTCAGTTTTAAAGTACTGTAAAAATAGTTAAGTAAGAAAATGAACTGACAAATTCGTCCGTTTCCTTAACACATCCATACTATTTTTGTAAATGCGTCCAGGCAATTTATTATCTATAGTAATATTATAAAGCTGAAGAGTTTTTTTGTTTGAACGCGCTAATCTCAGGAACTACTGGTTCGATTTGAAAATTATTTTAGTGTTGGATAGCCTATTTACCGAGGAAGGCTATAGGCTATATACCTTCACGATACGACTCACGGGGACGGCGCAGTAACAATAAACACGGGTGAAACCACGGGAACATCTAGTTAATTGATATGGCTATACAGCTTCAAATCTGTGAAGAACGTAAGACCTCATTTCAAAGAACCGAGAACAATAATTTACATTAAATTCACATTCACATACATCAACAGTATGCGGTAAACTATTACTTCAATATCATAACATAAATTAAATTTGGTAAACAAATCACAAAGTAACCAGTTACTTATATAATAACATGATTAGTAACATAAGACCCGACCATTTGTGTTGAACTTGATATAATATTAGAATTAATCGCCCCCAAATTGAGTGTCTTTTTTCTGATCCCCTTTTGAGCGTAGGTATCGGTTTTATCTAAAATCTGTCGTCTGCAAACACTGACATGTGTGGCAACATACACAAGCCGAGGACAATGATGTTGGCCTTAATGTACTGTACATTAGTGCATTGTAAAATAGGCTTAAAGAATGTATTCTCACAAAGACATTAGAATCACTTATATGAATGTATTAACAAACCAGCTTTTGCCCGCGATTAATATAGCCTATGCTACTCAGTGATGATATATCTTTCTAATAGTGAAATATTTTGAAGTGAAAACCTCTTTAGCGGCGTTGTGCACTTTTTTGTGATGGGTATAAAATGTTAAACTCGCGTCAGGACACGTGACCTAATCGAAAATTCGTAAGACGGAGGAAGAATTGTCAAACTCGCGTCAGGACACGTGACCTAATCGAAAATTCGTAAGACGGAGGGAGAATTGTCATGTTTGTGTACGATAGCGCAATAAATGAATATTGTATTTTACCACATAAATGATAGTACTTTTATACTGATAATTAAAGCAATTCGTACAAAATTATCCCCTAACCATTCCAAAATATCAAAAATGCACAACGTTAATATTCAAGTTTTCACTTCTGCCGGCACTCCCGGAGTGCAACCCGTTGATTTTTTTTTAAATTGGTTGTTTAGTTTTAATTTAAACATTCACAAACAAAAAATCAAATCTTTTCTCTTCATAATATTAGTATAGATAATGTTATGGTTTGTTTGTTATATTGCCGCTATTTACACCAATAACTATTAGCTAAAGTTTTCGACACGTTGTGCTAACTTCATTTTAAATGTAAGAGGACTGTCCCCATAATTCACTAACACTACGTTCTATTATCTCATTGCATTTTACACCCTGACTCATAGGGGTGAATACATTACGAGTTCCAATTCGAAAATTGTCAGCCCCAATATCAGATGAGGTTTCGACAATCGAATTTGTCACTAGTGTGTTGCCAGTGATTATTTCCTATTAGTAGTATGATAAACAATTTAATATTGTTACTTCGTTTCGGGTTTTGTGGGGGATTGGCGATTATTATGGTAAGTATGCATTGGATAAGTGATTACGTGTCGTTTAGTTTGGTAAATTTCAGGTACTAAAAAATATTGGGGCAGTCTTTGGGGACTGCCGACAGAAGTGAAAAATTTAACCCTTGATCATAAACACTTCTTTATACATCAAATTATAAACCAAAAATAATTCAAAAACGCAGTCGAAGTGCGTAATTATGGTTACATATATCAGCAATATTATTGGTCGAATTTCGAGCACTAGGCGACGGCTAATATTCTAAAATAATTTAAAAATGGAAAGCGTGGTAGCGTGACGATGACGAAGCGTGACGATGACGAAGCGTGACGATGACGGGAGTTCTATGATTTTTGTTCACTCAAGAATTGCTCAACGCGCCTAAAGAAGTTTTCACTTCAATAAATAGAAACAGTTAATTTATCACTAGGGTCTCTTCGCCAACACATACTGGACAAGCGTGTTGGACTTAGCCTATAGTCCACAACGCTTGTTCAATATCTGTCTCAGTACGGTTCGTGACAGGTTTACGTATAAGTAGGTACACTTTTAATGTGTTTAGTTCGTGCTTAGTAGTAGAGCAGTTTATAACATTTGCAATACCTTTATTAATTCCATATAATTCTATAATATTTTATCACATACACACAACACCATGTAGCCCAAACTAAGCAGAGCTTGTACTATGGGTACTAGACAATGGATAAACATACATATAATATACTTTATTTGTAAATACATACATATTATACATAGAAACACCCAGACCAAGACAAACATCCATGTTCATGCACAAAAATGTTTGACTTGTGCGGGAATCGAACCCGCGACCTCAGGCGTGGTAGTCGGTTACACTAACTACGCCATCGAGGCCGTTTGTATTTAATTATCATAAATCATGTAATTTTTAAATATTCTTAAGGTGAAAAGTATTCATATCACTTTTAGTTCATTTAATTAATTTTAGGATAGAATAACATCTGTGTTATCTTTAGATACTCGTTTTGGGTTCGAGACTTTTAGTTCTCGTTGTTTTACAGTACTGATCAGTCTCTAGCAGATAAGATGCCCTTTAAAATAATAGAAAAATGCAAGCAACATCAAAAATAGTACAATTAAATTAATTTCAACATAAACACAAGCTCGATAGAAAGAAATCTCTATGGTATTCCACAAAAACAAAAAGTAAAACAATTTTAAACGAAGTATAATTAATTAAAAGACAGCTCATCCATTAAGCTGATAATGTCCACAAATAAGTGTAAAACAAGTCATCAATCTTCACGCCAATTATGATGATGAGATGCTTTGAATATTTTTATTAGAATATTTTGATAACGTACACGCGATACATGAAGTTTTAAAACTATCAATTTGACTTTATTAAAACAGTTTCGAGGGGAGGAGCTTGGCAAACGTACTCTAAGCAAATCAGAGAAGTCTTAGTGAGAGATAAGACGCATTAACTTCAAGGAACGAGCTTGTATCAAAAAAATAAAAAAAATTGGGGCAGTCTTTGGGGATTGCCGATTGAAGTGAAAATTTTAATCCTTGATCATAAACACTTCCTTATAAAAAAAATGGAGGCGGGTCGGATTCCTGACACTCTCTTAGGCGTTTTTAACGCGGTCAAAATTTCGTTATTTTTTGCGTAAGACGCACCATTTCTGAGATATTATTAATATTCTAAAATAATTCAAAAATGGAAAGCGTGGAAGCGTGACGATGACGTGAGCTCTATGATTTTTGTTCACTACGTTCATACGGAGATAGCTAAGGGATAAATCTTGGGGCTGACAAAAAAGATCCCACTGGGTCGAAGTGTCGCCGGTCTGTATTGACTGGCCCCCACACACAAGATAAGATAAGATAGTCATAGTTAAAATAATATAATATATTATATTCTATCACATACACACAACACCATCTAGCCCAAACTAAGCAGAGCTTGTACTATGGTACTAGACCATGGATATACATATATAGTTTTCTTTTGTAAATATATACATATTATACATAGAAACAGCCAGACCACGACAAACATGTTGTTCATGCACACAAATGTTTGACTTGTGCGGGAATCGAACCCGCGACTTTAGGCGTGGCAGTCGCTTATACTAACCACTACGCCATCGAGGCCGACTCTACTAACTAGTGTTATATATTATGTTGAAGTCTAGATTTCACAGATCCTATGACTAAATACTGACGCTTATCTTATTTATCTTATTTTATGTGGGGGCCAGTCAGTGCAGACTGGCGACACTTCGACCCAGTGGGATCTTTTGTGTCGACACTCTCCCAATAACGACTGCCATAGATGTTCATGGCAGCCGGGACCAACGGCTTAACGTGCTTTCCGAGGCACGGAGCAGGCGATAATTGTCAATCAATACGCACATAATTTCGAAAAGTCATATAACTTCCGAAAGTCAGAGGTGCGCGACGTGGGTTCGAACCCGAGACCCTCTGCATTGCAGTCTGTTGGTCTCCCCACTGAGCTATCGCTGCTCGTACTAACGCTTAATTCATAATGTTGTCAATACGAGTATAAATGTAAAAAGTACATAAGGCAATAACCAAACTTTTACAAGCAAATTCATATTTTAGTTATCTCAGAGATTTCCTTTATTATAAATACTAGCCTTTGCCCGCAGCTTCGCTCGCGGTAATTTAGAATTTGACAATCAATTCGGGTCGTACTCTGCTTGTAATAATATAATTTAATCATGATTCGAAAGACACGTGGCGCCAGCTATTATCATAAGAACGTTATTATTGTTTTCCTCGGGAACAGTAATTTTTTTCGGGATGAAAGGCAGCCTATGTCCGTTTCTTTACACCTGTCAACGTATATGCAAAATTTCAGGATGATCGGTTCAGTGTTTTAGGCGTGAAAAGGTAACAAACAAACAAACAAACTCATTTTCTGTTTTATAATATTAGTTAGGGTTACAGCAACATCGAGTGTTATCTTACACTAATTATCAGATTCATATCACAATGTAATTAACAGTTAATTATTCCTAATTTACGCCTAATTATATCAGTTACCATTGCGAAGTAGGCACTTACATACGTTTGCAATATACTTATAATATATATACTATACTTGAACAACATAGCTTTGGGTCGATGACATGCCACATTCTAGATTTTGCCCGCGGCTTCGCTCGCGTTAATGTAAATTTATGTTAAGATTGATTTTAGTAGCCTATAATATATGTTGTTCTGATGTATAAACAATAATATTCTAAAGTTTCAGCAAAATCCGTAGCTTTTGCGTGAAAGAGTAATAAGCATACATCCATCCTCACAAACTTAGGGAATATATTAGTAGGATCTTCTCCCTAGCCTTTATTATTCCCAAGTCGCTTGGGTTCGGCTTTCTAGTATAACCGGATTTGACTGGATATCAGTTTTACACGGAGAGACTGCCATCTGTCCTCCGCAACCCGAAGGCTAACGACACCCTAAGGCTAGACCAGTGTCAGGATATTAGAGGGCACTGACTTCCCAATAATGACTGCCATAGATCTTCATGGCAGCCAGGACCGAAGTCTTAACGTGCTCTCCGAGGCACGGAGCAGGCTATAATTGTCAATCAACACGCATATAATTTTGAAAAGTCATATAACTTCCGAAAGTCAGAGGAGCGCGACGTGGGTTCGAACGCGAGACCCTCTGCATTGCAGTCTGTTGGACTCCCCATTGAGCTAGTAGTTAGTAGGATAATCCTAACTAATGTTATAAATGCGAATGTAAGTTTGTTTGTTTGTTAAACTTTCACATCCTAATTACTCGACTGATCATTATAAAATTCTGCATGCCTGTTATCGGGGATACAGAAAAGGATATATGGATATACTTTTCATCCAGAAAAAAGTAGGTAATGTTCCCGAGATAAATGCTAAAATGCTGTTATTGGTTTGTCTGTGTGTCCTTTCTTAAAACGTGTGTCCTGTTTGGGCAACGAATAATGAGCAAATTTTTTGCATAGAAAAACATAGTTTATGGGCCAATGAATGCAATAGTTTACTTTATTGTATTTTATTTGGCACACAATACAGAATACAGGATACATTTAAAAAAATAATATAAACAACATTTTGTTCAAGACGCCATTTCAATAATGTGTCCACAACGTGGCAGCCATAATAAAAGTGATACAGGATATTATCGAAAAATGATTGCACTTTCTGTGGAATATTTTTGCGGGCGCGAGACCACGATTAAAAGTTATCCTTACTATATACTATACTATACTATAATATACTATACTATACTATACTATATAGGTACTATAATATTATAAATGCGAAAATGAGTTTGTTTGTTTGTTACGCTTTCACGCCTTAATAACTCAACCGATCAACATGAAATTTTGCATACACGTTGTCAGGGGTACAGAATAGGACCTTTTATCCAGAAAAATAACTGTTGCAAACCTAACCTAACCTAACCTACATTTAGGCGAGCGAAGACGCGGGTGAAAACTAGTTATTTTATAAAAATGTGAACTACAAATTTAAAACAAATTTTCACACAACCATTAAAGTGGTCACACAATATTCGGTAGGCAAATTTTACACGATGCGGGCACATTGTGCCCCGCTTCTTGTGTGTCGTCTAATCGATCAACTTCACTCTAATACAGCTCATCTGCATATTAATTCTGTACCCGAGCCCTTAATAAGCAAGGGCTATTTAATCCCAGCGTAAAACTTTGTACAATCGAGTGCATAATAATAATATTCTATAATATTCTATCACATACACACAACACCATCTAGCCCAAACTAAGCAGAGCTTATGCTATGGGTACTAGACAATGGATTAACATACTTATATACTTTTTTTTTTGTAAATACATACATATTATACATAGAAACACCCAGGCCAAGACAAACATCCATGTTCATGCACACAAATGTTTGACTTGTGCGGGAATCGAACCCGCGACCTCAGGCGTGGCAGTCGGTTACGCTAACCACTACGCCATCGAGGCTGTCATATTTAGCTACTGCGTTCAATTTAATGTTATTTGTCTTAAGTTTTATTGATTTGTTTGTGACGTTTTCATTTTATTATTTCTATTTCTTACGGCAGTTAATGATATTGATTTAAATTAAATATAATATAATAAATAATTAATTTTTGTTTTTATTTAACTTTTCTTTTATTAAAAATACATAATCCCAACTATACAATATTATAAAAACGAAAATGAGTTTGTTTGTTTGTTACCTTTCACGCCTAAACCACTGAACCGATCATTCTGAAATGTTGCATATACGTTGTCAGGTGTACAGAAACGGACATAGGCTACTTTTTATCCCGAAAAAATTACTGTTCCCGAGGAAAACAACAATAACCTTCTTTTGATAATAGATGGCGTCACGTGTCTTTCGAATCATGATTTAATTATATTATTACAAGCAGAGTACAACCCGAATTGATTGCCAAATTCTAAATTACGGCAGGCGAAGCCGCGGGCAGAAGCTAGTATTATATGAAACCACAATGAAAGAGACTAGCCTACATGACACAGAGGATCCTTGTGGAGGCCAGTGATTTATCTGATTTAACTATGTGTTATTCTGAACAATAAAGATTTTTATTATTATTTATTATTTTAGTATTACCACGGGGCAACGCTGTGATTGAATTATTTCAATTAATGTGAAAAAAGCAATAGCATTTTTATGAAAATGTTTCCATAGATGCAACGGTAGATAATCGCTTAAGATTTTGGATTTGCAAAGTCGTCGAATCACGTAAGAAACTTACCTGGTAATATAATATTAGTTTTGGTGCATAGTAATTTACATTTTCACAAGTTGACGAAATTTCATTATTTCTCCCACGTACGTGCAAGCTCTGGAATGAACTGCCTGCTTCGATGTTTCCCGAGTGCTTAACCTTTTGACCGCCACGGACGTCCATTCACGTCAAATTAAACCGTGCTCACGACGCCCCCGACGGCATGGCACGTCGAAAATACGACTATTTTACAGTTCAAAATAAACATAAAAATATATGTTTGTTGTGTTCCTTTTAACTATTATTTAAAACTACATTAATCATCGCCTGGCGTAGGAGGCACGACGCTACTTTTATGCTGTGGCGGTCAAAAGGTTAAAGAGGTTTAAAGAGAGTTCTTCTCACACGGTAGGCAGCGGCTTTGCTGTGTCCTGACATTGCTGATGTCCATGAGCAGCGGTTACCACTTTCCATCACGTAGGCCACTTGCTCGTCTGGTACCAATGGCAATAAAAAATATATTTTTAAGTTGAATTTTAAGAAAATGTGCTGTCCAGCCAATCGCAGTTACGTAGCATATTATCATTCAATATAGTAAAAATGTTATTTTCTTATATCAATCAACAAAAACATCACATGGACTAACAATTTTCTATTAACTTAAAATATACATGACTGTACCCAAGGTAGGTAGTTCATCACATCAAATTTAGCTATGCGGGTAATAGTATTGCGGTCAATGAAACATGAGACGGTCAGTCAACTGCGCGAATTATGACACGAGTCCTGAATAAAACTAATATGGCACTATGTATTCATCTTAGAAGTACCACTGATTAATCAATTTATGTTGAGTTCGGACTGTTTAACGACTAAGATAAGTCGGGGAGCGTATTGCTATGATAATAATGACAGGCATTTTGTTATTATTCAGATTTTTTGTTATTTTTTATTTACTTGGTTATAATTATGATATTCTTACACATGAATAATCAGTTTTCTGCATTTTCATATACATAAATGATTATCATTAAAATACAAAAATCTTTTAAAATAAAATAGCAATACAAAATCACTAATCCCTTTCATTCCGACACTGTGAAATGATCAATCTCAAATGAAAAGAGAATCACGCCTATCAGTCATTAGAGAAGACCCGTTGCACCATTCTAATTATATATGCATTGAAAGGGTTAGCGTTTGGTCAGATTCGCCACGCTTTCCGTATTAATATCTTGATCCATCAGCCGGTGACGGGTTAAGATGAATCAGTGCGTTATGGAAGGGTTAACAGAGCGACTCTCAAAATTTTTGATAACATTTATTGTTAAATTAAATGTGAAATTATTCTTAAAGATAACTGTACACAGATAGCATAATTGATTAATTAATTTTTTTAGAAAATTCTTTGTCTTATTTTCTTACGTATATAAGAGTATGTATATACTCTTATCAGTTTCCGAAAAGCAGGTCAACAGAAGAATTTGTTAATAGACAGCCATACAAACGCACATCAAATGCTATGATTGGCTGACTGAATTAGCTACAGCTAATTAAATCACTAGACTTGCGTTTGTTTTTGACACGACGTTGTTTAGGTTTTAAAAAGTCACGTTTTACAGTCCTCACTAAATTACATGTCTATTTAAATATAGTTTCTTCCTTGGGTGGGTATTTTAAAAAGCCTTCTATTATGTGCCACTAAACAAAGTTGAAATGTTGTATATGTCATAATAAAAAATAAGTTTGAGTATCGCTCCTGTCTACATTCCGTAGGGCGAGCATGGCTGCAGACAAAGGGTTAACATTAATTATCGGGATTATTTCGCGTGTTAGTTACATGCAAATTTACAATATTCTTAATAAAATTTTATTTTTATATTTCCTTTATATGCATACTCAGTGTCATGCTTATATCCCAATGGTTAGTTAAAGGTGTAAAACAACCATACAACTATGTTTGACGAGTCTACCGCCGTTTATCGAGCACAAAACACATTAGCACTTTGCTTGTTGACCCCGTGTCAGGCAAAGTTCTATTGGGATTTTTGGTAAAGAAAATGTTTGTACCTGTTTGAATTGAACTGATGACCTTATCTGGCTGTCGCATTCGAGCCGCCACTGTGCCACCAGGGCAATGAATCTATACTAATATTATAAAGCTGAAGAGTTTGTTTGTTTGAACGCGCTAATCTCAAGAACGAATGGTTCGATTTGAAAAATTATTTTAGTCTTGGTTAGCCTATTTATCGAGGAAGGCTATAAACTATATAAAATCACGCTACGACCCACAGGGGCGGTGCGTGATTTTAAACGCGAGTGAAACCGCGGGAACATCTAGTTTCGAATATAATTTCAAATATTGCACTCATGAAACCACAGGAATATAATGCATCATGCCCAATCTAAAAATATATAGGTAATCACTTTCATTTATATCAACGTACAAATTCAGTTAATAAAAGCGTGTAAAAAGGCCTACTATGTCAAAAAACGAAATTATCAAACTCGTGACGATTTATACTAGAGACACTACAACAAAACGTCTAAATCTTTGACAGCATGAAATTGTACCCACCCACATAGATTAATGATGGCCAACAATGGAATCAGACCGTTTTTTGATCCCTTTTCGATTTAACAGCAATTAAAAAGTTCTAACAGAGCAACGAAAGGGTTAACTTTATTTCGTATAATTGGGACCAATGTGGTCCCTTGTTGAGATATTTATTTTTTATGAATAAGATTTGCAATATTTTTGTGCTATGAAATGTTTTGGTGTATTAATATTTAATATTAACTTATGTAATTTTAAAGTGCCTTTGTCTAACACTTTAGAGATATACATATGTGACATAGATTATGACATTTATGTAAAAGCTGCTATCTTCTAATATTTTCATTATTATTTATTTTCAAGACAATTTTCTCACTAGAAATACGTCCTGCATCGTGGGGACCTTTACAAACATTCAAACAACGGACACATAGAACACCCAGACTCTAAACAACCGGATCACACAAATATTTGTCTCGTGTAATGGGGGATCGAACCCACAACACATGGCACACTGACAGTGGCGTGGCGAGGCGACCACTTAAACCACTACGCCATCCGTGCACCGTTAAAATTAAACAAACGACCAAATAAACTAATCGTTGTCTAGAATTTCTTTATCATAGACAGCAAAAAAGTCTCATTTTATTGTTACCGCCGAAGTCCTCAGAAACACACCTTCCAGGATACTTTTTTGTAAATTAATTCGATTTTCAAACGAAGACATCCAGAGTACAATATGGTCCCCTCTCTAATTGATTCAACACGCTTCTAAAAGTCGCGGTTAAGGGTTAAGGTGATTCAAACTCTTTGTAACGCACCGAATTTAATTTAGAATCAGACTGATTCAATTGTGGATTGTTACGGAAAAGAAATATTTCCTATTATTAAGGGAAGGTAATTAAATTAGAGATTTTAAATGGATTTTTAGCGGTTGGGATGTGCGGGGTAATATTCTAATTATTTTTTCTGTTTCTTACTGTTTTGTGCTTCATGTTATTATGATATATTTGTTTATTTATATAATACTAGCTTTTGCGCGCGGCTACGCCCGCGTAGTACCTACATCAATAAAAAGTAGCCTATGTCCTTACCCAGGTTTTAAACTATATCTGTACCAAATTTCATTTAAATCGGTTTAGTGGTTTAGGCGTGAAAAGGTAACAGACAGACAGACAGAGTTACTTTCGAATTTATAATATTAGTAAGGACTAGATGTTGCCGCGGTTTCACCCGCGTTAATCGTTACTGCGCCGCCGCCGTGGGTGGTAGCGTGATGTTATGTAGCCTATAGCCTTTCTCGATAAATAGGCTATTCAATACTAAAAGAATTTTTCAAATCGAACCAGTAGTTCCTGAGATTAGCGCATTCAAACACACAAACGAACAAACTCTTCAGTTTTATAATATTATTATAGATATAGAGCTCGTATTTAAAAGTATTTCATTGTATTGAAAATGGCAATAATTATTTATTAATAGGTTACATTAGGTATGTAATTTAAATTTAATAATTATTGCCATTTTATAATTTTTTATAATAATTTTATCTATAACATTGTTATCTGCAACGATTATTGTAAAAACATACTTTTAGACGTTTTAAGTTGCTAATTACTAGATAATAGAATATAATATTGTATTTGTAGAGGCCTTAATAATTTACACAATGGAATTAAAAATCAAGATAATTTAATTTAATTTTAAAATAATAGAATTAAAAACAGAACTGTCAACTTATTAACCAATAGTAATTAAATATCTTAAAGTAGCAATAATTAAAATATAGTAAAAATGGGCATTAAAATAAAAATTACACAGAAAAATGTATAAATAATACAAAAAACATTAGCAAAATAATTCCTTCGAGCCGGATTTGAACCAGCGACCTATGGATATCAGTTATTATTTGCCATCTACAGTCCACCGCTCTACCAACTGAGCTATCGAAGGCTTGAAAGACACGGCGAAATTACCGCTCTGTTTCCTCACGTCGTTTATATTACGACGTAGTAGGTGACGTCACACGAATAGTGTAAGAGGTGTGCGTTTGTGATAATAATGTGCTTATGTGTGTGTAGACTGAAGAGATTGTCGTGGAGTATTTATATGTGTTTGTGAGTATACGTGTGTTTAAGTATTTTAGTTTTAGGTAGTAACATTGAATATTATTTTTGTACGACATGAGAGTTGAGGCCTTTCTATAAACCAGCCAGTCACGACAGCCAGTGACGAATTCTAGTAATTTTATAATCATTATTTTGTCTTTGTTAGTCTATACTAATATTATAAAGCTAAAGAGTTTGTTTGTTTGTTTGAACGCGCTAATCTCAGGAACTACTGGTTCGATTTGAAAAATTATTTTAGTGTTGGATAGCCTATTTATTGAGAAAGGCTATAGGCTATATAACATCACGCTATGACCGACGGGGGCAGCGTAGTAACGATAAACGCGGGTGAAACCGCGGGAACATCCTATACACGTATAAATATATTAGCTTAATGTAGTAATAATGAATTATGTACTTATGACATGTTGTAAATAAAACTGTAGGTACATTCTATAGATTACAATGGTAATGTTAAAAATAAGTAAGGTATTACATTGAATGCTAGATTGGTCAATATGATACGTGGCATACGTTTTTAGTTATGTTTGAGGTCTCGGTTTTGAATCCTGGGTAGGATGGTGTCATTGTGTTTTTGTTAGACAGTTGCAATCGTAGCACGGTATTTGGCAATGTGCCCAGTAGAAGTCCATAGACTGGCTACTTTTGATTTGGAATCAGAAATCATGGCTAGCCAAATGTGTAATACGTATCTTTGACTGATTAATTAAATTGAGTATAGATTATCTATACTAATATTATAAAGCTGAAGAGTTTGTTTGTTTGTTTGAACGCACTAATCTCAGGAACTACTGGTTCGATTTGAAAATTATTTTAGGCTCCGTCGTATTAGGGGCTCCGTCGACTTAGTTTGATCTCTTTGAATATATTTTGCCGTGCAATTAGTATTTTTGGTAAGCATATTTTGCTGTGCAATAGTATTTTTTTGATGTGCAGTTAAAATATACTACCCTATTTTTTTATCATACGTCAATCTTGGGCGGCTAAAAATATACGTTAGCCAAAAAAGGGCATTCCACTTTCGCGTTGGTATTGCGCAGTGTTTTCGACCAGCATTCTAAATAGCTACCATTAACCCGCCTTAATTCACCCAACCTTTGCAAACATCTTAGTGATTTCAGAAACAAAATGGCTTCCATCAGGCTAACGGAATCACTACGATCTCCAACAAAATGTTGAGGATATTTCATCGCGAGCGAACCACTAAATTATCTAAATAGAGATCACTCCCCAATCAGACAGTGGGGTACAAGGATGTAAAACGGATACAATGGAAGATGCTTAGAATGTTAATATCTATGTATTAATACGTGAAGCATAAACTTTGAACCCCTTTTTACGAAAATTGCGCGAACGGAGGAGTATGAAATTTGGCACAGTTAAAGTTTTCATGGAGAAGGAGGGGCGAATCCTAATATTTTTATAAAATATGCATTAGAAATACATTAAATTAATGAAAAAACACTACACGCACACAACCATGTATTTGACACACGCAGTCGAAGCGCGTAACTATGTTTACATATATCAATATATAATGACATAATATATCAGCAATATCTTACAGGCAAACTTTGGTCGAATTTCGAGCACTAGGCGACCGCTAGTATACTTTAATATCTCTATAGGAGTAAACAGCAGATTATTACATCCATATTACATGAAGGCGAACCTATTTCCGTTTATCTATCAGGCATATTACCAGACCCCTTCCTGCAACTTAGAATTTACGTACTTTACTTGAGGAACAAATTTAGAACTGTTTGTACTAAGTGGGCAATGGTGTCGAAAAAACTGCATTGACGACTGCAAAACTGCAAAAAAATGTATAAGTTACTTCAAATTAATCGAAATCGCAAACGACTAGCATAAGTTGAACTTTGATTTAATCGGTACAAATATAACATTTAGAGCTTAATTTATGTTGGTTATCTACATATTGTACATTTTTAACAAGCGAACAAATAAGGTCGCGCTTCAAATAAATTAATAACTGATTTAACAAATTATTATATATTATCTTATTCAATCAAGATTTTTTGTAATCAGCTTTTATCTTAGGATAATGCAGGGGCCGTACTACCTTTTCATATAACATTGCTATTTCATGCATGTGAATGTGACAATGCTATACATTCTGTAATTCGCCGTCTCATTTACTCATATGCAATAACTAAGACTTACTATACGGCCTCCGAAGCCTAAGTACATAATGTACTTTAAAACGTTATGCCATATCTAGCAACAACACTTTGCCCCGGATGTGTAGCGTTCAGCCAAAGATGGCGGGCGGAAACACGTCGCGCCTACTGTCATGGCAGCCGGAAGTCCTCTCGCCATTTGATAAATAGTTGTTCTTCGAGTTTTTCTCATGCAAATGAGGGGGATGACTGATGACATTTGTCACAATCTACCAGAATGGATTTAATTTGGCATTTCTTGGGGTGGTTAATCTGAACCCCTGATTGCGAGAATGTGCTGAGGTTACGAGTTTTATTTACAATGTTTTAAATTGTTTGAAATAAATAAAATGAAACGGCATTTTTGTAAAGATTTTTGGTTATGCTGAGTTTGGTGTATTCTTGTATTTATGATACTGAGATCAAAGTAAATGGGAATATAATTTTCATATATTTCACGGACAGAAAGAGAATGTTGTTCAGAGATAAGAAACAGCGATTAATTTATTACTAGGCGTAGCCAAGTGGTCGAAATTCGACCATAATTGATTTAAATTTTAACTTTGATCGTTATTATATATACCGCGAAATTGCAATAGGTACTTAAGGTATGTAAACATACTTAAGAAGAATAATAATTGTACGACGTCAAGCGAACCATGCCAAAATTACTACGAACGCAATTCGACTGCGTGTGTCAAATGCATGGTTGTGTGCGGGTAGAGATTTTTCATTAATTTAATGTATTTCTAATGCATATTTTATAAAAATATTCGCCACTCCTTCTCCATATAAACTTTAACTGTGCCAAATTTCATACTCCTCCGCCCGCGCAATTTTCGTAAAGAGTGGTACAAAGTTTTTGCTTCACGTATTAATATATAGGTTACTAAATATAATAAGACCTTTTTCGTTACGCAGCAGTAGTGAACGCGACTGCTGTGGATGAGGTCTCGAGTTCTAATCCCGGACTGTACCAATAAAAAGTTATTGGGTTGTTCTGCCAAGAAATCCCTTTTTTAAGAAGTATTCAAGAGGTAGAGCTCCAATATCTATATATTAATACGTGTAGCGAAAACTTTGGATCCCTTTTTACGAAAATTGGGCGGACGGAGGAGTATGAAATTTCGCACAGTTATAGTTTATACAGAGAAGAAGTGACGAATGCTAATAGTTTTTAAAATATGCATTAGAAATACATTAAATTAATGAAAAAACACTACACGCACACAACCATGCATTTGAAACACGCAGTCGAAGCTCGTAACTATGGTTACATATATCAATATATAATGACATAATTCGTCAGCAATATCTTACAGGCAAACTTTGGTCGAATTTCGAGCACTAGGCGACCGATAGTTTATATTATTATGTATGCAGACAGGAGACCAACCAGCTTGTATACTACTCAACAATAAACTTCCTTAATACACAAAGTAATTAAAAGCTAAGTGATTACTAGGGCGTATCGCAGTACGATAAATTGGCACAAATCGCCAGTCACGGCGACCATTAGCGACGCGCATCTGTTGTCTGTATGCACGTTCTAACTAGGACTCACAGTTATTATACTAGTATATGGAAGTAATATAGATAAATAAATGTTTGGCCGCACGAATGGCTTAGCAGGCAACCACCATTACTGTGTTGCAGATTCCAGGCACATACGGGACAATATCTTATCTTATCTTATGTGGGGGCCAGTCAGTGCAGACCGGCGATACTTCGATCCAGAACGACTGCCATAGATGTTCATGGCAGCCGCGACCAACGGATTAACGTGCTTTCCGGAGCAGGCGATAATTGTCAATCAATACGCACATCATTTCGAAAAGTCATGTAACTTCCAAAAGTCAGAGGTGCGCGACGTGGGTTCGAACCCGAGACCCTCTACATTGCAGTCTGTTGGTCTCCCCACTGAGATATCGCTGCTCTTTACGGCACAATAACTTGTGTAGGTACTCATTTATTGGAAAGCTACATTTTCAAATAAAACATAGGGTGTAAAGAATTGTACGTAATGAGATACAGGCTCTACCTAGTTCGGGTGCCAGCGGCTTATTATGCATTGTTACACGCACTACCACTATTGTTCACCATGTAATGTCTCGTGTCTTGTAAATTAAGAAATGAAAAAGAAGTAAAAAAAAAGTTTTTATTAAATATTTATCTTTGGAACAATTATTTTGCGTCAAAATTGGCTACATCGACGTAGTTTCCTTTAACCCGTCAACTGTCGAGCGGACATACGCTGTCCGCAAAAATGAGTCATCAAAAAAAAAAACGACAAATGTATGTCCACTGCACACTTGACTCGTTAATGAGTCAAGTGTCGAGCGCACATACATTTGTCCGTTTGTGTATTGTTTGCACAATTAATTTTTAATTATTTTTTACGTAATATTGTCTTCTGTTTACGCGAATGTTATTCATTGAAATTAAACCCCGTGACCATGGCTGCTGAAAAGCAACCGAAACGTCGGGGAAAGTGTAAAAATAAATCTAAATAGTATAATAGTGTATAGTAATAGTATAAATAGTTTTAATAGTTTCAATAATTTAATTAGCTTAAAAATTTGTAAAGTTTAATAGTGATTATAGTAATGTAACAGTTTTTCAAAAAAATTTGTAACAGTGTCAAATAAACAACGCGATAAAATCCGTATATAGTAGTTTAATTTCAATGATTTTTTACGTATTTCCCCCAGACGTTCAAGAAGTTAATACGTTCGATATAACTAGTAGGTAATATTAATCTCAGGATTTGAATATGATTGTATAATATTGTGATACCCGTTTTGCGGGTAGATTGATGTATCTTTATGTTGTTACGAATCTACTAAACTGTAGACTACGAATCGAAATCAGTGAAATCTATAACTAAGTTTTATAGTTGAGTAAAGATTTTACGAACTTGGCCATACATCTGTCAAATACAATACGATATTTAAAAAAAAAAATTAGCCTGGGGAAATGTGAGTGTAATTTTAGTATATCCTTACTAATATTATAAATGCAAAAATGAGTTTGTTTGTTTGTTACCCTTTCACGCCTTAACTACTCAACCGATCAACATGAAATTTTGCATACACGTTATCAGGGATACAGAATAGGACATAGGGTACCTTTCATCCAGAAAAAGAACTGTTGCAAACCTAACCTAACCTAACCTACATTTACGCGAGCGAGGCCGCGGGTGAAAACTAGTAGATTATATATACTAAAATTACACTCACATTTCTCCAATAGACAGTTCATGTATCAAGGGGGCTTTACAAATATTCAAAAAACGGACACAAAACTCACCAAGTCGGCAATCGAATGCGGTGATCGAACTCGCAACACTCGGCGTAGTGACCACTTAAACCACTACGCCATCTCTTTAAGTCATAAACTTATGCCTCATAAAAAAATATATTTACAAAAAGTCAACGTCACGCGGTATTCCCAAGCGGTCACCCATCCAAGTACTAACCGCGCCCAATGTTGCTTAACTTCGGTGATCGAACGAGAACCGGTGTCTTCAACATGGTATGGACGTTGACGATTGTATAGAAACATTTTTACTTTACTATCATCCGTTGAGGGAAATTTCCTTCCTTCAGTTTGGCAATTTACCAAATCTTGACTAAAATTCTAATAACATTGTCCGACCCAAACCCGCGATGACGTCAAGGACAACAGAAGCATTTGCTAATGCTGTACCATCGAAACTAATTGTGATTTTGACGTAACAACGTCTAATAAATCGATGAACGCCGGCTGCACGCACGAAAAAGGATGACTCATTGTCCCGTTACGGTTATTGTCTCGTTACGCTCATTGTCCCGTTACCCTCATTGTAACGTTACGGGAAAGAAATTTTGTTATGACATTGTCACGTTAAACTATCGTCCGTAAACCGACTTTACAGACAACCAATTTTTTCCGATGCATATCTTCTCCTTAGCCTTTATTATTCCCAAGTCACTTGGGGTCGGCTTTCTAGTCTAACCGGATTGGACTAGATATCTGTTTTTACACGAAGCGACTGCCATCTGACCAACGCAGCCCGAAGGCTAACGATACCCTAAGGCTAGACCAGTGTCAGGATATTAGAGGGCACTGACTTCCCAATAACGACCACCACAGATGTTCATGGCAGCCGGGACATAATAAAAACAATAGAGAACAGAAGGGGGAATATGTTGGGCCAGTTGATACGAAATTATACTTTTATAAGAAACATCTTGGAAGGAAAAATAGAAGGCAGAAGGAGAAGAGGAAGGCCAAAAAGGACGTTCATAGATCAAGTGAAAGAAAAGGTAAAATTACGTCGTATCAACAAGTCAAAGCGCTGGCTGAAGATAGGACATTATGGAAGAGACTCCACCGACAAAAACTTGGCTCTTAAATTGAAGAAGATAATGAAATTATTACTGATCGATGTTTGTATATCCTAACTTATTATTATAAATACGAATATGAGTTTGTTTGTTTGTTAGTTACACTTTCACACCTTACGCTACGACCCACGGGGGCGGCGCAGTATCGATAAACGCGGGTGAAACCGCGGGAACATCTAGTAAGTCTATATTTTTAAAGCATCTTTACCATATACTACTTTATAAGTCCTAGCACATTACTAGCGTTTTAATTATATTTCGCACCCGCATACATTTATAATTGCTGCCCACCCTTCAAGGTGTGGTCGCAAGTGGGTAAGCACGAGCCAAAGGTCAGACAGATGTTTGCGAAACGGTATTGTTAGCAAGCCGTTACCGTCACCAGAGTTTTTATGAAAATAACTTGAACTTTATGTAAAACTAGCTTTTGCCCGCGGCTTCGCTCGCGTTAATTTAGAATTTGACAATCAGTTCGGCTTGTACTCTGCTTGTAATAATATAATTCAATCATGATTCGAAAGACACGTGGCGCCATCTATGATCATAAGAACGTTATTGTTGTTTTCCTCGGAATCAGTATTTTTTTCGGGATGAATGGTAGCCTATGTCCGTTTCTGTACACCTGACAATGTATATGCAAAATTTCAGAATGATCGGTTCAGTGGTTTAGGCGTGAAAAGGTAACAAACAAACAAACTCATTTTCGCTTTTATAATATTAGTTAGGATTAGGATTACTATAACTTTATGTAAAAGTACGGTAATGTTAGCAAGCCGTTACCATCACCAGAGTTTTTATAAAAAAAACTTTGACTTTATGTAAAGATAAAGATAAACCAGTAATGTGTGAAGTCTGGTTTATAATAGAACTAGCTTTTGCCCGAGGCTTCGCTCGTGTAAAAGTAGGTTAGGTTATGTTAGAAACAGTACTTCTTTTTAAATACTATATTTATTTATTTATAAGTAAAGCATACCAACTGTATAATTACAATGTTTTGTAGTTGAGACATTCCTAATTTAACATTGTCAGAGTAATTAAACAAATCACAGGCATGCATGACATTCAATTACATTATAATATTAAAGAGTAGGTTGTTTATGGTGTGACTTGTTTATGGTGAAAATATAACAGTGACTCTAAACATTACATAAACCACAAATCGAAGTCTAACTATATTAAAACTATTTAAAAGTATAAAAAAAATGATATTACAAAAGATTATAAAGCATTACTGAGTAGGAAGTGTCTGAATGATAAAAATTTCATAGAGAAGACATCAATGTCATCGTCAGATAAACGTGTAAATTAACTATTGAAGGTAGTATTCAGTGTAGTGATAGATGTCTCAAATACCCGGGGTTGCCTCACAAAACGCCTGCTCGTTTTAAAATTAAAATTATTAATTAATTCAACATCTAAGGACCCATGTACAATTTTGTGTAGAACCAGTAAGTCATGTATGTCGCGTCTTTCTTTTAAATTGAATATTTTGAAGTAAGACAATCTATCAGTGTATTCAGGAATAGTTTTCCTGATGCCATTTTTATGGATAAGCATCTTACAAAGCGAGTCTGAACGGACTCTACCTTATCTATATGTGTTGAGTAATAAGGAGACCGTATAGTTGAGCAATATTCAACAGTGCTACGGAACAACGCATTGTACAGCAAGATAACACTGCAACTTCTACGAAATGGTTTTGATACTCGAATTATAAAACCTATCATTTTGTTGGCTTTTGCGACTACATTATCTATGTGATGACGGAAAGATAAAGAAGTAACGAAAATGACTCCCAGGTCACGGATAATAGATACTCTGACCAGGTACGCACCGTCTATACAATATTTAAAATCAATTAATTTAATTTTATTAGTAAACGTAATATACTGACATTTCTTTTTTTAGTTTATGTTACTCGTTTTTAATATAGCTTTGTAATGGTAAAATAAGTTTCCAAATCAGTTGAGTATTACAGAATATCTAATCTTTCGTCTTTAAAATACATATTAACATAAATAACTTAGACTTAATGTAAAAATAAACCAGTAATGTGTGAAGTCTAGTTTTTTTATGGCATGTGAGTTTATAGATAGGATCAGTGGTGCAGTGGTTGTTAATGGGATTGCTGTGCGTGTGGTACCAGGTTCGATTTCTTGATTCATAGTCAGAATTGTGCCCGGCACGGTAATAGCGTCATCCTCAATTACTTAAGACTTTATCTTATCTTATGTGGGGGCCAGTCAGTACAGACCGGCGACACTTCGACCCAGTGGGATCTTTTGTGTCTACACTCTCCCAATAACGACTGCCATAGATATTCATGGCAGCCGGGACCGACGGCTTAACGTGCTTTCCGAGGCACGGAGCAGGCGATAATTGTCAATCAATACGCACATAATTTCGAAAAGTTATATAACTTCCGAAAGTCAGAGGTGCGCGACGTGGGTTCGAACCCGAGACCCTCTGCACTGCAGTCTGTTGGTCTCCCCACTGAGCTATCGCTGCTCACTTAAGACTTTAAATCATAGTTGCTGAAATATGAATGTACACTACTGCCTATTCCTTCAGGGATAATAATGTATACCTAATATCAGCCCTGTATTAAACTGTTCCATTGCTGGGCACGGACGTCTTCTCACTGTGGAAAGGGCCATAGTCCACCACGCTGTCCTAGTGCGGTTTGGCAGACTTCACATATCTTCGAGAACATTATGTAGAACTCTCAGACATGCAGGTTCCCTCACGATATTTCCCTTCACCGTCAAAGCGAGTGATAAGTAACTATTTACAGGTATTCATTTATACTCGTAGTAGACAGTATGCGTAATCTACAATAAGTTATGGGTAGAGTACTGTTCTCCTAGATAGGCTACTGAGTAGTCTGTGTTTAGGAGTACAATGCCGATCCCCTATAAATTTTTATTTTTATTTTTGATGATCGTGTCATGTTGAATTATTAGAATTAATAACAGCAGTGGTAGTAAGTAAAACAATTAGACAATATTTAATACGCACATGACTTCGAAAAGTCAGATATACGTGCCTTGGGATCGAACTCGAGATCACTGCGTGGCAGTCCAACGGGTTCCCACTAGACTATCGCTACTTATATTTATATATTGATGAATAACTGCCCCGTTTGTATAGTTTTCAGTTGCGGATCACGAGGTCCTGGGTTCTCACCCTAACTTCGTTTAATTAACAAATAGTTATTGGGCTATTTTTCTAAGAAATTCTAATTTGCAGCCACGTTTTAGGAAGTTGGTTGTTTTGTACACACCAGTGCCTCGGAAAGCATGTAAGGGTCAGCGCCGACAGACGGAGTGGAAGCGAAGAGATTAAATCAGTAACAATTTAAATTCAACCTTACGTGCTTCAGAATACGACTGTATTTGGTACAACGAAATAAAATGATGGTGAGTAACTCAAAGCGCGATCATTTTATTTCATTGTACCAAATTATAAAGTCGTATTCTGAAGCACTTTAGGTTGAATTTAAATTGTTACTGAATTAGTCTCTTCGTCACCACTCCGTCCGTCGGCACTGACCCTAAATCCGTCGGTCTTGCGCCTGAGCACTCTCCGGTTGTATCGGATTACCGTCCTATCGGACTATGAGAGTGAGGGAATAAAAAGTGCACTTGTGTTTGCGCACACAATTACTCTCATTTCATTTCATGCATGTTTAAGCCTTAAGGTTTTCTTAATTTGGAAATCTTTAGAACGTCTGGTCTGGTCAGAAAACATTTGCCTCAGATTTCCCCTTCCAGCTGTTCCATCAAAACTTCGTGATGCTACTGAGAATTTCTTTTATATCGTAGATTCTAAGCTAGTACCGTTTACAATTACGTATCAATTTAATTGTTTATTGTATCGTGTAAATATTCAAAAACTTTTTGCAATACCTATCGTATCGCTAGACATTGTAACTTTTTTAACAAAAAAACTGTCTCATTCAACCGCTAAAGGTTAACGACTAGGTGACCACGTGCCGTGAACTTTAGACTCGTGACTCATACACACCTTTATCCTGTGCCTTACCAACCATGAATGCACCTGGACACCCTGTTGTGACATTACAATTGAATATGCACCTTAATTTATAAGAATAAGGTTGATATTTGTATGTCAGGGAACAGACAGGTGTGGTATGTAAAAATATGAATGAAGAAAATATGAATGTTTTTTTTTAATAGTAAATGGTAGTGTCTTAACTGCATGTATGTGGTCAGTATTGGAATGTGCGATTGCATTCCTGTGAACTGTTCTGCGACCGATCGGGTTTTTATTAAAGAGCGTACCTATTTGTCATCATATCGTCTAGGTGGCGTATTCGATTTTTCGCCGGATAAAGTGTTACAGCGATTTTCTGGCCAGTAATCCTCAGTGTGGTATTTAGAACTGTACCCAGTGAATACTAATAAGCTTACCCCGTGAGGATGAGGCTTTTGGCATGTATCAGGTATATTATCTCAGACTACGTACAGCTATAGATAATTTCTTAATAGAAAATCTTATATTATTTTGTGCTATAAGGGATTTAACTGGACACCTCTCGAGAGCCAATAATGAAGGATTTAATCCATAGCTGGCGAAATATACAAATATGATTCTATAACTGTATTTATAAATATCGAGAATGCGCATAATATTTCTAATGACGGACACCCTCGTAAAAATGGGCACCATTAATTAAAAATGTTTTCCCATACATTTTTATCACTGGTCACCAACAATCGGCCCCCATGCGTCCGGCCCATTAAAACTAATACGTGATCTGAATAACTCTAAACAATAACTTCATGCATCCCTTTCACGCCTCTGAAAAGCGTAGGTGAAGAAAATACCAAATATTTAATGCGCTTTTAAAAATCCTTATATATACACTATAAGAGTTTAATTTGTTTGGCAAAAAGGTGCCAAAATAAAATTGTTTATGTGGAAATACAAATTTCGTATTGCGTTTCTAATAGACCATATTATAATACATTAAGAGTCAAATCTGTATGATTAAAAATAAAAAAATATGACTAATATTTCTAGGTCATAATCATTTAAATGTCAGATCTATAAGGTCATGAAATTATACACACACAGTTCAAATAATACATTCAGTTTGTCTTTAAAAGAACTTCATTCAGTTTTTCTTTTCTAAGAACTTTTTAAATACCTACGTTTAATTGATCATATAATACAATTATAGAAACATACATACATACATAGATTCACGCCTGTTTTCCAGAGGGATAGGAAGAGACTATGGATTTCCATTTGCTACGATCCTATTCCTGATCACATACCTCATACACGCCCGTCGGTTCAAGGTTTTTATAGAAACATAATATAGAGATAATTATATTGTACGAAATATTAATTTTTCAAAAAGATGGTAGATATTATTCTAATTGCTGTAGTTGTACTGTAGTTCTTAATTTGAATTTAAAAATACGAAATTTGATTGATTCCCATTCGTCCAATTGTAAAATGCGAACGACCAAATCTCTCTATTGAAATACATAAAATTGCCATAGTTCCGTGTAAAGAAGACAACGTTATTCATAAATACAACCATTTCTCTCGCACGTTCATAGTTCTTATTACTGTGTAAGGGTTGGCAGAGTCAATACGTTTAATTTGCATTATAAAAGGAATGTTTAAAATATTCGGCGACCCCTTAATTGTCGAGTGGCGGCTATCAATTGCAAAATAGGAAAAAACTGTCCACTCCATTTGGCGTTTGAATGAGTTTTAGGAATTTTCCATAAAGATACGGAGTAGAGTTTGTGTTTTATTTTTAAAAAAGGAGTACACCCCGTGAGATCTCCCCATGACCATGGCTGCTGTAAAGCAACCGAAACGTCGGGGAAAGTGTAAAAATAAATTTAAATAGTATAATAGTATAGTAATAGTATAAATAGTTTTAATAGTTTCAATAATTTAATTAGCTTAAAAATTTGTAAAGTTTAATAGTAATAGTAGTGTAACAATTTTCAAAGTTTTGTAATAAAGTGTCAAAGAAACAATGCTATAAAATCCGTATATAGTACATAGTTTAATTTCAATGAATAACATTCGCGTAAACAGAAGACAATATTATGTAAAGGAGTACCTATTAACTTTCAAAGTGTATTATAGCGTTCGTGTATGACAAATCTATAAATGATTTGATGATATATATTTATTTAAATACAAAATAAAATAAATATGGTTAATATGGTACGGTACAAGAATTTAAAAGATACAAAGGAAAGAAAAATGTTATCAGATTCAGTACTCGTTTACTTTATCATGATTGGTTCAGAGAGATAGTTTTCTTTAAATATCTTTATCTTATAATAGATAGAAAAGGGATTACTGTAATTGAGTCAGAATAATATTAGTAGGTATCTATATATTAATACGTGAAGCAAAAACTTTGGATCCCTTTTAACGAAAATTGGGTGGATGCAGGAGTATGCAATTTCGCACACTTATAGTTTATACAGAGAAGAAGTGACGAATCCTAACATTAGAAATACAATAAATTAATGAAAAAACACGCACACAACCATGCATTTGACACACGCAGTCAGAGCGCGTAACTATGGTTACATATATCAATATATAATGACATATATCAGTAATATCTTACAGGCAAACTTAGTTAGCTTATATATTTACTGTGCTTTGATCGAATTTCAAGCATTAGGCGACCGCTAGTTTATATTATTCTTACTCAATGATATGCACATTATTGGTACACATATAGACCAAAAATATTTTAACATCATACTTTTTATCTCGATACCAATGTATTTTCGATTATGATACTAAAACAATTATACATTAAACACAACTCCATACCATCACAATTCAAAAGCCGTCGGGTCCGGTCTTCTTTTGTCCTACAGAAATGACCCCAGTAATGATTGCCATTCACTGTTCCATACATTTTCCCATACGGGCATTTTGATTTACTGAATTTGAATACAACCATGAATTAGACTTAATTAAGCCAAATAGTGGACATTGTTTATTGCGCGTATAGGGTTAATTATAATAGGGGGCGATTTTCTAATAATTTGTGCGATATTGACCGTAGGTGTCCTGTGATTGAATTCTGTTTGATAATACAGGTTATTATTCTGTGATGAATATCTATTCATCAGAAAGTGATCCTGTTCTACTTAATTAATTTTATACGTATATACCTACAAAGGCCTTATTTATGCATTATAACTGTTATGTAATGAATGTTAGTATAACACTACTGAATTCTTAGATGATTAATTACAATAATTAATAAATTATTATCCAATCATATTATTAATATATTATCTTATTTTGACATTTTAATGCAGTGGTCTGACCGCCGCGCCGGCGAGAAAACGACTAACTATCGGCGATTTTCTCTTTCAAGAAACGCACAAATAATATACATTCTGTGTAAACGAAAGAGATGCATATATTAAAAGTTGCCTTCTGACTGTTCACACTGCCGGCGACGACTCGCTTTACTAGTTTTGTCGCTGAGCGACAAGAGCTTTCAAAAATAAACTCGCTCAGCGATACTCGTTCAGCGATGCTCGCCCGCTTGATCATTTGTTTTCATGATCATTTCTAAACAGTGCGGCTTTGAAAGTAGACGTATGGATATCAACAAATCATTGCAACTCTCATTGTTATCTAGTTCAGATGACGACGACGATGTATTTTACGATAGTGTTTGTGTAGTGGCAGCGGCAACTCTGAAAAACGGAAGAAAATGAGAGGGAAGAAAAGACGATTTTGGATGCAAAATTTGTGGTTGCGCGCGCAGGTTTGCACAGGACTGAGTGACCGCGGGCGAGTGGCGCGAGTAATCGCTCGTCGCACTTGCACACTCGCTTATAGCCCGGCGACAAAACTATCAAAACTACACATTCGCTTCCCCCTGATCGTCAACTCGTTTATAGTTTCTAGTTTTACTCGTTTCTCGTTCATGGTTGGCGGTCGGACCACTGCCTTAATCTCATTTAAAAAATTGCAATTACAGCCATTTTCATAGGCCACTTCCAAACGCTAGCTGCTGTTGAGAATTTCTCGATAGAAAATGCAAATCACCTTTTAGGCCCAACCAGTGATTGGAGCCCGAGAAATAAAATAAAAGTAATAAATGGTACTACGGACTCCACACAAGGTAAGCCTAATAAAACTAGCCGAGTCGGTATAGTAACGCATAATTATGTCTAAAGATTATATCAATGTATTTGAGTTCTTGATATTGAAAGCAAATAAATAAACTGTAAAACAGAACAGCTGCCATTAATATTTGGTAGTAGAGTTGAGTAAGTAACTGTGGTGTCAATAATAAATTGTGGTCAGTATAAAAGTACCGCTTTCAACATAGCCAGTTGCACTCACTGTTTAGTAAACGATTAGCGAGATTAAGCAACGTTGGGTACGGTCAATCTATAGATGGGTGACCGCTTAGTGGAATTTCATCCGAGCGTCTCCGTGCTTCGGAGGGCACGTAAAAAGTCGGTCCCGGTTGTTGCCAAATTCATAGCAGTCATTAAGCCATGTCAGAGGCCTACGGGCGGCTTAAACAACTCTTGACAACATGTTGGCCACTAACCACACGAAAAGAAAAATATGTTTTATTTACGTCAAATTGTTGTCGCCATATCGAAAAACCACGGGTCGGATATTGGCATCTGCTGAACCAATAAGACAAAGAACAATCGATCGATATTCCATTTTCAAATAATTAATCACAAACGATAAAAACCGTTAATTCACTACAACACAAATACACTACAGCATCCGAATCCCAATGAAATCATTAGTCGTTTTATTACACCCGACCTATCGGCTCTAACTAAATTTAATAGCCTACACTCACACATGTATACGTCGTTAATAAACCTAGGTATCGCCGGAACCGATCGTAAACCTTTTACGATGGTGGTGCATTCGGAAAATATTTCCGAAAGCGTGACGTCATTATTCTGAATGACGTTTATTGGGCTATAGGTTCTGCACGCGGCGGTTCGCGTTTTTCATGAAGGGTAGAGTCATCTGGTGTTTATTGGATGGCGAAATCGAGTGTCCTTTTTGCAAAGTAATTTCAATAGCTGCCTATTGAAATTACTTTTAGAATCTTCTATCATCAGATTTGTACGAAAATTCAGCTGTGACCTGTCTTTCTTTACTAACTTTAAATATATTATGTGTAACTTTGTAGTTATATCCTGCAGCGTGTGCTATTCAGTACTAGAATTGCACACATACGACGACGAGTAGTAGAGCCTTGCTGATTTCAGCATGAATGGGCCGGCTTGACCGGGGAAGGACTACCCTCTCACAGAATATCGACGTGAAATAGCAGTGTTCTTACTGTTGTGTTTCGTTCGGTGAGTGGAGAGTGCCGGAGGCCCAATCACTCCCTTTCCCCCATCCCGCTCCTTCTCCTTCCCACTTCCTTTCCTAGAGGGTCGGCAACGCGCAAGTGATGCCTCTGGTGTCGCAGGCGTCCATAGGCTACGGTGACCACTTACCATCAGGTGGGCCGTATGCTTGTTTGCCACCATAGTGGTATAAAAAAAAACATACATATCTTGACGCCTCTATTACCCTAAGGAATAAGCAGTGGTGTGCTACACGCATATTTCATAGCTATGTTCTAGGTTACGTGATAGGAGGTGAGCTTATTGTCATCTACTGAGCACGGCTCCAGACTCCGTGCCGTTACTTTCAATTTCTTGACAGATAATCACAATACCACTTTGATGACCTGGTAATCAAATCCGAGACCTCGAGCACAGCAGAGAAGATGGTTGAAATTTTGCATCAGCTTGGGATTCAGTAATACGAATAGTCCAATCCAAGAAGAAGCAAAACACAGCTAGATTTCATGATAATTTGAGCTCATTCTGCGTAAATAGAAACACCCATGATTAAATTATGTTCGGGTACTTTGAAATAACTACACTGGAACATTGAGACAATTACCATTTTAGTCTCCCCGTGACCATGGCTGCTGAAAAGCAACCGAAACGTCGGGGAAAAGTGTAAACATAAATATAAATAGTATAATATGTAGTATAGTAATAGTATAAATAGTTTTAATGGTTTCAATAATTCAATTAGCTTAAAAATTAGTAAAGTTTAATAATAATAGTAGTGTAACAGTTTTCAAAATTGTGTAATAAAGTGTCAAATAAACAACGCGATAAAATCGGTATATAGTAGTTTAATTTCAATCACCAAATATATATTATTTTTAAGATTTCTAACAATTTGGTTTTTAAATTAGTAGTGTTCTTGTTAACCCCTCCAGCTAAGTTAGAATGTGTTAGGAGTGGGTTTACGTCAATAGTGCAATGAGTGGAATTCGAACCCGCGACCTCTCGATCACAATACCTTATCCATTGGGCTACCGCCGCTTGAATGAATTAAATTACATTCGGGTACTTTGATATAACTACACTTCAGAACATTGCGACAACTACCATCTTAGTCTCCCCGTAAACATGGCTGCTGAAAAGCAACCGAAACGTCGCGCTAAGTGTATCTTATCTTATCTTATGTGTGGGGGCCAGTCAGTGCAGACCGGCGACACTTCGACCCAGTGGGATCTTTTGTGTCGGCCCCAAGATTTAACCCTTAGCTATCTCCTTATGAATGTACTGCATAAGCCGCAGTGTACAATTCAGAGGGAGAAACCTGAAGTCTTCAGGGCTTGGATATGCCACCCCCATCAGACCCGTCCTCAGTCCAGCCAACGCGTCGCATTCACACAATAGGTGCGATATGGACTCGTCCTGTTCACCACAGGCCCTGCAGATCAAATTGTGTGCCAATCTCAATCTGCACAGGAAGTCGTTGGTGCCAAAATGGCCAGTGAACGCTCCTGTGAGCAGGCGCATTTGGCTCTTGCTATACCCGCAGAACTTCCGGGTGAAGCCTGTGGCTCCCTTTGCAATAAACTTCTTGGAGTGTTCCAGACCCCTAAGGGCCATCCACTCCAACCTGTGTTTGTCATTGCCATGTGCATTCAAAGCTGCCTTGACGGTGCTCTCAGAGAGTCCCACGAATGGCTCGGGGCCCACAAACAGCTGCTCCGAGCCCTTTCTGGCCAACTCATCAGCCTCCTCATTGCCCTGCACCCCTGCATGTCCCGGAACCCAGACCAGTCTGACTGTGTTCTTCCTGCCTAGTTTGTTGAGGATCTTAACACAGTTCAGGACCAGTCTGGAGTCCACCCTACACGAGTCCAGAGCCTTGAGAGCAGCTTGACTGTCACTGAGAATATACACAGTCTTGTCAGTGACACTACTGTTGATATTCTCCTGAGCACAGGCAATTATAGCGTAGGTTTCCGCTTGGAAGACCGTTGCATATTTGCCCATGCTTTGGCTCTCCTTACAGTCACTGGCATAGATACCAGCGCCTGATCCTGTTTCCATTTTGGAACCATCGGTGTACCAGATGAGACAACCTTCGTGAGGGGATTGTAGACCTTGTCTCCATTCATCCCTCGTGGGGACCTTTATTTTAAAATTCTTTTTGAATATGTGAAATGGTTGCATTTTGTCGCATCCCATGCTCATAATCCTTTTGAGATCATTTTAAGTCTCCAGTTTTGTGTGTCGAGTTACCGGCATGTTGACGCTCCACAGCCCATGCACAGATAGTCTATGTAGCGCCTTTACCGCCTCTGACTCCACAACAATGTGTAGCGGCGTTACATCCAGCAGGACCTCTAACGCTGCCGTTGGCGTAGTCGGGAACGCCCCTGTTATAGCCATGCAGGCCAATCGCTGTACCTTCGACAGCGCGTTCCTGCATGCAGCTAGCTTGGTTCTTGGCCACCAGACAATGCTCCCATACGTGAGTATGGGTTTTATCATCATCGTGTATAGCCACTTGATGAACTTGGGCTTTAGCCCCCAGGTCTTCCCATAAGTAGAGCGAATCATGCCGAAGACCCGCTGGGCCTTCACTATGACTTTTTCTACATGAGGTTTCCACGTTAGTTTGCTATCTAAGGTCATGCCTAGATACTTCACCTCCGTGGACCATTGTAACTGCGTACCATACATGGAGAGAGTTCCCAAACCTGTGAGATCCCTCTTCCTAGTAAATGACACGACAGTAGTTTTCCCTGGGTTGATAGATAAATGATTGCTACTGCACCATTTTTCCACCAAGTGTAAATTTAAATATAAATAGTTTTATATGCAGTCTGGATAATATTGGCTGAGGATAAACTGACATGCCGTCAACCGAATCATATAGTGATGCAGTTTATATTTTCGTTTTATGAACGCTCGTTATTCATGGCTGACCAGTTATAATGGACAATTGGTACTACCGGCTTTTTATTGGTAGTAGATAAAGAGTATATTACGGCATTTATTGTCTCCTCAAAATATCTGCTAACATTTTTAAGTGGATTATCAGAAAATTTTGATATTTACTACTAGGCATGTGTCGTTAACTTGCATGCAATTTTGATTAATAAATAATATATATAATATAATCTAGCCCAAACTAAGCAGAGCTTGTACTATGGATACTAGACAATGGATACACATACATATATTATATACTTTTTTTGTAATTACATACATAATATTATACATAGAAACACGCAGACCAAGACAAATATCTATGTTCATGCATACAAATGTTTGACTTGTGCGGGAATCGAACCCGCGACCTCAGGCGTGGCAGTCGGTTACACTGACCACTACGTACGTACCTGACTGTAAATCTTCGTTTGTGGTAAGCAGAACTCTATAACACTCACATTACGTTGCTTTGTTAGATCGCACGTTATAAGGGTTAAACCTATTCGAAAGTCCTAACACAAATCTAATACAATTTTACTTGATTCAACAATCAAACCAGTAATGCATCGATATGACGCAAACATAATATTTAAATTATTATGTGAAATAATACCACGTAATTTTCTGTCTGAAGTAATAGGCAAATATGCATAAGTCTGCGTTTAGTTGGCATGTAATATTTGCCTATCTTATTATCGTCAAGAACACAGAAAGAAAGAAAGAAAAATATTTTATATGTATCTCCATAACACTATAATAATAAAATATAATCATATATACAGGCACATAGAACAAAACATAGAATAGTCTTTGTCGGCCTCGATGGCGTAATGGTTAGTGTAACCGACTGCCACGCCTGAGGTTACGGGTTCGATTACCGTACAAGTCAAACATTTGTGTGCATGAACATGGATGTTTGTATGTATAATATGTATACTTCTATAATATTTATACGTCTGGGTGTTTCTATGTATAATATGTATGTATTTACAAAAAAAGTATATATGTATGATTATCCATTGTCTAGTACCCATAGTATAAGCTCTGCTTAGTTTGTATATTTTATTATTATATAGTCTGCGTCAGGTATTGTTGCAGTTGAAATTGCAACGCTGATATTCTCGCTGGACCTATTAGCAGTTATGGCATCTATTATGTGTAATGCGCATCGAATAAGACTAATACGTTTTCATACAAACATATATTTTTGTATTTATTTATACAAAAAATCTGCTCTAACTAAATGTAGGTATATACCCGCAAAACAAAACCAATTTCTAATGCCAAACCACAATTTGCAGTATCAACCAAAAAAAAGAAAATCCATAACAATCGCGGATCAATTACAGTCACCCTACCGTTTTGCGTCATAACATCTCAACGCGCAATAAATGTCCACCATGCCGGACGAACGCGGAAAATCCCGGATATACCAGGGCTGGCTACTGTAAAAAAGAAAATTCACATTGTGATTCATCAAAAGCTCTATGTAATTTTAGATTTTCACGGGTCATCTATGTTTCATAAAACTTGGTATTGACGCAGCTAAAACCTAGTATTCTAGGTACCTCGGCACCTAATTCTGGCATGAGTTTTAAAATGCAAATTATGTCTAATCAAAAATATCGTAATTAGGTTAAAAAATACAAAAAAACGTTTTTTATATGTAACTTAGTTGGAAATTAATATAATCATAAGGTTTTTATTTACCATTTTACTTGCAACATGTTAAAATTATTAAATTATTTTTTTTTGCTTATTTTCTTAGTCAAATAACACTACTCTCGTCGTATGTCAAGGCTCTACAGAAATAAGAGTATGTATTCCTTTATTCACTGCGGTCTACAGGAGAATTTAACCAAAATACCATACATGTATTTACCAAAACTGAAGTACCATTGACCACCATGCACCACACATAAATTGTCAGTAAGACAAACATACTAATTTAGTATCGATATACTAAAGTACGTTGGTCTTATATTTTTTAAATAAAAAAAAATAAAAGGGGTATTAAAATGTATTTATTGCCAAAACGCTACATAAACATACACATAGTATCCATTGGCTCCAAACTAGGCAAGCCTGTCCAGTGGATGCCGATGTTTGCGATTTTTACAGTTGACAATTTAGTACAGTTTGCTCGGTAGAAGTCAGTAAGCGAACATTTAAACATTTCTATTAACTACGTAATAATCCTAATCCTAACTAATATTATAAAAGCGAAAATGAGTTTGTTTGTTTGTTACCTTTTCACGCCTAAACCACTGAACCGATCATCCTGAAATGTTGCATATATGTTGTCAAATGTACAGAAACTGACATAGGCTACCTTTCATCCCAAAAAAAATTACCTATTCCCGAGGAAAACAATAATAACGTTCTTATGATAATAGATGGCGCCACATGTCTTTCGAATCATGATTGAATTATATTATTACAAGCAGAGTACAACCCGACCTGCTTATCAAATTCTAAATTAACGCGAGCGAAGCCGCGGGCAAATGCTAGTACAGGATAAATAAATTATTAAAATAATAAACACATGCATTTAAATGAAAAATAAAATGAAAATTAATAAATATATATATATGTACTAATTATTTATCTTACTACTGTAAGATAAATAATTACTTATATACTTGACAACCCTAGCGGCCACTGTCAGCCGCACGAATATTTACGAGTACGTGTGTCCAACACTTTATGATTATGTCCCGATGCTGATTGAATGGTGGACACCCTTCGGTGGTCATCACAGATTATGGCTGATGATATTTTGTAAGTACATTCTCGCGTTTATTGCGCAGTAGTATTAGAATGTTGATGTTGATGTACTGCTAATTAAAAGTCGTAAATGTAAACATGGAAGGCAGACCAACGCGGGTATACCAATATAGATATAATAATAATCTTTATTGTCAGACACATGATCCATAGACAAATCTAAATTATAATTGCAACAAACAACAAATAAATAGAAACAAAATTACGATGGCGTATTGGTCGGTGTAACTGACTGCCACGCCTGAGGTCGCGGGTTAGATTCCAGCATAAGTCAAACATTTGTGTGCATGAACATGGATGTTAGTCTTGGTCTGTATGTTTCTATGTATAATATGTATGTATTTACAAAAAAGAAAGTATGTATGTATGTTTATCCATTGTAGAGTACCCATAGTACAAGCTCTGCTTAGTTTGGGCTAGGTGGTGTTGTGTGTATGTGGTAGAATATTATTATATTATTATTATTATTCTAATATATTACATGACAATTTAATATTTGTTGGGTTATTAACCCAACTTAGAAAATATATTACATTAGTTAAACAATAGAATTTAACTGTATTAGAATTATATATTAAACAAAAACAAAAAACTGTTAAAGCAATTAATTAATATCTTTACGCAGCTATTTCTAGCCATTTTTTAAACATCGAAGTGGTATAAATCTGTCCGCAAAATATATAAATATATCTAATATGGCTGAAGAAGACAGGAGAGACTCCAAACGTGATGGTCAAACATTATTCTGACAAAAGCTTTTTTGTGTAAATCAATACTAGGGATTATTTTCTGTATCGTTAAGATTTTCTTATGCAAACATCAGCACATATGACTTAAACTCTGAACAGTAATTGATGAAAGACTCAAATCTTAGTTATGTTCAGCTTAGAGCAGCGATAGCTCAGAGTGGAGATCAACAGACTGCACTGACTATAGAACATTATTATTATTAGGTATTATTATTATTATTATAGAAAACTGAAATTATTACAGTTGACTCGGATTTGAGCTTGATAGTGAAATTTAACAGAGAAGCCCTGTTTACTAACTGTCCCATAGCTGGACACGGGCCTCCTCTCACTGTGAGAAAGATTAGGGAATAGTAATAATAATAATATAATATTCTATCACATACACACAACACCATCTAGCCCAAACTAAGCAGAGCTTGTACTAGGGGTACTAAACAATGGATAAACATAAATATATACATTTTTTTTTTGGAAATACATACATATTATACATAGAAACACCCAGACCAAGACAAACATTGGAATTGAACCCGCGACCTCAGGCGTGGCAGTCGGTTACACTAACCACTACGTCATCGAGGCCTATTCTCTATTTAAGACTTATAATTTTGTAAATATATATCTTTCAAAAACTTTAAAGATAACTTAGACGGAAATCCAGAAAATAAATAGTATAATATGTCACCCATATCTATAACGAGGAACCTACCAATACAGTAATATCTTATTTTTATGGTGAGCATAATGTATGCGACGACGTTGAAATACAACTATCTTAAACAAATGTGCTAAAAAGACAAACGTTTTGTTTGGTACCAGCGCCCCGGGACATATGATAATAGCTTTGCTTTGAAATCCCTTACTACGGGCACTTATATTTAAGAACTAGATGTTTCCGCGGTTTCACACGCGTTTATCGTTACTGCGCCGCCCCCGTGGGTCGTAGCGTGATGCTATATAGCCTATAACCTTCCTCGATTAATAGGTTATCGAACACTAAAAGAATTTTTCAAATCGAACTACTAGTTCCTGAGATTAGCGCGTTCAAACAAACAAATAAAATCTTCAGCTTTAAAATATTAGTATAGACTAGCTGTAACCTGCGACTTCGTCCGCGTAGATTTTAACTAAAAATGTGTGACTCCGCGGAACCACATTTTTTTTTCTAAAATCAAAGTAGCCTAAGTAGTAACTTAGTAGAAACGGCTGAACAGTGAAAGTCCCGTCAAAATCGGTTCAGCCTTTTCGGAGATTAGCCGGAACAAACAGACAAACAAAAATTTTAAAAATAGATGTTTATGTATAGGTTCCTTATAATATATATTTTTATATGCATTAGATAAAAAGCTGTTATTTTGACATTACAAACAGACACTTCAATTTTATTTATTTGTGTAGATAGTATCAACTTGTAAACAGTATATTTTGTTATCAACGCGGTTTAGAAGCCTTCTATGCTCATCAAAAGTTCGCGTTAAGTTGTCAAGGCCATTTGAGGCCTACAAATAACACACACAAAAAAAGCTGTCTATAGTAATAGTTTATCCGGGATGAACGAAGTGTTATTGGGTTTTCAGTAACCTTTTTTATTAGAAGTATTGAGACTAAAATATGTGTGAAAGACGGTTATATCATTTATTACATCTGTTATTACTTTTGTGGCACTAAGCAAGTCACTTTATTGGAATTTACTACATATACATTATGTACATAACAAGTGAGAAACGGCCATGAATTGCCGTAAATCTTAGAGTTCGACAAAATGGTATCACGTAACGTTGAGGTCAGAGGTCAAAGGTCATAGTCATTTCGGGGATATATCGACTATGCTAAGTCGAATGCCTTGACTGCGAGTCTCTAGCTCTTACGGTTTTTGAGTTGAAAGATGGTATCACGTGACCTTGAGGTCAGAGTTCAAAGGTCATAATTATTTCGGGGTTATATCGACTATGCTGAGTCGAATGGCGTTGACAGTGAGTCTCTAGCTCTTATGCTTCTTGAGTTGAAAGTTGTTGTATTAGAGTTTTTTCTAAAAAAGGCACATGTCTTTTTTCAACAAAGAAATAGACAGAGATATATTAGAGTACTAGATTTATCAGCTGCTTTAGTTCTGGCTATAATAACCCCTTCTATATTACTGGATCTATTTTTTAATTTCAGTGCTGCTACTGAAAATTGCCTATCCGAATAACTAACATCATTATGGCTGACCGAAAAATCAAACTTGAGGCCTCAAAGTCAATTACAAATACGCCACGGATTAAAATAGAGCAGACACCTAGAACTCAGACGTAAAAATTCTAAATGTTTACTTATGAACCTATCGACTGAAGAATATTATGTTAGTCATAAAAAAAGACAAAATAATCTCTCAGGAGCACTAAAGCATCGCAATACGATACGTAGGCAAAGAATAAGAACATTAAATCGTAACATGAGAAGAGCTGCGACGATAAAAATGTCATATTAGTGTCCATCACTCAAACATAAGATAACTGAGAGAGATTTTTATGTAAAGCATATCCGTGGTTAACTTTTTCACTTAAAATAAAACATAGGCGGTATATTATATGGTACTAGATGTGCCCGCGGTTTCACCCGCGTTTATGATTACTGCGCCGCCGCCGTGGGTCGTAGTGTGATGTTATATAGCCTATAGCCTTCCTCGATAACTGAGCTATCCAACACAAAAAGAAGTTTTCAATTCGAACCAGTAGTTCCTGAGATTAGCGCGTTCAAACAAACAAACAAACTCTTCAGCTTTATAAAATTTGTATAGATTATTTTACACTTATGTTACTAACCTACCCACCAAAAAATAATGTATTTGAATAAACCATACTAACATTATAAATAATTTTGTCTGTCTGTTAAGCTTTGTTGGCTGAAACACAGAAAAGATATTGCCAAAACTTTGTAAAAAGATAAATTATACCCTAGGAAAGGACATACTGATTTATGTAGGTTGCTGTCGAATTCGTGCGTGCGAATACCTTCTTAAATCAAACGTATCGAATTTTAATTGATAGCGCACATAGCGAGAGTCTTCACACGCACTACTTTAATTTTACTTGGTACTCACTGAATATCGTCAACAAATAGTAGGAGCTTCTATACCTCGGCACTAGTGGCAAGACTCTGGAGAATATTTAGAGAATAAACTTTATGTATTCCATGGCAGTTTATGTTACACGAGACTCGTTTTAGTTTGAACAAGTTCCTTGTATTTTGGATAGCGAGCAAATATGCAGGAATATGACTCAGGAAGTCTTTGGTAATATAGTAAGTGAGAATTGTTTTCATTAAAATAATGTGTAAAATTGCTAGATAGAAAATCTGTTTTTTGTCATTTTTCTTCTTGCAGGCATTTGTAATCTTGGTCTATTGAGCGGATTGGTATATCAAGGAGCTCCTACCGATAAGGTCCACGCCACTCTGCGCAGTTACGTCTTTAGATGTCAATTTATTGCTTTTCATGTCATCACGTCGTATAACCAACGCTTGTGCGGGTGATAGACTTTGAGGTCATCTAAACATTTAGAGGAAAACACAAATATGGTTTGACAATAACCATGGGTGATTATCAGTAAAAAATATTAAACTATACGGATCTTGATGTAAAATGAAACATTCGAAACTTTGACAGATTTATCCCACCGTCTGTCATTTTATAGACACAATAAAAAATCTATTGTTATGTATCTCCTGGAGATTGAGTAACGGTTAAGCTAATATGAATGGTAAAACTTTGTAATTAATTGGTCATTTGAATGCACTGTTTTTAAGTACGTGGCGTTTAAATTCTCCTTTTGATAGATCGACCACGACTAACACCACCCGTGTTTTGGTAAAATTCGAATTATACTTAGAAAAAGGAATTTTCGAATTTCCTTTTAGCGATTGCACTTCGCTACAAAGCAAGTAGCCTATCTTTCTATTTATCCTCTTCTTATTCACTGTAACTAATAGGCTTTTTCTTTATGTCTTCACTGTTTTCGACTCTGTGATAATCCGCTAAGAGTTTAATTATGCCGTCTGAGCATTAGGTTGCGACATTTCTCTTTGTTACTTGTTCATAATTTAGACGTTGCTCTGTCATTGTATTTTGATGTGCCTTAATTGCTGCAATGAAATTTGATCTAGATGTCAGTATCATATTTTGAAGTCGCTTACTCTGTGTATTTATGTATTTATGCTAGTAAAAATCGAAAGTTAGGTGATTGCATTAGTTTTATTTTTTTTGACTGAACGGATGGCGCAGTAATTTAGCTGGTCACCTCACCACTGTCACTGCGCAGAGTGTTGTGAGTTTGAATCCCACACGGTACAAAACTTTGTGAGATCCACAAATGGTTGTTCCGAGTTAGGGTGTTCTTAGTGCCCGTTGTTTGAATGTTTGCAAAGTCCCCGCGACACAGGATTTATTTCTGGTGCGGAGTTGTTTTTCTAAACAATAAGAATAAGAATCAGTTGTCCCGTTTACATAAACATAGCAGTTGGCCGTTGGCTATATAGTCAAATAACAAATAGGTAAAAAAATTGAGGAAGTCTTTGGGGACTGCCGATAGAAATGAAAACTATAATCCTTGATCATAAATACGACCTTATAAAAAAAAAACCGGGGTCGAGTAGGATTCCTGATACTCTCTTACAAAATAACGAAATTATGATCCCCTTAGTAAAAGGGTTCATAATTTCGTTATTTTTTGCGTAGGACGCACCATTTCTGAGATATTGTTAATATTCTAAAATAATACAAAAATGGAAAGCGTGGAAGCGTGACGATGACGAAGCGTGACGATGACGCGAGTTCTATGATTTTTGTTCACCAAAGAAGTGCTCAACGCGCCTAAAGAAATTTTCACTTCAATAATTGCTCTCTTATAGTGTCTTATCCCCTGATTAGCATGGTGTTGGAATGTACTGACAACAATGCATCTAGATCCAAAAACTATAGAGTTTTTGGATCTAGATGCATTGTTGCAACGCATTACCAATTTTGCGTAGTCAAGGGACTACGCAAAATTGGTAATGCGTTGTGCAGAGTTGAATTCGAATTTTATTCGATTGCGATTGTAAATATAAGTGATATAATATGTCTCATAATTACAATAGACGCTTTTCAAATATGTTAGAGCGCCAAGATGACTAAATCGATATAGCCGTAAATTATCATTGCTGAACCAAGATACAGGGTTGTAACAGTCACAGGAGTGTGTGAGCTATTGATGCTAAATCTGTCTACAATAATCATTTTGATCATACCTGTGATCCTAATTTTCTTGAACGGATTTTGAAGTGCAATGCAATGTGCAAATGTAAATACATTGCATACGGTTTGTTGCGGTCTTTTCAATTGCTCGCTTCGTTAGTATTATATTTTAAGTCAATAAATCGTAATTTAACAACATTAAATAATCGTTTAGAATTGCGGCTCAAAACAAAATCCTTTGAGTTCAATCTAACTGTAATTAATTTCTTGTTAATTCAGTGAACTCGGTGCTAAGTCGGCTTTGTGGTCAGTGAGGTATTAACAGTACTGAAAAGTTTCAGCAAATTTTGAAGATTTATCTTTTGCTGGCAGATTTTGTGAAATATTTTGAAATGTAATATCTATTGAAGTGGAATAATATAATATTTACAGATGATTCCTTTTGGTTGTTAGATTCCGAAACTTAATAGGTATATTGGTTCATATAGTTATAATAATAATAATAATAATATAATAATATTCATCACATACACACAACACCATCTAGCCCAAACTAAGCAGAGCTTGTACTATGGGTACTAGACAATGGATACATATATACTTTTAATATAAATACATACGTATTATACATAGGATCACCCATACCAAGACAAACATCCATGTTCATGCACACAAATGTTTGACTTGTGCGGGAATCGAACCCGTGACCTCAGGCGAGGCAGTCGGTTACACTAACCACTACGCCATCGAGGCCGACAAAAACCTATATATCTGATACTAATTATCGTAATTATTTATCTTGTACGATGCACCAGAGATACAAAAACCCATTTTGATACCAACACCACAGTCTCTAAGACAATACTATCCTGTCAGGAAACTTTCCAAATCATTAATCAAGACAGGAATAATCCGAAACTAATTAAAACACGCGTGTTCACATCCCATGGGTACAAAATCCCTATCAAGATAATTATTAGTTCACTAGACGGGATTACTCAACCCTTTTGCTGCCCAATTAATTTGACTTGCTTTAAGCTGTTCATTAGATGCAGATTGTTAATAAGTTATTAAGGGTTAACTTGTGATTTTTGCTGTTAATTATGCGGGTATGTTAGTAAGCTGTAATTTAAGTTTTATTGTGTGGCGGATTTGAACCCGTACGATAATATTACTTAGTTATCGAACGATTTGGTTTGGCGACATGCGATTCGATATCTTCTCCCTGGCCTTTATTATTCCGAAGTCACTTGGGGTCGGCTTTTCTAGATGCGATTCGATATATGTTTCAGAAATGTTTTTTTTTAGTGAAAACTTCTTTAGCGGCGTTGTGCACTTTTTGTGATGGGTAAAAAATGTTAAATTCGCGTCAGGGCACGTGACCTGATCGAAAATTCGCAAGACGGAGGGAGAATTGTCATGTTTGTGTACGATAGCGCAATAAATGAATATTGTATTTTACCACATAAATGATAGTACTTTTATACTGATAATTAAAGCAATTCGTGCAAAATTATTCCCTAACCATTCCAAAATATCAAAAATGCACAACGTTAATATTCAAGTTTTCACTTCTGCCGGCACTCCCGGAGTGCAACCCGTTAATTTTTTTTGTTGGTTCAAGTATTATGAGTTGTATGCTATGGCAGTCGTTATTGGGAAGTCAGTGCCCTCTAATATCCTGATACTGGTCTAGCCTTAAGGTATCGTTAGCCTTTGGGTTGTGGAGGTCAGATAGCAGTCGCTCCGTGTAAAAACTGATATCCAGTTAAATCCGGTTAGACTAGAAAGCCGACCCCAAGTGACTTGGGAATAATAAAGGCTAGGGAGAAAAGAAGTATTATGAGTTGTGTTAGCAGGAGTATATTTTGTGTCTTTTATTTGAATATTTATGAAGTGAAGGTGTTGTCTTTAAAATAGAAACATGAAGCAATCAATATTAATTTTATGTACATATTATTATGTACATAAAAATGTTTACAATATTATATCTATTTAGGATACTTTACGTAAGTATATCCTGTTTTTCAGTTTTCAACATTATCGAACCGGCTTGCACAAATTATTGAAATTATATGCAATGTAATTCAAGTTTAAAAGTAATGGTATAATAATATGTTCTTAAATGAATTGATGAACTGATTATTCTTAGAAAAGTAAATATACCATGATATTTATTTCAAACTAGTTTTTGACTGTGGCTTTGTTCACGTGAATCCCAAGAAATTTTACGAGACGCCACAAACAATGATTTATTTTTACCAGACACAAGTGAAGCATTTAAATCCGCTTTTGTAGCGCGAACAACTTACATTTCGGCGCAATGATTTTACAGTTAGTTGCTACGAGCCATACCTAATCTGATCGATAATCTAACTCTGTAAATAGAAAACAAGTTATTCAAATCCAAGTCTACTCAAAGGCGAACCGCACTTCAAAAACACTGACTTTACGCAAAAGGCCAAATCAAATTCAAAAGGGCACAAGTGAGGTCCGAAGTGAGATTGGTTTTGACGGTCCAACGCCCAGGCCGATGCTTCAACGTTCGGTCAGAGCACAAAAGCATATGAGAAGGGGTGTGGTCATAGATTAAAGAGGCAGAAGAGATTTTTTAAAATGGGAGCAAAAGAATCAATTTAATCTATATACAGCATGGACTCACACGTACCCAATGAGGTAGGCAAAGTTGTATTACACCAATATTACGAACCAATACCAATATTTGCCATTACGAAATGAAAGAGTCAATAAGCAACAATTATATTGATATGAGATATTTGAACGACATTAGAAACCTATATGGTAAAAACCAACAAACCTTAACCTATTGAGATACAGCGGCACATCGGTGACCAGACCAAATGATTTTTAATTATGTCTGGTATTCTTTGAAACTTGACAGATTTACGGGTTCATAGATGCAGCTCTGAATATCATTTAAGCGCATAAAAATGTAGTATACACTTTTTAAATTTAATGTAGGCATGATATTATCAACTTTTGTAAATCCTCTGTTATTTACTCTTTGCCACTGATAAAGATCTCGGCCCATTCCTGCCGTCCTTTGTGAATCAGTAATAATATATGCAGGAGCGGAGCAGTTCTGTTTGTCGAGTACAAGTGATGTTTCGGCAACTATTGTGTACGTACATTATCTAGAAGTACTTGTTGAATGAGATCAGCTGAGTATGCGTAGACAAATTGTTTTAACTTACATTTATTTTCAAGAAAGATCTTCGTAAAAATACAGAGCATCAAAAATTATGATTATATAGAATCATAGAAAGTATAATACCAATTATGGAATAAACAGCATTTACATAATTATGACACATTAACACCGTGCAATTACAAAATATAAGGAAGCCAGATAAAATGTTTAAGATAATTTTATTAAACATTCATTTATGTGTGAGATTGCTATCAATATAAGAAACGCCAAAGGACATTCACGTTTAAAAAGAGTTGCCAACGTTGAAGAGATATAAAATATAATTATCACTAACTTGAATAAAATGCCGTGGACTAACGACTATCACAAAATATATTTTCTCTATTGAATCTGCTGAAAGGCGTTTCAATTTATAATTTGTTAAAGAAAACATCCCAAAATCCACTTGTCTTTGTTCTTGTGAATCAGGACTATGGGGTAAAGAGCTCGTTCCTTTATAATGTGCCTTATTATACGTAGTTCTAAAATGTTAGTTATTGTTACTTAAAATAGAAACGTCTATAACAATGTAAATGGTATTTGACCTGAATCAATAAATCCTATTATGTCTGTATCAATTGGAGCACAATTCAATATACCTTCATCGTAAGACGAATGTCCCCATACATCTTCAGTTTGATTCATGGGTGCTATTGAAATTGTATGCAAATTCAAAGTGTCACGCCCATGGCACTTCTGTCAAGTGGCCGCAAGTGTTGCTGTGATTTAGGAAGTGTATGGAGGTACTCGCTTAATAGAGAGTGAGAGATTGTTTTGTGTGTTCCGATGAGGTTAGTATTTTTACTAGAGCATGGTTTAATTGGTTAGTGACATTTTGGAATTAAAATTTTGCCGTTAGATGCCTCAAAATAACGCCCTTAAATATTTTGTTATCTGTATACTATAAGAAAGTATGCGGTCTTAGAAATCATACATAATACACAGGTACATCACACCTACAGTTTGTCAGTTAAGTTTTAGGCGCATATATTATGGCAAATTTTGAAATTGTACTAATGAGAATTTCCTAGTTGAAAAATCGTGACTCTCTCAAGATTTCAGGAAAATTAAATCTTACTATAAACAAATTGAAAGATATGCAAAAGATCTCATGACGTCAATTTCATTGTAAAGCTGAAGTTTGAAACCCAATCCAATGTATACTTTTATATTTTACGGTTAAACGGGAAGACAAGTATCCACCAGATACATTTCTTCAAGATCACTTGATTTACCATTCATATCGAAAGTAAATAGAAAAACTCAAGAGTACTCGAGCAAATACAATTTGCATGGCTTAAGATGTGATGCATTAAGTCTTTGAACAAAGTCCCGTTGAAGTGGTCGCGAGTATGCGGGTCTACAGAATCAAGAACCTTTTTGTTAGATACAAAATTTGCATAATTTTTAGAAGAGGGGTTTAGAATTCAGGTTAAGTTGTTTGACGAAATGGGATATACAGTGGGAAGTTTAGTCTGTCTTATTGGATTCCGATTGATGGTATAAGTGTACTAATGGAGTAGTAAGTGGTGTATTGGTATCACGTCCGTATAGGTTTTAAGGTGGTGAGTTTCTTGTATATTTTCTTATAAGTTGGTGTAAATTCAAACTAGTATTTGTAACTTCGACGTTCATAACTGGTACTTGATAAATGCCAAAATAGTATCAAACGAAAATCAGTAGAACCTGTCTACCTTTGTGGAAAACAGGCGTGTATGTACTTATATAAATAAACGTGACTATTTCGTTCGTCCTTAAGCAAATTAGTTTTCATTTTATTTGCGGTCTATAGTGGAGCCTGTATTCCTAGATCCTGAATTTATTAATAGGGTTTTTCTGAGAGGCTAAATATTTAAGTGGCAGCAGCAAATTTCAAAATATCATTGACAGGCGATATTATCTTTTTCCAGAGAGTTTAAACATTATAATATATCATTCAGAAATAAAAAGCTATTAGATTTTAGATATTTAGAATACTAAATATTTTCATTGTATTCGTAAAAGACATTATTTATTTTCATCATATCTTCAATAGACAACTCTTTTCCAAAACCATATATTTGTTCTACCAACAAGATTACTTCTCGTGTGTCTATTTGTGTTTCATTTTCTCTGTTTGTGTTATATGTTACTGAGCATGACGTAAGTGGTTTAATATTTTTCTTATGAATTGCTTTTGAAGGTAGACATATTAAATGTTGTGCAAGAATATTTCTGGTGCTGCCCTTATAATAAGTGAATGAGATCATAATGTATATCACTTGACTTCTAATAACATTTATTAAACAATACAGGACTGTGTGTAATATTTTTAGTCACTGCCAATACGTCGAATGTTTATGGATGGATTCGATCTCTATGAGGGTTAAGAAAATGTGTGCCCCTGTTTTGTTTGTCTCTGGATTCCTTTGTGTCCGTAATTAGGGTTCCGTACCCAAAGGGTAAAACGGGACCCTATTACTAAGACTCCGCTGTCCGTCTGTCTGTCCGTCTGTCACCAGGCTGTATCTCATGAACCGTGATAGTTAGACAGTTGAAATTCTCACAGATGATGTATTTCTGTTGCCGCTATAACAACAAATACTAAAAAACAGAATAAAATAAATATTTAAGGGGGCTCCCATACAACAAAAGTGATTATTTTGCTCGTTTTTGCTCGATATTGATAACGGCAATAGGTAGACGCTTGAAATATTCACAGAATATTTACTTATATATTCACTTTAAAAATAAATATTTAAGTTAAAATAAAACAAATATTTAAGGGGGCTCTCATACAACAGACATGATTTTTCTGCCGTTTTTATAGATAATGGTACGGAACCCTTCGTGTCCGACTCGCACTTGGTCGGTTTTTTCAATACTTGTAAAGTCCACTAGTGATATATTTATGAATTCTTCCTGGTAAGTAGGTAGGCAATATTTTTGATTATTAGACGAATAAACAAAGTCATTTCAGCATCAAAACTTTCTATTACCATTAATAGAATGTTTTGATGCTGAAACGATTTAAGCTACTAAAGCTTAGTGATTGCAATTAGTATTATTATTACCGCTCCTAACTAATATTATAAAAGCGAAAATGAGTTTGTTTGTTTGTTTGTTACCTTTTCACGCCTTAACCACTGAACCGATCATCCTGAACTTTCCATATACGTTGTCAAGTGTACAGAAACGGACATAGGCTACCTTTCATCCCGAAAAAAACTACTGTTCCCGAGGAATACAACAATAACGTTCTTATGATAATAGATGGTGCCACGCGTCTTTCGAATCATGATTGAATTATATTATTACAAGCATAGTATAACCCAAATTGATTGTCAAATTCTAAATTAACGCGGGCAAAAGCTATTATAAGATAATTTAGAATATGAAAACTAAATATAAATGCGTGTTTAAGGCAGCGAATTGCTATAAAAGATCCGTAATTACATTTTTTTTTGTTTATACGTTAAAGATAGGTAGTTAAATTGCGAACTGTTATATTTTTATAAAAAATGTATCAGATAAATATTTCAAACATATTTCATTTCAAAATAAACTGGAAAAAGTGAGTGTTAATATCACCACATGCTGGCATCATAAAGAATCAAATGCACCAATATTTGGTGTCAAATAAATTTCAAAATTACACACAGTACATAGACTCAGGAATGTATGTTCTAAGCGTTAAGAAAGGGTGCCAATCCATTGTGCCGATTCAATTTGTAATATAAAGCTTGAAATTTTAAAAGGGTTCGTTGGCACAACACGGTAGCAACCCTATCGACATATTGTCGATATAACGCACAAAAGAAATAACATTAAATTGACATACCATTAAAAATATTACTTGAAAAGAACGAACAAATCACGTGGAAGATATAACTGCAAATGTGACAACCCTACGCGGTATTAAAAAACAAAATTTATTCTCGACAACCCTAATGAATTAATTAAAAAGCCAATAGTGATGTGCCTAATCAGCATAATTTCAGTCAAGTCGATTGATTGATTGATGTCATAAAATTATTCTTTTTATAAAATTTAATGACACGTTAATGTTGGCATATTTTTGCATAAGTAGGACCGATGACACGAGTTTCTTAACAAAACTATGCAAATGATAGTAAACATTAATTTGTAACGGTTGATTTGTTAATACGAAATATATTTGCATAATTATGATAATAGTGCTGTAAAATATCATTAATGAAAGGGATGACTTTTACTATTTTTATGACGTATCGATCATAAAACTAAATACGTATATGTCGTAAAATATAATGTCTCTGTTTAACGGATGATGGGACAAAAAATCTAACATCTGCGGTTGTAAATGGAAGAAATAATTTTGAATTTAAAGATATAAAAATATAATATGTTTATATATAATTTGCAATACAATACCACTAAGATTTTATAAGGTTTATAACCACGGATTTGAATAAGTTATCAGTTAGTTTAATGTTATTACATTTACTTTTTGGTTACGTGGAATATCAAATTTAATTATTAATGACAACTTTTTAAGAGTTCTAAGGGTTATGAATTATGATGTGTAAATGTTTAATTTTTTTATACTATTTTTACTCTTGTATTTTGCCAGTTAAGTCATTCTGACATTAGACGTAAGAACTCATGGTTAGTCTCTCTAATCATTATCAAAGATTAAAGACGGCTCTATTTTATCTAAAATATAACGCACGCTAATACATTTTTCATTTCCAACCATTGCAAATAACTTATCTAATTCAGTTTGATATATATAAAAAAGGATCAAAATAAACATCGAAATTGAACTATTTTTACTTATAATATAAATCTAGGTTCAGCGAGAACATAACTCGCATGAAAAACATGGTAACTCATAACAGAATAAAGAGTTATCTTAAACATAAAGCAATAATTTTTTTCCATTCCCACGATTGCAAATAACTAGCCAAGTTCTCAAAGGGTTAATTTAAAGTGACAGTTTTAAAATCGCGTCATAATTTGTCACGGTAGGTCCGGCTAGTGTTGTACTTTGGTATTGCGTCAAACTTGAGTGACAATTGACGGGTGTGAAAAATCAAGTCTCGTGCGAAAATGTAGTTTTTGATGATGCTGGTTGGTGGAAATAATTGTGTTACATTTGTTTAGTTGATTGTTGTGTCAAATTATGGGACGAGAAATTTAATTAGGAGGTATTTACGGAAGACTGTAGTCATTTCTAGGCATGATGGAGCAGTTTCAAATTACGGATCGCGCAACTTGCTATTGATTTTTTTTTAAGAAATTCATCATATAATAAGTTTAATAATAAGTTTATTTGGTTAATAAAAAAGATAAAAGTACACAAAATTAGATGTGACACTGAATCCCGCACTAAGATACCCTGTGTTGCGGGATCCAGTCTCTTTCGTCTGATATTCTTACAGTAATTGCATTAATTATAAGGGATTAAATATAATGATCAACAAAAATACTAATTGGTCAGCAAATATTGCACAGCATCTATACGCCTCAAATCACTGCATTCCGTCTCGGAAGTGTTAGGGTATGTTAGGTTCCTTTTTTAAACCCACCCAAAAATAGGAGCCCCGCGAAGCAGGGCTCTGTCGACTTAGTTTGATCTCTTTAAAGTTTGCTGGCCATGAGTTGCTGATCAACTAGCTTTTTTTGCTGCGCAATTAGTATTTTTTTGCTGTGCAGTTAAATACTACCCTAAATATAAACAGTTATTATATTGATGCTACTTATAAAAATATATTATGCTTAATAATAACTATATATTAAGACTATATAATATTATTATGTGTTATTAATATTATTATGTGTATATAATAATATAATATTAGGTATGTGTTCTATATGCTAGTGCGTGTTTGTCAATCAATATCAGCGTAAAATCTGAAAATGTTCCTAGTCGATGGCATTAGATTCGTTTACGCTGATGTGATTCATAACATATAGCCATCAAAATGTGGATGTGATACACTGCTGCCTACCCTTTTCGGGATTTACAGTTCGGATACAGTATTTATGTGATATGTGTAAGTAGCATATCATTTGCCTATTGTAAATTTTATAATAATACTAGCTTTTGCCCGCGGTCCGCTCGCAATAATCAATTTAATTAAATTAAAATTAATTAATTTTAATTAAATTAATTAATTTAATTTAATTATAATTTGACAATCAATTTGGGTTGTACTCTGCTTGTAATAATATAATTCAATCATGATTCGAAAGACACGTGGCGCCATCTATTATCATAAGAACGTTATTATTCTTTTCCTCGGGAAAAGTAATTTTTTTCGTGATGAAAGATATCCTATGTCCGTTTCTGTACGCCTGTCAACGTATATGCAAAATTTCAGGATGATCGGTTCAGTGGTTTAGGCGTGAAAAGGTAACAAACAAACAAACTCATTTTCGCTTTTATAATATATAATATTAGTAAGGATTAGTTAGGATTAGGATGTGTAAGTAGCATATCATTTGCCTATTGTAAATTTTATAATAATAATAAATTTTCTTCATTAACATATAAAACGTCTTTACAAAAGATATAACATGCTATTTATTGTATTAAATTCAGATTAAAACTATATTTAATCTAAAGGAAATTACATAACATTTACAATTAAAATATTGGACACCGAAACTTATTTTTGAAGTCTGTTTTTTTACATGGTATTGCCTGAACTAGGTCGGAGACCTGTATTTCAGCTGTTTCTAATATTACATTTTTATTCTACTGCTAATAAAAGAAGGTTCACTAGTGCATGGTCTTTCTAAGAAAATAAGAATATCTAGTAAAAAATAATAACAAATAATTAAAACGCGATTGTAAAATTGTCACTTTCAATTAACCCTTTGAGAACTTGGCTGGTTATTTGCAAAGAAATAATGACACAATTAGTATAAAAATCTTTATTTCAATATGATAAAGATGAATCAAGTCGCCATAAGATATTAATATTCGTTCGTAGAAGCAATAAAATAATTAGATGCTGCTGACATTAAACAAGATGTCGTAAAAACAGCCAAGTTCCTGTTTTATTGCGTCGAGAATTAACGCCAAAGGGTTTTATAGTTGTTTTGTATGGATGCGAAGACGCTTTATTTAATTATTTGATTATGGAGAAGACAGCTCTTTGCGCTTGTTAAATTCTGGTGGTTTGCAGTATATTTTTTATTGCATCTTAATTTCTTTTTTATCCAGATTGTCTGTCACCTATGTAGTCATTTGTATACTGGTATCTATAAACAACACAGATCATGGAAAATGCTAGCTTTTTACTAGAGACGCGTGTCATCATACTAAAAGAAAAGTAATTAAAATATATTTAGTATTATCTACCATCATCATCATATCAGGGGTTATCCAATAAAATAATATTTGTTCAATTCGAACCTTTAGTTCTTGAGATTAGCGCGTTTAACCAAACACACAAACTCTTCAGCTTGATTATGTATTAGTATAGATTTTTGTCTGAAAATCTGAAAAACATTTTGCTTGATACGAGAGTCGAATCTGAGACCTATTAAATATACTCAAACAGTACCAAGTAATATCTACGTGTTGACTAAGTCTATTGCATTTCGTCTTCAAATATTTGCGTCCACATTTTCATTAGCTCGTAACACCTTGTACCGCTCTGCCTCAGTATTAATGTCGACAACTGCGGCCAGATGGCGCTGAGATCGTAACTCCTATTTATTTTGTTTTATTAGGCCACTGGGTAAGAACAACGTTGGAGGAAATAAAACGGCAATGTTAGTAAATTGTTACTTTGTAATGTTTAATTAAGTATGTGTATGTTGTGGTTTATTATTTCTTGCGATTGATATAGATTGATATATAAAGTTACTCAATTTATTTGGGAGTGAGTTTTAATGTCTACGTAGTTGTTAATTATCTTGAAGGCGCAGCCGTAGTATATGTCATAGCTCTCTATGAGGTCATCGGTTCGATGGTTAGGTCGAGCAAGTTTTACTGTATTTTTCTAGCAGCGCTGTCTTTTTTTTTATGATAGAGGACGCAAACGAGCATTCGGATCGTCTGATGGTAAGCGATTACCGCCGCCCATAGACACCCGCAACACCAGAGCAGTCACAAATGCATTGCCGGCCTTTAAAAAAGGAGTACGCTCTTTTCTTCAAGGTTTGTAGGTCGTATTGGTCTAGAAATACCGCAAACGACAGGTGTCTGGAATCATGTCCTGGGATATAGGTTTAAGACAGCATTGTCTGATATGATTGAAAAGAAGTAAATAATACCTAAATGGTTACTATATTTTGTTGCCTATATTACAATATTTGTCTGAAATCATTGTATTCCCGTGATGGTTTAAGGCATTTTACCTCATTGAAATGAGTTGGAGAGTCACATCGTAGCCCACAGGTCTGGTATTCAGAATAATATTTTTTATAATAATAATATTCTACCACATACACACAACACCATCTAGCCCAAACTAAGCAGAGCTTATACTATGGGTACTAGACAATGGATAAACATACATATATACTTATTTTTTGTAAATGCATACATATTACACATAGAAACACCCAGACCAAGAAAAACATCCATGTCCATGCACACAAATGTTTGACTTGTGCGGGAATCGAACCCGCGACCTCAGGCGTGGCAGTCGGTTACACCAACTACTACGCCATCGAGGCCGACAAGACTTATTTATTTATTTATTCGTTGGTACACCAACAGGATTACATGTTACATCTAATACATACTTCTTACAATAATGAGTCAGCTCTGACATGTATGCCTATTACAGGTATACACAGCAATCACGCTAAGACAACAATCTGTTCCTAGTTGTATACTAACACATAAACAAGTTCAAGCAACAATAATAAGACTTGATAGAATGATATTATAAATAATAATGGTAATTCTGGTCTAAACATCAGTATTAATCAGCATGAACGAAAGGTTCTTATTGTTTTTCACCGTTATTTGAATCATTATAAAGTACTTCAAGACATTATACTTCAAAACCAAAACAATATATTTTACTGTTAACCGTACCATTGTAAAAAAGTGTTATCAAGTACTCAATAGTAGCACACGGTTGTGACGTATTATATTGTTTTAATTATGTTATAATTGCATATATACTTCAGTGGATATCGACGTACCTAACTAACAGACAACAAAGCGTCACTATTTCCAAAATTGATGAAAATAAGATATTGACGCCATATTCATCTGAATATAAAAACGTCAAAATCGGTGTGCCCCAAGGCAGTATAATTGGTCCTATCTTATTTTTGCTCTACATAAACAATATAGTTGACATCACCAATCATAAAATTTTTCTCTTTGCTGACGACATTTCTATAATTGTAACAACTGACAAGAAACATAACTTTTTAACTGATCATGAAGCAGACATAAATAATACAATAGACAATTTAATTAATTGGCTAAATAATAATAATTTATCTATTAATCTCAATAAATCTGTATATATTCAATTTAATAAATCTTATAATAATAAATTCAATTTTAAAATGAACATAACTAAAATTACCCAAGTACCACATACGAAGTTTCTAGGTGTATTCATAGACGAATACATAGACTGGAAAGCGCAGATTGATAATGTATGCACTAAAATAAATAAATTTGTATACGCCCTTAGACAGATTAACAACCTTACAAATATAAAAACAGCAATTATGACGTACCGTGCATACGTGGAGTCCTCGCTCCGTTATGGACTTACTATGTGGGGGAATAGCACCGACCATGATAGAGCATTTAAGGCACAAAAGAAATGTATACGGGCCATATACGGGATTGCACCTGACGAATCATGTCAACCTATTTTCAAAAGGCTTGGCTTGCTACCGCTTCCGTCATTATATGTATACGAAGTGTGTATGTTTGTACGTAAACATAAAGACATGTTCAAAACAGCCGAAGATGTAAGTTCTCGCAATCGACGTGATAAACATAGACTTGTTCTAGGTGTGATCCCTCGATTGACAAAATATAATAAGAGCTGCCTGGCTATGTGTGTACGAATTTATAATAAATTACCAGTGCATCTAAAGACTTTAAATTGCAGACTGCTTAAAATTAAACTATACGAATGGCTGAATCAAAATAATTTTTATAGTATTAAGGAATTTCTTGAGCATAACACTTTCTCCCCGTGACCATGGCTGCTGAAAAGCAACCGAAACGTCGGGGAAAGTGTAAAAATAAATCTAAATAGTATAATAGTATAGTAATAGTATAAATAGTTTTAATAGTTTCAATAATTTAAATAGCTTAAAAATTTGTAAAGTTTAATAGTGATTATAGTAGTGTAACAGTTTTTCAAAAAAATTTGTAACAGTGTCAAATAAACAACGCGATAAAATCCGTATATAGTAGTTTAATTTCAATGAATAACATTCGCGTAAACAGAAGACAATATTATGTAAATCTTTGTATACCATGTTTTAAGCAAATAAATATATTATTATTATTATTATACATTTGATTATTTCTATAATTAATAATTATCATTGTTATTTGTTACTGTACTAATTTTACACCTTAAAATGTAATTAATCGATATTTAACTTTCCATTTGATACATTGATAAAAATAAGGTAGGAGATTAACAAATATTCATTCTCGTTACAACTGTCAGTTAGAACGTTACTCTGCTGAAATATATACTGGTTGTGTAAAAAGTATCTCGGCGTTTCAATGTGCAAGAACCACGACTGCGTAATAAAATACATATAGTACTCCAGATTCATTTTAAATTTAAACCTGAAGCACACTCGTAATTTGTGTAGGTATACAAGGTTATTCTTAGTAAACTATTTGTCGAGGTCAAAGTCCAATGTTGTATGGAACAGCTGTTTTTTTTTTTCGCGATTTTGGCAATGTCCCAGAACAAAAGTTGTTCATAATAACAAGTATAATCACCGAAATTAAACTACCATATACGGATTTTATCGCGTTGTTTCTTTGACACTTTATTACAAAATTTTTTGAAAACTGTTACACTACTATTACTACTAAACTTTACTAATTTTTAAGCTAATGAAATTATTGAAACTATTAAAACTATTACTATACTATTATACTATTTATATTTGTGTTTACACTTTCGCTGACGTAAATAAACAACGCGATAAAATCCGTATATAGTAGTTTAATTTCAATGAATAACATTCGCGTAAACAGAAGACAACATTAAGTATAATCACCCCCTGAGTGGTTTTCACTACGTATACTAAGAATAACCTTGTATACTAGTATACTAACTTATGATTATTCTTCTTTTCTTTTCTTTTCGTGTGGTTAGTGGTCAACCTGTTATCAAGAGTTATTCAAGCCGCCCGTAGGCCTCTGACATGGCTTAACGACTGCTATCAATTTGACAACAACCGGGACCGACATTTTACGTGTCCTCCGAAGCACGGAGGCGCTCAGATGAAATACCACTAAGCGGTCACCCATCTATAGACTGGCCGCACCCAACGTTGCTTAACCTCGCTAATCGTTTACCGATCAGTGAGTGCAACTGGCTATGAAAAACAAAATATATAAAATCTTAATGATAAATTATACATATTTATTTTGGCTCATCTTTGAAATCTAACAAGCAAATATAAATATAAACTTCCTCCTTGACTTTTTTGTTATATCATGAAAGAAATGTTTCATAATTACACTTTTACAAAAAAAGATGAAATAAAAATGATAAAAATAATAAAATTAATTGGGTATTTGTCAAAGCGTCGCTGTCACGCCATTCTGATTGAGTTGATAGGGACCCTAAAATTGCGTGAAATCATATCTTGTGTCCCATCAGTGGGCAATAATTATAGCAATTTGTCACCCTCAAATGTAAGGAAAAAGGAATTTTGTTCGTTAATTTTTTATTTTGATTAAATTTACGTTTTATAAGCCGAGATTGCAATGGACATCGTTACGATGTATTCAAAAAGGTGTTTCCTTTAAATACAATTTGGCTGTTATTGGTTTCAGTTTGATGAATATAAAAAGAACCTAGGTAATATATTGAACAACTTTTTAATTTGTTTTCCCATAATGATATATAACTAGTTACTGCTCGCTGCTATACCCGCATAAAACCTGCGACAACGTAAACCTGGGTAAAGAGTTTCTATCTTAAGTCTTAAATTATTTCATTTCTATAATATTAATAAGATTTAATTATCTACATAGATACATAGATTCACGCCTATTTCCCAGGGGGGTAGGCAGAGACTACGGATTTCCATTTGCTACGATCCTGACACACTTCTCTGGCTTCATTCACTTTCATCACATTCCTCATACACGTCCGTCGGTTCAAGGAGCTCTTAACCTGGCCTTTGTCTAGAACGCCTCCGATCTGATCGAGAAACGTTCGCCTAGGTTTTCCTCTTGCGACTGTTCCATTCACACTAGCCTTATAAACTTTCTTAGTCAGTCTTTCCTATTTAATTATCTATATTTCGTTTATGTTTTAGTCAAAAGTTTGAACTTAGCTGTGAAACAATTGGCGAGGTTTCAGGTTGGGATAAAGTGTTATTAGATTTTTCGGTCGGGATATTCTTAGTAACAGAACGTGGTTTATTGATGTAGAAATATCTATAATCCCGATAAATGACAATAGGCGCCCATTATTATGTTAAACCAAAAGATCCAAAACTCATCTAATGAAATCTAGTTATGATACAACTCAGCCTGCCACTTGCCACTCCGATATTGAAAAGCAAGATTTTCTAGATTTTTTCATAAAGGTATCATATTTGTATCGCTTGCGTAGTTACTTGGAAAGAGCTTGGAATAGAATAGGGTACTATCTTCTATATTCTACCACATACACACAACACCATCTAGCCCAAACTAAGCAGAGCTTGTGCTATGGGTACTAGACAATGGATAAACATACATATATACTTTTTTTTTGTAAATACATATATATTATACATAGAAACACCCAGACCAAGACAAACATCATTTATCGGGATTATAGATATAGCATGTTCATGCACACAAATGTTTGACTTGTGCGGGAATCGAATCCGCGACCTCAGGCATGGCAGTCAGTTACACTAACAACTACGCCATCGAGCGAGATATTTCTTTCGTCTTGTGAATTTGTCCTGTATGTTTGATGGTTGTGTGGGACTCGCCACGTCCATCAGCAGCTCGAACCTTTGGCGGGGTCGCGATTTGAATGCGAGAGCGATCCGCGCGGCTCCGCCATAAAGGTGTGAGGAACACCGCGGTGGTTTTAGTTGGTTCAGCCCAAATTTCCATCCTAGGGGCTGGATCCCGACATATCTCCATAGTCCGCCCAAAAACCGGCGATGGGGACTGTGATTGCACATTTCCTCAAGTCAACAAAAAAAAACTGTATTTATAGTTAGCAGCTAGCGTGTGCCGTGATTTAGACCAATCCACCAATAAGGTAGCGCTCTTCACTATTTGTTTCTTTTTCCAAAGCTCCCTTACTACTAAAAAGTAACAAGTGTGACAATAATTAGCAGATAACGTGACAAGTTGTGGCGTGTTGTGTTAACTCGCATTACGTGTTACAGCTAATTTACACGATAACTAACGCATATGGTGCTTTATCGTAATCGTTTTGTCTTTTAAATAGAGGAAAAGAAAAGAGGCAGATATAATTTATCAGATAGTAGAGCCCCGCTGATTTCAGCATGAATGGGTCGGCTCGACCGGGGAAGGACTACCCTCTCACAGAATATCGACGTGAAATAGCAGTATGCCATACCTACTGTTGTGTTTCGTTCGGTGAGTGAGAGTACCGGAGGCCTAAGCACCTCCTTTCCCCCTTCTCGCTCCTTCTCCTTCCCACTTCCTTTTCTAAAGGGTCGGCAACGTGCAGGTGATGGCTCTGGTGTTGCAGGCGTCCATAGGCTACGGTGACAACGTACCATCAGGTGGGCCGTATGCTCGATTGCCAACTTAGTAGTACAAAAAAAAAATAGACTATGCTAAATAGATAACCAGCTGTCCTTCGGAAAATGACCAGAAACTCAAATTCACCACAAAACCGCATCCACATCAAAGACAACAATAATAGTAACGTCACACTTTCCATAACACTAAACATTTCACGGTGGAACGATGACGTAATCAAATTACGTCATCATTTGCCCACTGTATGGCTTAACCCATTGGCTGTGCACGGCTTCAATTTGCGACACGGAGCGCAAATTGGATTAGAGTAGTCTTTGACGGGTTATCCGCGCTTTCATGGGAAGAAGCTTTTATGGGAGTCGTGTATGTGTGCCATTATTGGTCTAATGGTTGCAATTAAGAGAGTGGACTGCAGTTCTAACCCTACAAGACGGGATGCGACAGAAAATTCACGAATATATTATACTGGTTTTCACCCGCGGCTTCGCTCGTGTAAATGTAGATTAGGTTATGTTAGGTTTGCAACAGTTAATTTTTCCGGATAAAAGGTACCCTATGTCCTATTCTGTACCCCTAACAACGTGTATGCAAAATTTCATGTTGATCGGTTGAGTAGTTAAGGCGTGAAAGCGTAACAAACAAACAAACTCATTTTCGCATTTATAATATTAGTTAGGATTATAATTGTATTTGGTAGTCCAAGACGAAAATATCGATGGCCGTAGTCATTTTTATATCGGGTTAAAAATTCATTTATTCTCAAAAAGAACAGCTACAGTTCACTTATATTGAGATTCTACATAATTTTAGTGTGTTCTATAAAATACAGTCTGAGTTACGTTAAGGTAAGAGATGATAGATTAATAGTTTTATAACATAGGTAGCTTATACTAAATAATTACAATGGTTTTTGGCTATTTACCGAAGTAGTAATGAGTACTTAAGCTGACGTGATATGGACATGCATGAGGATCATATCATTTTAGCGAATGGAGCAAAAGCGTAATGTCGTAATTAGCTAGTAGAATTGCAGAATACAATCTTGAGTCTATGAAATGTCTTAGAATTGTCAAATCATGCATATTACATTTACACCCTGCAAGATGTAATGCAACTCCGCGAATCGATTGCAATTCAAATGAATTAAATGACGTCATCAATCCAGCTTAATATTACACCATCTATAGGTTCGAATGTTCGAAGATCATGGTCAAATCTACTTTTTTACTTTTTAATTAAAGAATATATTAATTATAGCAAAATTTAAGTAAGGACCTAGCATACTAGCGTTTAAGTATTATCATATACATACACTGACGGACTCATAAACTGCATCAATGTTCAAGACGCCTTTGAAATAAACATTTTAACCAAGTAATCAAACTTTTTATACAAATTTAAATTGATACCTGTAGTTTGGTTCATTAACTTCATAACAGCGTAGTATCATATCCTTGTGTATGTTTGTATACTGGAAAGGACCATTCAATTTGTTTGAACAAAAACGATAAATGTGACAAAAATTGGTTTGGACAAGGACATGGACAGTCTCGACATTTTCATTTAGTTTAATCTAAAAAGTTTGCATACTTATCAAAAATATTAATTAAAAAGTAATCCTGAACTTTGGTGCAGTTTATGAGTCCGTCAGTGTAGATATCAACACTATAGTTGGCAAAGTTCCACGAATTCATTTATACAACTATCACAGTTTCCCACAATTATAAGACTTTTCAAATCTATGCAAATTACACCCTCTGGTAATTTCTATTACAATTACAACGAAAACTGCACAAACAACAATGGCGCAATAATAATATCTTTGGCGGAAGCCGTCCGGCCGCAGTGATCTTGCAGCGGCGTCGTAAAATTTTACGATAACGTTGCACGCACGTGTAATGTCACGGCGTCCCTCAACCAGTGATGGGACATCATATTTATGATGTCCGAATATTTATTGGGTACCGCCCCTAGTGTTGAGTGAACTTGCAAAATGTGTTATGTTCTATTTGTTCTTTCCAGTAGCAAAGTTTGCTCGAAATTATAAAAATATTATAAGCTACATTTTGCCCGCGGCTTCGCTCGCGTTACTCTAAATTTTGATAATTTTATATCCCTCGAAAACAGTAGTTTTCTTGGAAATAAGCACAGGTAGTCAATGTCCTGGATTAACACATATGGTAATTGCCTTTTTTGCCGGTACGTATTTCTGTGCGATACCCAAGCGAAGCCGCAAGCTGACACTAGTGTATTTTAAACGAGTTAGGACTCGTAAATAGGTTTTTTGATACGTTCGTTAATTTACCTTTTAATTCAAAATAATGGCGGTAACGTTGAGTTATTAATTTTTAGCTTTGCTTTAATTTTATTTATTTATATAATTTTTTTTTTTTTGCTTTACAGTTGCTAACTACAAATTAAAAGATAAAGCTAAATTTATAAAAATGGAGTCAACCAAATTACAAATCTATATTTTGTAATTATAACAGAATTTCAAGGTTTGGTAAATTAACAAAACAATGATGTGACTCGACGACAAAAAGTTCTTACTTACAACACAAAGAACAAAAAACTAGAACAAAATATATTTACAACGGTTGAAGCGCCTCTAGCGACCAAAATTGAACCTTTACAAAAAAAATACTAAAAGAACATCAAAGTAATATGACAAAGCACTCGGAAAAATACAATCCGTAACAATAAATTAAGCCTAACGTTATCACAATTCTCTTCAGTTATTTACGAAATAACTCGGAAAAAGCCTCCCCCACTTCTTTCACAAAAAATGTGTTAACAAACAAAAAGATTTATTTTGAAGTGCCAGATAAGTTCTTGCGTTTCCTCGCCACAATCTGAGGGAACGTTAAATAAATATAGTGAAAAACCCAATAAAAGTATATGGCCTAATCTCTATCCAATATTTTCTTAGTTCCGATACGAGTTTCCTTTTAGTCTTTGGAAGTAAGGCATGTGTGGATAAGACATATAAATAAAAGATTATTTGACTCTATAAAATTATTTCCAAACTGAATATACTTTTAGAATAGTAAAAACTGTTTTTCTGTTATCGATGTTATTTTTCTAACGTTTCTCGATCAGATCGGAGGCGTTCTGGACAACGGACAGGTTAAGAGCTCCTTGAACCGACGGGCGTGTATGAGGAATGTGATGAAAGTGAATGAAGCCAGAGAAGTGTGTCAGGATCGTAGCAAATGGAAATCCGTAGTCTCTTCCTACCTCTATGGGAAACAGGCGTGAATCTATGTATGTATGTATGAAATAGTTGGTTAGATATCATATTATTATTAGTGGCACTTTAAGCTTTTGGCGTCGCTACTGGAAATTAACAAAGTATATGTTATTTACTTTAAAATACTAATAATCTTAACATCTAGTTCATCCGATAATTAATTTTCAAACGCTATTTGTTTATGCGAAGCTTAATAAAGAAATATTTTGAGTTATGTGGCTACCCAAATAGGAAATAAATTGTGAGTTCCACAAATAGTTGTCCCGTGTCTCACATTTCAATAATAAAACGAGATGGGTGTAAATACCCAAGATTCAACCTCGTCGTCTTAAATGTACATCATGTAACCTTATGACCCCTATATCTCTGGGACCCTATATTTTGACCCACAGGGCCCATATTCAAATTTGACTGAGGTATGACTCCAAGGTACTGCACACCAAGTTACAAGTCAATCAGTCCAGTGGTTCCAGAGTTATGCCTGTCACTTACAGACAAACACACAGACCCACATAGTATTTTCATTACCCTCTGAAGAAGACTCAGAGGTTAATAATATATTTCGATCTTACTGCTTTTAAGTCCACTCTATGATTTCGTTCCCTCAGTTTCCACCTTATGCTTTTATCGCTACCGTTACAGTAAGCAATACCGGTTCTGTTATCTCACAATTATTTAGGAGAGCATTCTTAAGAAATAAACACTCTAACTGAGAGTAGGGGTGGAGGATGAGACAATTATGAGTTATGGTAATGAAAACATTGATGCTGAAGGAAAATAGGTTTTACTTTATTTTCTATCCGGTAAATTCGGTTTGGTTGATTATAAAATTTAAGTTATTTTTTTTATACTTCTAAGGTGGCAAACAAGCATACGGCGCATATGTTGGTAAGGTAGCCTATGGACGACTGCAACACGAGAAGCATCACCTGCGCGTTGCGGAACCTTTAGGAAAGGAAGTGGGAAGGAGAAGAAGGGGGAAAGGGGGTGCTTTGACCTCCGGTACTCTCACTCACCGAACGAAACACAACAGTAGGAATACTGCTATTTCACGTCGATATTCTGTGCGAGGGTAGTCCTTCCCCGGTCGAGCCGGTCCATTCATGCTGAAATCAGCGAGGCTCTATTAAGTTTAAGTTTATTAGCATAGAGTGTTGTAGAACTTTTTTTAAATTAGCAATTATGAAGTTTAATTTAGTCAGTTTGAACATAGGATACGTTAAACGGTAACCGCAGCCTTAACTGGAGCAGTTAATAAATATACTAGTAATTAAGCCTAATTTGTATTTGTGTTAGGAGTATCTTATCTTATCCTATCCGATAACACTCACATAATTTCGAAAAGTCATATAACTTCCGAAAGTCAGAGGTGCGCGACGTGGGTTCGAACCCGAGACCCTCTGCATTGCAGTCTGTTGGTCTCCCCACTGAGCTATCGCTGCTCTGTGTTAGGAGTAAGTTGACGTTAGTACTGGTTGGAGATCGAACTAATGAACTCTTAATCACAAGTATACCACTGGGCCGCCGCGTCGCTTCATAATTCTTGTTTATCTTTGGCGCCAAACTGTTTTATCTGAATGTAAGTCATGGCTTATATAATAAAGGCTGCGGTATTAAGATATCTAATTAGATATCTAATGTTGTATAATGATACATAATAAGATATTCTTACTTAGGCGGTTGGCACAGTGCACCGCATCACGCAGCGTAGCGCGGGAGTGCGTGTTCTTACATTGTTCACAAGTATCTGTGTTTGTATAGAAAACACGCGTAGTGCAACACACAGTAAACGCATTCACGCGCAGTGCTGCAGATCACGCGTCTACATGCGGGGAAACACGCACCCGCGCGCGTCACGCGTCACGTTTGTGCGGAGAAATCTGCATTATGATGCAGATCTGCACTCACGCACCCGCGCGCGTGATTCTGTCACCACGCATCCCGCAGCGTGGCGCGGGGCAGTCTGTGAATCGCCTTATACCTATATAATATTATAAACGCGAAAGTAACTCTGTCTGTCTGTCGGTCTGTCTGTCTGTTACCTTGTCACGGTCAATCTCCTAAACCGATTTAGATGAAATTTGGAATGGAGATAACCTGAGACCCTGGGAAGGACATAGGCTATATAACATCACGCTACGGCTCACGGGGGCGGTGCAGTAACCCAAATACCACTGACGCGGGTGAGACCGCGGGCACAGCTAGTTTGCTATAATTCTATTTAGAGATAAAATTACTCATCTTAAACCAAACAAACTGTTAAACTAATCCAATTAAGAAGAGAAAAGCATCAGATATTTTATATCGGACAATAAAATCTATCATTATTGTAGTGGAAAACGCGCCAATAAAACTTTAAGTAGTTCGGACTCACAAAATATGAAGGATCCACTCGTAAAAGCGGGTAAATAATACAAAATACTATAAGTGCCAATATTGGATACGGGAAGTGTTCGCGATGTGCGCGGGTTGAAGACACACTAAGATACTAAATTCAAGAAGAAACGTACATAATAATGTATTGCGTTTGGATATTAATCTATGCACTTAGACTATGCACTTTTTAGTCGCATATAAGCCGTGATAACACCGAGGACTTCGTAATAAGTAATAAAAAAAAAGTAGTATTCCAATATTAAATACATAATTCCAAAATTAGGATCTATACATATATATAATATATATCATGTAGTAGATCTAGTACATGAAATGATGGCAAATTACTGGGATAAAAAGTATATTGTGTTAATCCAGACCATGCGGCGACTACCGTGACGTTGTTGAGGACACGGCGCTGCCCATTCTGGCGGATTGCCCCGCATGGGCATCGCAGCGCCGTGAGTTGATCGCGGCAGTCGGATAAGATGCCCTCTCGCTCCCAGCCGTAGTTTAGTCTATGGTCCGGAGTGAGAGGTCGTGGATTGCCGTCGCCTCCTTCTGTGAGGAAGTCATTTCCATCAAGGAGGCGGCGTAGCGGGAGCGGGAGCGCTTAAACCCCCTACTCAACCGCGGAGCCAGGTGCCGGAGGGCGAGAGATGACCTCCAGCCACCCTGAGGTTTGACCAGGTGGTAGTGGGCTTCGTGAGCCTGCTCACCATCCGATCAGCACCAAGTCCGAGAGGCGGCGTGCGTGTTCGCACGCGTGTCTGTGTCGTGTCCGTATCCCCTCTAGAGGAGAATAGTAGGGCTTTTAAAGGTGAAAAGTGCTTAAGGGGTGGTTCTTCTTGTGTAGTGGCCTGCCGTTTCATGCGGCGGGCCGAAACCTCGGCGGGGTCGCGACCGCATGTGAAGGTGATTCGCACGGCCCCGCCGATTGCGGTTTTGTCGAGGAACACCGCGGTAGGTTTAGTCGGTATTACCGGAAGGTCGATTATCATCTTCATTACCATCTTTCTTTTACCCCGGTGAGTTCCACATAACCCTCCGCACGCCCCCGCGGAAGGGTACGCGTCAATGCATTTGGCCACGTAAAAAAAGACCATGGTCTATCCATGTATTAAGATTCATAAATTTAATTTTATGTTTTAGGCGTAATTGACAAACAAACATGCAAACATCTTTATTAACTTTGAACTTATAATATAAGTATAGTATTTTATTATTTTATTGCCTCATAATAATATGGCAAATGTGTTAACGGCCTATCAGATTGCATACAGTAGCTCCCGGACATGGACGGCTTCCGACTCAAGTACAGACTAAATAGTCAAACTGTTACCTGCCTTGAACGAACGAATCCTTTACGGGACGATCACTGGCTTGACCGCTTTTTCCGCATCGCTTTGGCAATGCTTAGGGAACGTAGTCATATCCTGATGTTTAATTTTAGGTGTAAACATATATTTTTAGGTTGACTAGCATTATGAACAATTCTAGTAACATTTGTTGTTCAATTTGCTAGTGAACTTAAAAATCAAAATATAGGTATACTAATAAATTAACTTGAAATAGAGAGAGCTTGTACTGTATGTTAATGTGTACGTAGGAAACAGCGTTGTCAGCAGATGTATTGTGCTGTAGTGCGGACCGCGGGGATAGGCAGTTCAATCCCCGACGCGGCAATACCCGGTACTCTGTATATTATTAAAACATAAGTATAACCATTTTGAATGAGAATATACTTCGTTGATTAGACTGTATAACATCTTTTATTTACATATCCAAAGTAGATAATTCCTACAAGCTTATCCTAGTGCATTAGTCATTTTATGTTAGGAGTACCCACTTCTAACAAAATACTTAACTGATCATGTTAATACTGACGATTTCTGTACTGCAATGGGAGTACAACTGCCTGAATTCATGATATTTTTTTTACATGTTGAAGTGCTCCTGATGCATACCCCCTTGCCACAATGGAAGGCGAGAGGGCTATGTTGGGCTCTCCCGAGACTTTTCGGGCCTACCGACTAAAACCACCATGGTGTGCCAGCTCGCTGCTTTGTATGGTGCATGGGTCGCTGAAACTGAAACTACATCAGCAACTAAATTCATGAATCTAAATCAAGCTGTCGCTGTTTTTTTTTTACTACTAAGGTGGCAAACAAGCGTAGGTACGGCCCACCTGATGATAAGTGGTCACCGGAGCGTATGGACGCCTGCAACACCAGAGGCATCACCTGCGCCTTGCCAACCCTTTAGGAATGGAAGTGGGAAAGAGAAGGAGCGGGAAGGGGGTAAGAGGGGTGCTAGGGTGCAGTCACTCACTGAACGAAACACAACAATAGGAACTGTTATTTCACGTCAATATTCTGTGAGAGGGTAGTCTTTCGCCGGTCGAGCCGGCCCATTCATGCTGAAATGAGCGAGACTCTACTACTCTAGAATATTGTTTTTTGTTTTTTTTTTTTAAATTATCTAAATAATCCTCATTGTGTCTCAGCACTCGCGTCTCGTTGACACTACTAGGCGTCATAAGGGCGCGTCCACACCGCGACGCGTATCGCGCTCGTAAACATTTACGATCAGCGAGGGATTAAATGTGCCGTTTGCTTTTATTAAAAAACAACTATCTGTTGTGAGGTGTTTCTGTATATATCTAGGTGGTTTTGTTACGTAACAACAAGAAGTTTAGTTCTCGTTATAATGCTCCCAGGAGCATAGAATACAGTGTTTTCAATGTTTTCGTGGATTTTCTTTGCTGACTGTCCTATTAATATTTGTTTTTTATAGTTTCTTGATCAATCTTCTATATTTTTTTCACGCGTACAATTATTATACATACCTTCTATAATTCTTCTTACTGCGTTTTCTTTTTCAATTTACAACACTCCTCCACTGTATTTTTCTTGCTCTCTATATATTTGCTTTTATTCATTTATTTTAGGACTAGCTATTGCCCGCAGCTTCACTCGCGTTAATTTACAATTTGATAATCAACTCGGGTTGTACTCTGCTTGTAATAATATAATTCAATCATGATTCGAAAGACACGTGGCGCCATCTATTATTATAAGAACGTTATTATTGTTTTCCTCGGGAAGAATATTTTTTTTTCGGGATGAAAGGTAGCCTATGTCTGTTTCTGTACACCTGACAACGTATATGCAAAATTTCAGAATGATCGGTTCTGTGATTTAGGCGTGAAAAGGTAACAAACAAACAAACTCATTTTCGCTTTTATAATATTAGTTAGGATTAGGATTCTTTAAACGAAGATAAGCCTATTTAAATCTCATTTTACATCATTTAACATTTTTTGTTTAACGCACAACTTACGTAAGATTATTAGCAACTTTATTTTAAGCAAACAAAATGGCATAAGCTTAGGTAAACGGTTAGTGTAGCTAATGGTCCTTTACAAAATTGAGGTTAGTATTAGCGAGTTAATAACACTAAATAGGTGTTTAGCGTGCTGCTAGCTTAGAGGTCAAAAATTGCTGGTCATGTGCTAACAAAACAAATCTTCTTAAAAAGCCTGAAGACCAAACTTACCGCGAGCATGCAACATAAAATTATCTCTATCTATGAAGCATGGAAACTCTTACTTTTTGTTGGAACACATCCCAAGGTTATCTAGTTCTGATTATTTTCCAAAAGGTAATTAGATAACTACTATAATATTTGTTATTGGTGTGAATTATATCCTGTCACACGTTTGTTAAGGCAGAATGGGAATATACCGTAATCCGAAGTCTCACAGTCACCTCACAAATTTTATTTTCTATTAACCAGATTGGATACGCTGACCGATGCCAAATCGGATTACTGACCACTGTGGTCAGTACGCACGTTTCTAAAATAGGATAGACATGTTTTTATGAAACGTGTGAAAATTATATTTTGCTAGCTTTTGCCCGCGGCTTCGTTTGCGTTAATTTAGAATTTGGCAATCAATTCGGGTTGTACTCTGCTTGTAATAATATACATAATAATATAATTCAATCATGATTCGAAAGACACGTGGTGCCATCTACGAACGTTATTATTGTTTTCCTCGGGAACAGTAATTTTTTTCCGGGTTGAAAGGTAGCCTTTGTCCGTTTCTGTACACCTGACAACGTATATGCAAAATTTCAGGATGATCGGTTCAGTGGTTTAGGCGTGAAAAGGTAACAAACAAACAAACTCATTTTCGTTTTTATAATATTAGTTAGGATTTTTGACAACTTTAGATAAGGTCAGCTAGTTTATTGATACTTTAGTGTGGTATTCATTGAAAAGCTCTAAGGTCCTTTGATTCCAAGGGACATAATAATACCAACTTTGAATTTATATATAAAAATATAGCTAGCTGACTCGCGCAACTTCGCCTGCGTCACATAAGAGAATTTTCCCCGTTTTTGCAACATTTTTCATTGCTGCTTCGCTCCTATTGGTTGTAGTGTGATGTTATATAGCCTATAGCTTTCCTCGCTAAATAGGCCATCCAACACTAAAATAATTTTTCAATTCGCACCAGTAGTTCCTGAGATTAGCGCGTTCAAACAAACAAACAAACAAACTCTTCAGCGTTATAATATTAGTATAGATTCGTAATAGGCATTAACGCGATCATGCATTTTATTTACTTTTAGGTTCTTGATATTTGATGACATCGGCCGTGATCTGACTGACTACAAAATAGCTTTGAATTCATATAAATTTTCACACAACTTCAGTACATGCTTACATTTTTTCAAATGGTTTCTTGATATAAGTAAATACAATAAAACAAAGCCAGCATAGTCCTTTCATTGTAAGAAGAGGCCTGTATTTGGTATTCCGTCAGGTTATAACATTACTTAATCTGTCAGCATATTTTCCATAGTTAGCAATTCAGATTACAACACTTTAATCGGTAGAAATATAAGCTCGCTTTCTAAAAGTGGGAGCACAATACATCCAGCGAAATATCAAAGCAAAACATGAGAAGCTGCTGTCTAACATTGCTGATAAACAAGCGCAATGTTTACTAAAATATCACGATTTACATCTGCTATTCATTTACATTCGTAAACTCCCACACCTATTAGCAGAGATTGTCTGAAACCCAAGGGATGACCACCGGTCAGTCGACACGTCAAAGGGTTTACACACAAATCGCATTGTGACGGTTCATTTGGTCAGTTTACACGTAATATTATTTGTACATCGTGGGAAGGATTCGTGTGTGCTAAACGTGGAAGGATTATTTACATAGAATAATAAAAACCAACTTCAATTTAAACATATTTTTGTTGTAAATTTTGTGTATTATAATAAAAATTAATCATTCATTTGACAGAATATGAGAACACAAATGATGATAAAACACATGCATGGTATTTTTGTTCATATTCTGCCATTAACTGACGTACAAATGGTTTTCGGATAACAGTTAAGTACTTATCTGATACATTTCTGTTAGCATTATTATTTTAAAGAATTAATTTGATACTAATGTAAAATTAATAGCATAGTAATTACCGAGTATAAAAATAAGATAAATAAAATTTTAAATGTCATGGTTTGTTTTCAATACTTTATTTGCGTTCGTTTTATTTCATCTATTTTTATTTATTACTGTTGTAAGTCATTATTCACCATTAAAAGCTTTCTTTACACAGAATTTAACAAATTACTGCTATACTTTGAATATCACTTAAAAATTAAATTATAAGGCGAAATCCATAAAACATTGCATATATTTGCACTTATATTTTTAATAAACCTAATAGGCCCGTTATCCTAAAAAATATCCAAAAAATATTTCAATGACAAGTAGGTATGAGGTTTTTAAGTGGCGACAGAATATTAAAAACTAAACAAAAAGTAACTTAACTTGTCAAGTGCTAGTAAAAGAACCGATATTCAGGTGGCACCCAAAGCAGGGTGTTTATATGTGTTCATTCGACAGTCATGCTGTTAAAAACAAATTCAAATATACTTTATACTAAACTAGATGTGCCAGCGGTTTCACTCGCGTTTATGATTACTGCGCCGCTCCAGTGGGTCATAGCGTGATGTTATGTAACCTATAACCTTCCTCGGTAAATAGGCTATCCAACACAATAATAATTTTTCAAATCGAACTAGTAGTTCCTGAGATTAGCTCGTTCAAACAAACAAACACACAAGTAAACAAACAAACAAACAAACTCTTCAGCCTTATAATATTAGTATAGATTTGAAGTCAGCTTCACATCTGCCATCGAATCATAACATTCTGACGTCTTACTAATAAACTTAAAATACAAACATTATTTCACCAAATTCGTATACCGCAACGCAAAAGTCTAGCCAAATGAATTCTCAATCAATCTACAAATCACATCAACCATATCACCTTATAAACGCAGATTTAAAAACTTAATTATTACATAAAGTAGCCATAAATGTCAAATAAATGATGTCAAAACATGCCATGAGAATCTTCTAAACGCTATCATCACATCATTTATCAGTACCAATACAAAATCATTAACACTTCAAATGTTTTGACAAACCATTAAGCTCAAGTCAATTGTCATTTTGACAATCGAACACTATTTAACAATCGATAATCGAGTATTTGAAAATGGAATGCATTTGACAAACGAATGTCGATGTCATATTTTACAGATGACGTCATTTTTACAATATCAATTGACATTAATAGAGTGCGTTTGGTTTAAAATGTGTTTATAGTTTTATTATTGATTTTTGGCAGCCATTGTTGTTTTTCTTAGTTGTGTTGGGTGCAGTAATACTATATGATAGCTTTTGACAATAAAGCGCCGGTAAGTAAATGCATTTGCTGTAAATATCACTTTGGATTTTGATTTCCGGGTCTTCATTTAAAGTTTTAATGAGATTTTCTGTCAAGAAAGTACTGTTCTCAGTTATCTTATCTTATGTGGGGGCCAGTCAGTGTAGACCGGCGATACTTCGACCCAGTGTGATCTTTTGTGTCGACACTCTCCCAATAACGACTGCCATAGATGTTCATGGCAGCCGGCACCAACGGCTTAACGTGCTCTCCGAGGCACGGAGCAGGCGATAATCGTCAATCAACACGCACATAATTTCAAAAAGTCATATAACTTCCGAAAGTCAGAGGAGCGCGACGTGGGTTCGAACCCGAGACCCTTTGCATTGCAGTCTGTTGGTCTCCCAACTGGACTATCACTGCTCACTAGTTCTCAGTTATAATACCGTGTATGCTCAGTAAATGGCTATAGGCTTGCTTTCTATTACTTGGGACTTCGGACTATAGCTAGCGAAATGTATTAGTATTACGCCTCTGCGTATCGTCTTGAGAACAGAGTTGGTTTGCCAATAAGGTGCAACCATTAAGGCCTGTTCAAACTAAGTGGAATTCTCTACCGTCTGCGGTAGAGAAAACCGAGTGGGTATGCAGTAATATTACTGTTCACACCAAAGCTGATTTCTCTATCTTTGTGGGTAGAGTTGATACTAAATACCTGAGCGAAACCCGCGCGGCAGGCACTTCTACCCACAGCGGCAACGAATACCGCTCAGGTCGCTCTAGCCGCGGAACTTGATACTAAATACCTGAGCAAATCCGCGCGGTATATACCTCTACCCACAACGGCAGCGAATACCACTCAGGTTTAAATAGGCCTTTACACATCGGATGTCGACGGACTTACATTTATAAAAGAATCAGCGACAGTTGCTAAGTATTTTAGTCCTAAAATTTAATTTACAGCGAGTAGTTAAGATCTTTGATCGGAACATGGCGATAGAGAGACAAATGTGTTTGATTATAGCAAGAAGATTATTTAATATTTTAAGGCCAATAGTAATCCGTAATAATGTTCTTGAGTGGAGACCGCGACTCGGCAAACGTAGTGTAGGACGGCCTCCGACCAGGTGGGATGACGATTTGCGAAAGACTGCAGGCAGATGCTGGATGCGGCAAGCTGAAGACAGGGTGCTATGGCGCTCTTTGGGTGAGGGCTATGTCCAGCAGTGGACTATTATAGCCTGATGATGATGATGATGATGATGATGAGTAATCCGATCCTTGTATGTTTGTATCCTAGTATCCATCCTAGTATCCTAGTATCCGATCCTTGTATCTTTGTATCCTTGTATCCTACTGAGGACCTACCTACTGTATTTTTAAGTATCTACGTACTAATACGTGAATAAGGCATATGTTATTGATTAACTGGGTTTAAAAAATATATAATAATTATAATGTTGTATACAATCCGGTTTTCATAAATTAATGACAAATTAACGATAACATACTTAGCTCTGATCATAGCAGTGTAAAATGATCATCAAATTACATAATATTGTGACGTTAACTGATAAAGGCATCAGATGAAGTACAAATTAATGAATACCCACATCGCATCAAAAATGTCATGTTTTTGTCATTTTAGGGTTGATAAGATGTTAAACTATCTAATTAATTAGTTTTAATTACTTTAACCCTTTTGCGTCTATAAGAGGGGTAAAGTAGACCGCAGGTAAAGTAGACCGCATGCAATTTTTAATTTATTAGTTCAGTTGATAATAATTTGAAGGGTTAATTACTAGTTACAACCCTTAAATGCTAGTATTTATAATCGCAATGGCTAATCACGAACTAGCTGGAGTTGGCATTTTAAAACCTATTAAGATTTTTTGTCAAAATTAGTTAAGTTGCTTATGTTTTTAGAATGAAATATTTGTTTCAATATAAACTTTAGAGATATTATAATTTTAAAAGATTAAGAACAATTTTTTTTAAATAATTTCTTTTATTTTGAGATTACGATCGCCATTGTTTTAAAATTGATATAAAATTAATATAATAAATATTGTATACTTTTTGTAATAACCTGCCGGCAATGTACGCGAATTTTTAATAATGAGGTTGTCTAGTAAACTGATTTTGACGTTCGTGTGCTTGCTTGAGGCTTATCCTCATATACTTTGAAGGTGTTGAAGAAGTCGCTGTGGTCGAAATCGGTCAAGGAAAAGATATATACCTATACATTTTGTGTCTGCCACTGTAAAATATTTATTTATTTCTAAAGTACACAATAAGAAACTTTTACTATCTTGGTATTTTATTCTTGACAATAATATTAATTAAATTTTATTTCCAACAACCCTCAAAAGCAACATGCTCCTAAATTACCAACATTGACTGTGTCGGTCGAAACGACCGCACAGTCCACACGTGGTCGCCAGATTTACATCGCAACAATGTCTTCATATAACTGTGACCACATCAATTAGCAAATGTACTGTAAATATTAAATCTTTCGGACGCTCGTGGTTAATGGAAGAGGATTGGACAACATATTTTGTTTGGTTTTATAACTGGATTTAAGTGTTGTCGTGATAAAATGCCGCTTTTGCTACCGTTTGTAGTGATAGCCAAAGTGTACAAAATATTATTATACTAAAGTATAAATAAATTGTTATACTATATAAAATTACATATATGTAAATTAATTGAATAAATATAAAATATCACATTTTATTGAAATACCTCTATTATATTATAATGTATGAATGAATGTCACTTCGGTTTGTTTTGCCACAAAATGTACTCATAAATAAGACAATAAAAATACGATGAAAGTTAAAATACATGTAAGCAAAAATTTAAAGCTAATAAGACCGGACATTTTATCAAATAGGTTTGCAACCCTTAAATGTATATATATATTATACTTTTTTAAAATACTGAACGCTAACTAGAAGTGTTATTGTTAACACTAAAATGAGGTGTGACCGGGTCCAACCGACCCTAGAATTTACGGACAATGTATTTTTAAGGACATTCCGTCCGGTTCAAGTGTGAATGTTATAGAATTAGTTCCGGGCCACAACAAAGGGTCAATTTTTGAAAGTTCTCGCTATTTTGTTTTGGCCACTCAAAGTTTGATATATTTATGTGTTTGGGCTAACAAGCGTTTGTATGTGGGTGCATAGATCTGTCGATAGTAAATGATATTTATTGTTGTTAGTATACAATACAATTATTGGAAATTCTATATTTTATGTCTATTTTATTTTTTGTCAAATGTCTGTTTGTTTCAATGATATTGTAAAAACTATCAATTGAAATAATGTAGGTATAACCATTATTTTTTTGTTTTCAGATTATATAGGCATAAAGTTAACAATAATGAAAAGTGCGATAACAAGACTTTAACGATATTGCAAAAACTATCAACGGTATCAAAATATGTTTAATGTATAGACATATTTCTGTTTTCGTTTTTAGGTTATACCTATATGGATAACGTTAATAAGTAGTTATTAAAAGTGTGGTCACAAGAGACACTGGCAGGTAGCTACATTTTGAGACAAAATTGTCAAGAAATTTTATTCTAGTAGATGCAAAATTAGTTACTTAAAGAATTGCGAGTGGCCTGAGAAAAATTTACAGAAAAGTTATGCCCGTAAGTTCGTTACCACTTTGAAAAATGTAATTTGACAAATGCTTTATATGAATTCAAATTGAATCTTTATTTATCCCATACAAAATTGAAAGGGTGTGGCCCATTATTTTTATTAATGATGTTTCTGAAAAGGCACATTAAAAATTAACCCAACCGTAATTTCACCACAAACAATCTTTTATAAAATACAGAAGATATCTATTAATCACCGAGTGACAATTGGCAAAAAAGATATATGGTTATTCGATGTTATTAAAGAAATGAAGAGGGGTTGTTGTATCAGCTGCTTAGAATTCATTCTATTTTTTAAGGGTTCATTGCGGGCAATACATTTTTGCAAAAGCCGATTTGAAGGAAACGATTACGTTTTAGTTGTAAATGAAATAAATATTGAAAGCCGACTTATAAGCAACGTGCTTTTAGTTGTAGCTCATAGCAGTAAACAAAAAATAAATGTTTTAAAACAACTAGCTAGCTGATGACTTTAAAAATAATATTTACTTGTAGCAATCTGAAGTTAAGTTATTGGCTTGACGGTGTAGCGCTTGCTGAGATCTACGTAGAAGCTATGAAGATTGGTACATGTAAAAATGTAGTTCTTTTTTTTATACAACTAATGTGGCAACCAAGCATACGGCCCACTTGATGGTAAGTGGTCACCGTAGCCTATGGAGGCCTGCAACACCAGAGGCATCACTTGCGCGTTGCCGACCCTTAAGGAAAGGAAGTGGGAAGGAGAAGGAGTGGGAAGGGGAAAAGGGGGTGATTGGGTCTCCGGCACTCTCACCTCCCCATACGAAACATAACAGTAGGAATACTGCTATTTTACCTCGATATTCTGTGAGAGGGTAGTCCTTGACAGTCGAGCCGGCCCATTCATGCTGAAATCAGCGAGGCTCTACTACATATGCGTAGATAGTTTCATAACCAACAGTATACACTCCTACAGTAATTCTTTTTACTGGTACGTACTTGAATGTCATTATCTTGAAGCTTCTACGTGATTATTGCTGCTTATTAAATTTGTTTGATACACATGCGTTTGTTAATAAATTGTAAGTATCTCCGTACCCCGTATAAGTGTAATCGCATGCCGCAAGGCAAAATACAGTGTTGCCTAACTATTAAGTACTTAACAACCCATGTACCTGTATTTGCAATTGGAATAATAAATAAATAAATACCTATAGAATACTGGGTACTTGAAGGCATCTGTTCTCAAGTCGCTTCTGATACTGAATGCATATTAATCGAACCTATATATTATGTAAGCATACCTTGTTCTAGACTAAAATAATATTATTATTATTACTCAAAGATTTATTATTAATATAACGAAAATCCACTACGTTCAAACATGGTACTGAAGGGCCTTTAAGGGTAAAATATTTTACTACATATAGAAAAGGGGTAAGGGGTAAAGCCAGCAACGTCGTTAATACTCCACACACTCCAACAATTTTCTAAAGGAGAGGAAAAGTATTTTTTTACGTAAATCGAGTTTTGACGCGCGGATATTACCGAAATTGGAGTGACCCAACGGTATAAAACAAAATTATTGAGTGTGGAACCGGCAAATGTGTTTATTTGATTTATGTGCGATAACCGGGTTAGTTTGAGTGTATTAGCTATTTTTTATTAAATTATCATGCAACTTTTGGGGTAAAATGGATTATGATATCACACGCGCTTTTTAGGGTTAACTGTGGAATAATGTATCATCACTTAACTGTAAATGCCACATGACTGTGATGTCTGTGGATAGTTATTTATTATGCCAATAGTACGTATTAAATTTATTTACTGTTAGGACGGCGTTTTTTTTTAGTCAGTTAGGTAAGTCAAACTATGATCTTTTGACAACTCCATAAGATTTGTAAGGGATATCCCTTGTGAATCTTATGGAAACAGAATTCACAATGGGTTGAAGATAAAGGAAAAAATTATAAATGCTGTATTCCGAAACAGCAGATAGAGCATTTATAAACCCAGTATTAATTATCAATCCAAAAATTACTTAGCTTATAAAAGCATTTTATTGCGATGAAATTGTGGATTCTAGGCCTTACCCATGTAAAATGTCTTTTGAAGTGATTCACGCCCTTCTTTTAAAAACCTATGGTGTCTGGCTGCCAGGAGACCCTTAATATCCATAAAGTCTTCATAATGTGACTGGACAGGAGTGAAGAATGAAGCATCAAAGTCAAATTCAAAAATCATTTATTCATTTAGGTCACAAAGTAACACTTATGAACGTCAAAGTATATAGGTTAGTGAGTTTACTAAGTTACTGAAGCTACATTTAGGTTAGTTGCTCGGTTCAGGCAAAGGGTTGAGCATCGTGATGGACTATGGCATACCCCTTCTCACATTGAGAAGAAATCCGTGCTCGGCAGTTGAATAGTGTAATACAGGCTTCTTCTTCTTCTTTTCGTGTGGTTAGTGGCCAACCTGTTGTCAAGAATTGTTCAAGCCGCCCGTAGACCTCTGACATGGCTTAACGACTGCTGTCAATTTGACAACAACCGGGACTGACTTTTTACGTGCCCTCCGAAGCACGGAGACGTTCAGATGAAATACCACTAAGCGGTCACCCATCTATAGACTGACCGCATCCAACGTTGCTTAACCTCGCTAATCGTTTACCGATCAGTGAGTGCAACCAGCTATGAGCACCTCAATACAGGGCTGATATTATTTCTTCTGACTTAGTCGTTATCATTGTGTACAAGCTTTACCAAACGGGTAGTACAGATTTTTTTATATTACAAAACAAACAAACGTCGCTTTTTACAAAAATCAATTATCGTAACCTTAGGGTCGAATCACGTAACAATTCACCGAATTTGAACCTCATAAAGTTAAATGGACTGCAATGGAGTTCCTAACATGTGTACTGCTGCTAATGGATTTAAAATTTATTATATCGACGCCCAATTTATATTTTAAACCAAGCAAATATTGCAAGTAATGTGGCTTCTATTTACAGAAGATAAAGTTCAGTTTTGCTTGCAGTTGAGATGAAGTAAAGTTGGTAATAAATTATTTTCTAGCACAGGGGCAGATTCGTGTAAATATATTGTGTTAAGGCTGTCTTGAATTGGTTTACTTTAATTTTGGTTATTTATGTGATGAAGGTACTAAAAAGAAGCATGATGATACTTTAAATTATGAACGTTTTTGATTAGGCTGTCGATAGAGCTCAGTAATTACTTTTTCAAAATTTGATCTATTTAGGTTTTTTAGGAAAATTATGTGTTATCTCTAATATGTAAAATGGTCTTACTTCAAGACTACCTAAATCTTGATCGTGAGCGTAATTATAACTATCTAAAAGTAAACGAAACGTTTGGAATGTGGAAAAATATGAATAGTTACAAAAACATCGAAACATTCGCACTAAAGCCAAACTATTAAATATTTTTCTTATAGTATACATAACAATGCTTGCGTTTACTTATTTTATAGTTACTTCCATGTGTACTATTCAATAGTTGATCATTAAACCGATAGCTTCAAGACTTGCAAGCAAACTCAGGTAATAAATATCCTAACATAAAACGCCAATAGCTACTTCCTATCACTAAACTGCATGTCAAGTTCTACTGATCGTAAATCGCTGCACTTCGTCTATGCGCTGTGTATTAATCCGACGGACGTCAATCGTAAACTTTTACGATATGGCCTTCGAAAGGGTTCCCTATATGGTAGCGACATTGTGTTTGCATGTGGAGAGAGCGTTTTATATAGCTTATGGTTATTCGATCTAGACTAACGGAAATGAGGTGGATAAATTAAAGTGATGCTGTTGTGCATGTGTCTCTTGTCAGGCCAGCGAAGACCTATTGAGATTTTCGGTCAAGAAATTCTCAAGCAGCCCAAAGTTAGAATGTTTGCGGTGTTTCAAATACATAAATCCATTGATCCGTTGGCCGTGCTGTGGGTGTTCATCTGTCTTCTGTCGTATCGGATTGCCTACTCATGGGACTGTACTTGTGTGTACGTACACACTTCCAGTCTCTGTTAAGATTGGCTGTTATGTAAAATATATTCTATGTGTTAATCCAGAACATAGCTTATCTGTATACCAAGTTTCATCCAAATTCGTTAATTATTCACATGTGATAGAGTAATAAACATCTAAATATCATTATAAACTTTCTCATTTTTATTATTAGTAGACTTAGCAGAATATCGTTCATTTGCATGGCAAAGGTCTCCCTTGCCTATTTCCGCTATACCTGGACTAATTCTAAAAAATTTGAACATTTCCTAAAATAACAATACTAATACAATAAGTTTCATTATTTCTATATTAATAATCATTTATTTATTTAAAACTTTATGCACAAAGTAGTACATCGGCGGACTTAATACCACAGGCATTATCTACCAGTCAACCATTGGGTGATGCAGAGATAAAAAGGGGATTAAATATAATGACCTCCAAAAATAGTAATTGCACACCAAAATATGCTTACTAAAATATATCATAACGAGCACCTATACGCCTCAAATCACTGCATTCCGTCTCGGAAGGGTTAGGTTATATTAGGTTCCTTCTTAAACCCACCCAAAAATAGGAGCTCCGCGAAGCAGGGCTCCGTCGACTTATTTTGATCTCTTTGCTTTGCAATTAATATTTTTGGTATTAAAATGCGCTTTTAATTTTGGTGATCATTTACTATTTTTGGTGATTAATTACTATTTTTGACTGTTATATTAAAATATAACAGTCTAAAATAGTAAATTATATCTGGTGATAAGTTAAACATAAGCCAATAAAAAGTAGTAGGTGCATACATTAGCATGAGATATACACTTACATATTGTACTAAACATATACTAAAGAATATCATTCTCATTTTCTTAATAATTTTACTCAATTTTAATAACTTTGCCAATACTAGTTTGTGACGTGTTTTAACGAAACTTCTACATATATAAGGATCAACTTCCAGAGTGTTCACATTATTCGCCCTTCCTTTCGTTACAACGGTAACATTTCAGATAACATCGCGAGGACCATATTTGAGTAAAAAGATTGTGAACATAACAATAGCTCGGAACACAATTTGTCCCGGTTCCACATCGTACCATTCCGGTTTTCTTCCACCGTCGTATAATATACCACTGCTTCCATATAGAAATTGCTCCCACTCTAAATGGATTGCTCGCTTTCAACTGAAAAGTTAAAATCCGTGATTCCACCGAGTTTATTGTAGAATTTGAATGTACTACGAGTTTATTTACATGTGGGTTTTTATTTTGGTTTCACTATTATTTATTATGTATAACAAAATACCAGATTTTATAAAAACTGCTCCAATCCAGTTGTTTAAAACTAAATTGACATCACTACTATTCGAAAAATGTTATTATTCTATTAATGATTATCTAAATGACCATACAATTTAGGTTTTTTAAAATGTAATCCTATCTTTATAATGCGCAATTTCATTTTGATTTTTATAATTTTGTCATACCTAATTATATTATTTTTGTAAATTTTATAATTATAATGTTTGCATGCCTAATCTAAGGTAGAATGTACAAGGATCTTATAACCTCTTGTTAACATAATTATTTGTTTTTACCTACATTCTATGCAAATAAACTAATTATTATTATTATTACTCTCGTAAATGTGATAATACCACATGCAGAAGTTTATTATGTTATAATATTAAAATATTTATTGCTTTGATCTAAATCGCGCTATCCAATTTGATAATCTACATTTAAAAACACATTGGTATGAATAGCTTTATATATTTTATAGAAATTATCTTAACTTAATAATCTCGCGAATCGTTTTTTTTTTTTTTTTTTTTTTAATTCTTTATTTGTTTTTTGGACTTTTATACTACATGTATATGTCAGTGCGGTTAATCTTATTCGCTAATTACTTACTAAGTAGCTTAAATTAAGTTGCCAATAGATTAAACAAAAGACAAGCTTCTTCACTGTTAGGTTTTGATAGTAAGGAATTCATGATTCCGACTTGCAAAATATCCACATCAAATTTTTCCAATAATTCCTTTCTCTCCACATGAAACCGAACACATTCCATCAACAAATGGTAAGTATCATCTATTACACCACAAGTATCACAGTTAGGGGAAGGAGCTTTCCCCATTAAGAAGGCAAATTTGTTTGATGGGATATGTCCGGTCCTGATTCTGTGCGCTATAGTAATCAGTTTCCTACTCATCTGGCTATATGTACACCACGGTATACGAGGAGGCTGACATTGGATAGTTTTATACCATAAACCCTTTTCCAACGATCTCTGATCGAAATACTCTTTCCATAAGTCATAACACTGTCCATTGTATTTCGTTAATATTTCTGAATAATATGGTTTCACATATATTTCTTGTCCTTCTGTACTTCCAATTTTCGCCAATCTATCTGCCTCCTCATTACCACGTATCCCAATGTGTGAAGGGACCCATTGCAACCTCAGATCCACTCCTTTCTCCGCTAGTTCTTCAATTTTAGAGAGTATCTCGTATGCTATCGGTGTACCTCTGCGACCAGAGGCGCATCGAGCTATATGATATAACGCACTCTTGCTGTCTGAACATATAACAGCTCTATTTTCAGAAATGGTTTTGATATATGATAGTGCTTCTGAGATTGCAATGAGCTCCAACGACATGATACACACATTTCCAATTACTTTAAAGCATCCATTAGAATTTTCTTGCGAGCGAACGTAAAATGCAGAACCCCTACCTTTCTTGCTCTTAGATCCATCTGTGTAAATTACTACCCATTCAGCATATTTCTCTATTAATTCTTTCATTACAGTGTGTTTCAACAGATTTAATTCGTAACAATCTTTAGCTCGATGCATACTGTCCAAATCAAACGAGACTATGTTATTCGTGTCAATGTAAGAGACCCACGTTTTTAAGGTATACATCTCTAATGGAGAGGATGAGGCCACTTGTACATCTTTAATTTCATTTAACACATTTACAAGTAATGGAATCTTTTTTCGTGTCCAATAGCTGTTGTTAATAAACATATTTAATTCTTTTAATAATTTGATTGTTACATTATTATAAATCGTTTGTAGGATAGAAAATTAAATAATTATCTTTCTTGTCTACCCTGTTAGATTTATAACATAGATTTTTAATACATATCTAAAATAAAAAGCAAACATCACCTAACCTACGCCTGACGATAAACCAGAAAATATGTATATGGATAAGGAAGATTATTATATTAGGTTAGTAGCCGAGGAAAATTAGAAACAGGAAAAGGCTAGAATAAAAATATTTTACAACGAGTCAAACAGGTTGTTACCGCGCCTGCGTACATATGGAACGTCGCGGTGACACCGATATGAAGATCGTACATGTGACAGCCAATCACCGCGTCTTGTGCGAAGGGGAAGGAGCTAACTTCGCTTCATAAAGAAAAAAGTTTTCGAGCCGAGACTCGCTCGCAATCGTATAACGTATACAACATTCGATTTAAGAACCCATTGTATTTTATTATAAAATAAACACGTATCGTCAGTAAAAATAAAATAATTCATTACGTCTACGCCTCCACGTACTCCTAATCGAATACACGAACAAATCACAACGACAGAACAACGGATAGCCCTCAGCTGCCGAAACATTGGTCCTTCGAGCCGGATCCAAGAAACATCAAGACATCAGCGAGAAACGGTCAGGTCGTATACTCCTGCTCGTCCTTTCCTTATCCAATTTGTGCTATAACCGTGCTGTGATTACATTCCAGTTCGCAACACCGAGTTCGTAACGCAACAGGCACTCGTGGTCGCCGCCATTTTGTAGCTGTTAAATTGTGAGTAACTTTTGATTCCTTATAGGCTAACAAAATGAGTGACGGGGAATATTCTGAGGCTGGTAACGACATAGATATAAGTGATCTCAAAAGGCAAAGGGGTTGTATTAAGGGAAGATTAACGTTATTTGAGAAATATGTTGCAAAATATGAAGGCGTTGCTTTATCTCAAAGGCAACGGGCTGAGTTTGAATTACGTATTCAGTCAGTATCTAGTATGTTAAAATCGTTTAATAAAATTCAAAATAAAATTGAGCAATTGTCTGACGACAACGAGTTCAAGGTGCAACTCGATTACAGAGAATCATTCGAAGAACAGTACTTTAATATCATGTCTGTCGCTAAATGTTTACTAGATGAAATAGATAGTAAAACTAGCAATGATTCTAAATGCACATATGCGCATAAAAATAAACTTGTAACAATGAAATTACCAGAAATTAAATTGCCCTTATTTGATGGTTCCTACGATCACTGGCTTGAGTATAAGAATTCATATTTATCAATTATTCACAAGCGAAGCGATTTAGATTCAATTCAGAAATTTCACTATTTAAAGTCTTCTCTTAGTGGCTCAGCACTTCAAGTGATCAGTGCATTAGAATTTACAGCAGCAAATTATTCCCATGCTTGGGATTTGTTAGAAAATAGGTACCACAATAATCGTTTACTCATTCATAATCATGTGAAGTCTTTATTTACTGCACAATCTGTTAATAAAGAATCTTCTGTATTAATTAGGAAGTTAATCGATGTTGTATTACGTAATCTACGTGCCCTTAAATCGTTAGGAGAACCCACAGACGGGTGGGATACTTTAATTAATTATATTATTATGTCAAAGCTTGATTCCACCACGGAACGAGAGTGGGAGAATCACAAGGGTTCTATATTATCCGATTCTCAAAACGGTAGAATAAAATTAGATGATTTATTGAGTTTTTTACGGAACCGTGCTGACATGCTTGACATGATTCAAATTTCAAAACCCACTCACAGCAATAGCTACAAACCAAATGCGATTGCTACTAAAAAATCAAATTATTCGCAAACCCAGCAATCGCATAGTCTCGTGTCTACTCGTAATAATAAGTTAGGTAATAAGTCATTAAGGCTTTGTGTGATGTGTGGTGCTAATCACCCGTTGTATACGTGTGTTAAATTTCTTAATTTGGCCGTGAAGGATAGAATTAAGTTAGTCGAAGATAATTCACTTTGTCACAATTGTTTACGTGCAGGTCACTGCATTATGGAATGCAGTTTCGGACCTTGCAAACAGTGCGATAAAAAGCATAATAGTTTATTACATAATAGTCAAGAATATCAAGATAATAACAATGCATCTGCCCCGGCTTCAACAATAGTGAGTGCGTATCACTCAAAGCTTACGGATAAGAAACCGGTTTCGATAGCATCTTGTGCATTGAATTCTTTATATGCGAATAATCAAAACTCACTACAGTTACCTCAGGTTTTATTATCCACTGCACTAATCGAAGTCATGGATAATAATAACAAATATCACACAGCCCGAGCGCTGTTGGATTGCGGTAGCCAAAATTGCTTTATTACGAAAAGGTTATGTAAACGTTTAAACGTGTCGGTTATACAGTCCACTATACGAATATCGGGTGTGGGACAGTCGGTCTCACAGTCGAATCAATTATGCGATATTGACATGCGGTCAAAAACAAATACCTATAACACACGGTTGAGATGTTTTGTTTTACCGAGTATTACGGCAAATCTACCAACTTCAAACATAAATTACAGTACACTAGCTATTCCGAATAACATCAGTCTTGCAGATCCTTCGTTTTACGAACCGTCTGAAATCGAGTTACTCATAGGCGCGGACGTATTTTGGGATTTGTTAGAAGAGGATCGAATCCGACTTTCCAACGGCCCGTACTTACAAAATTCTAAAATTGGGTGGTTCATTGCGGGTCCAGTAAATACACGAAAGTACCGTGTAAACAATCATGTTCAGTGCAATTTTGTTCAATCGTCTATTGATACACAGTTACGTAAGTTTTGGGAACTTGAAGAAATAAGAAAGCCGGATTGCATTCTCTCTGATGAGGAACGTAGGTGCGAAGAAATCTTTACTAGTACCACGAAACGGGACGATGATGGTAGGTTTTCGGTGCGCATTCCATTAAGGGAGTCAGCCGATGTACTCGGTGACTCATACGAGAAGGCTAAAACGCGTTTCTTATCATTAGAACGTAAATTAGACCGATCGCCATCTTATAAAAAGATGTATAGCGATTTTTTACGCGAATATAACGATTTGGGTCACATGACACTTATTAAACATTATAGTAAACCTTGCTATTTCCTTCCGCATCATGGTGTGCTCCGAGAGCACAGTACAACTACGAAATTACGCGTCGTGTTTGATGCGAGCGCCACAACGACTACAAACAAGTCGCTAAACGACATTCAGTTTGTAGGTCCGCCGCTTCAAAATGACATCTTTTCTATACTGCTCCGGTTTCGACAGCACAGATACGTAGCCTGTGCTGATGTGGAAAAGATGTTCAGACAGATATCTGTTCAGGCAGATCAGCGCAATCTGCAGCTAATTTTATGGCGGGAAAATTCATCTGAATCAATAAAAACATATCAGCTTAATACGGTTACATATGGTACTGCCTCAGCTCCGTACTTGAGTATGCGATGTTTAAAACAACTTGCTGTCGAGACTAGTGATGACGTCATCGCAAATGTCATTAATAATGACTTTTTCGTTGATGACCTCATTACAGGCCACGATGACGCTACTACTTTGTCAATGATTTGTGAAAAAACGTCTAAAGTTCTTGAATCCGGGTGCTTTCCTTTACGAAAATGGACATTCAGTCATGAAATTAACACACCTACATCTAAAGAGCTAACAATGGGCGAACATTGTCAAAACAAAACTCTCGGTCTAGGATGGCAAGTAGATAGCGATGAACTCCATTTTACGACAAACGTAAACAATAAAACATTTGTAACCAAGCGCAATATTATGTCTGTCGTTTCGCAAATATATGACCCGTTAGGTCTCTTATCTCCAACTACAATAATTGCAAAAATCATATTACAAAAATTGTGGTTAGCAAAAATCGACTGGGATGAATCGGTTCCCAGTAGCATATTAAATGACTGGAATAATTTTATTAAAACTTTAACCCATTTAGGTCGCATACGCATACCTCGTTACGACATGAATGAATGTGCCAGTTATCACGAATTGCATTTATTTACAGACGCTTCACAGGACGCCTACGGAGCGTGTGCTTATATTCGTTCTTACGGCGAGAACACACCTATAAAGGTTATGTTACTGTGTGCGAAAAGTAAGGTCGCACCGGTTAAAACGATATGTACTATTCCTCGTCTCGAGTTATGTGGAGCGTTGTTGGGCGCTCAACTGTACCGAAAGATAATTAGCTCGCTTAAACTTAAATTTGAAAGGGTTTTATTTTGGACGGACTCGACCATTGTCATGGGCTGGCTACGAATGTCGCCCCATTGTCTTAAAACATTCGTACAAAATCGTGTGTCACAAATTAATGAAATTACAGGGGATGCGTTATGGCTACATGTTAATAGTAAAGACAATCCCGCGGATATCGTTTCCAGGGGTCTTCATCTCAATGAACTTAAAATTAACAATACGTGGTGGCACGGGCCAGAGTTTTTACAAGAACGCGAACTATATTATTCAACCGGTTTTTCTAACAGCGATACTCAGGAATTACCAGAAGTTAAATCTCAATGTGTAACTATGATATGTAAGAATACACAACAAACATATAAATTGATTGATTTTGATAGGTTTTCGTCATTTAATCGTTTACGCCGCGCGACCGCTTATGTGTTAAGATTTATAGACAATGCGCGAACAAGTAAACAACATCGTCAAACCGGTTTGTTATCGCTCGATGAAATAAATACAGCTACCACGTTACTCGCCCGGCTCGCTCAATTAGAATCATTTCCGAGCGAATATAATAATTTATCTAAGAACTTGTGTGTTAAATCGAAAAGAATTATAGGTTTAAATGTATTTTTTGATAGTAATAAGCTTATACGTATAGGTGGTCGAATAGAAAATTCGCCTTTGTTCGATAATAATAAGAAACATCCCGTGTTGTTGTGCAGTAAACATCGACTTAATGTTTTATTATTTAGATTTAAACATCAACAGTTATTTCATGCTGGACCGCAGCTCCTTCTATCATGTTTACGCGATGCCTGGTGGCCTTTAGGTGGGCGGGACCTTGCAAAGAAGACTGTACATGAATGTGTCAAATGTACGCGCCTCAAGGCGAAGACTTTGAATCCTATTATGGGTAATTTACCTGTAGGACGCCTGGAACCTGGATTCCCTTTCATACGCTGTGGTGTTGATTACGCTGGACCTGTTATGCTTTTGAATCGCAAAGGCAGAGGGTCAACTCTCAAAAAAGGGTACATTTGTTTATTTATTTGTTTTAGTACACGTGCTGTGCATTTAGAATTAGTTACAAGTCTTTCGACAGACGACTACATCCTTGCATTAAAACGTTTTATATCTCGCCGTGGTAAACCCGCCGAGATTATATCCGATAATGGTAAAAACTTTGTGGGCGCAGAAAAAGAAATGCTTTCATTATTTAATACGAATGATAATCAAGATATTATTAACTACGCTTTAAGTAATAATATTAAATTCACATTTATTCCGCCCTATTGTCCTCATTTTGGTGGCTTATGGGAAGCAGGGGTTAAATCTTGCAAATACCACCTGCGCCGTGTTGTTGGTAATACTAATCTTACTTATGAGGAATTTAGTACGGTTTTAGCGCAAACTGAAGCCATCCTAAATTCCCGCCCTCTAACAGCTCTGTCCACAGATCCGAATGACCTTATGCCCCTCACACCTGCCCACTTCCTTATCGGCAGACCTTTGACCGCCCCAGCTTGTCAAGATATGACCGCTACACCAAGTCACCGGTTGCTGCGCTACGGCTTGATTGAGAAGATGAGACAGGACCTGTGGAAACGATGGGCTAAGGAGTACGTATCTGAGTTGCAGACACGAACCAAATGGAAGACGAATAAGGCCGATGTCAAGCTCAACACTCTCGTTCTAATCAAGGATGACAACATGCCGCCGCTGAATTGGAAAATGGGCAGAATCGTACACGTCTATCCAGGACCAGACGGGATCTCACGTGTAGCTGATATTCGTACTTCCACGGGCATCACACGAAGAGGATTCTCCAAAATCTGTCCGCTACCAGTCTCACCAGCAGATGACATGAACGATGACACCTCGACATCATGCGGTCGTGTTGGAACCTGCTGATTCCAAGGCCGGGCCCATGTTACCGCGCCTGCGTACATATGGAACGTCGCGGTGACACCGATATGAAGATCGTACATGTGACAGCCAATCACCGCGTCTTGTGCGAACGGGAAGGAGCTAACTTCGCTTCATAAAGAAAAAAGTTTTCGAGCCGAGACTCGCTCGCAATCGTATAACGTATACAACATTCGATTTAAGAACCCATTGTATTTTATTATAAAATAAACACGTATCGTCAGTAAAAATAAAATAATTCATTACGTCTACGCCTCCACGTACTCCTAATCGAATACACGAACAAATCACAACGACAGAACAACGGATAGCCCTCAGCTGCCGAAACACAGGTAGCCAAATTGTAAATAAGTATTTTCTGCAAGCCAAGGAATTAAAAGAAAAATCTCTGTTTGACGCCTCTCCTCTGTGAGCTAAAAGAATATAAAATAACTCAAAATTTTATATTATCCAAGAATAAACATCATTACAAACAAACTTTACAATGTTTAACCCTAAACTGCTTCGATATTTTACACCGCAACAACAATAAAAATTGTGTTGTTGTCGCGGGTTCGTTAAAAACCGCATTAGTCGCGTTTATCGATGTCGTTAACGTGAGCTTAAACTGCTTTAATTTTGTGTGGTTCCCAATGTTTGAACGTTAAATATACCAAACTATTGATTATTCTTTTTATAACACATGTCTGTATTGATTTTGTTTTTCTAAACTCAATGAATATTTATTTCATTTTGAAAATATTTTAATCTTATTAGAACTGTCAAATCACTTGGTTATTTCGTATTTAAAGCAAAGGTCATTCGTTTTTTTATCCTAAATTCTGATGGCATTTATACTGATAGCATTTTGGCTAGCCTCAGAATCAAACTTGACTGCACAGGTGGCGTACTGGTGTAAGTGGTCGCCACGCCATTACCTCTGCGCCGAGTGTTGTGGGTTCGAATCTCACACGGGACAAAAAATTCTGTGATCCACAAACGATTGTTTTGAGTCTGGTTGTTATTTGTGTCCGTTGTTTGAATGTTTGTAAAGGCCCCGCGACACAGGAATTATTCCCAGTGCGGTAGTAGTCTTTGAAATAAAACCCAAATTACGATCGGTCTCAATCTTTTTTTTTTTTTTTATTTTGCTCGTCAGAATGACCACACTCCACCTGATGTTAAGCAGTCGTGTGGTCTAAGAGCAGTGGCCTCCACATCGCACCCACAGTAGCCGAGGCGATGTTGAGGTCTCTACTTTGAGGGCCTGAGAAGATGCTTTTTCACGCCCCGCTTAAAGAACCCAGGATTGAAGGAAGAAGGAAACACGTGCCTTGGCAGAGAATTCCATGCCTTGGTCGTTCGGCAGAGATATGAGGACCCAAACTTTTTGGTACGCGCTCTAATCGACTCTACCGTGTAAGGATGGCATCTGAGCCCAGCACGCGTTGTTCTGAATAGGAAAGGGGAGGGCGGGATAAGGTGGAATAACTCTTCAGAGCACTCCCCGTGGTATATTCTGTAGAAACATGTCTTATCTTACAATGAATCTTACACAACGACCTATAATTTGAACATTATTTTATAACTAGCTTGTGCCCGCGGCTTCGCTGGCGTTAATTTAGAATTTGACAATCAATTCAGGTTGTACTCTGCTTGTAATAATATAATTCAATCATGATTCGAAAGACACGTGGCGCCATCTATTATCATAAGAACGTTATTATTGTGTTCCTCGGAAACAGTAATTTTTTTCGGGATGAAAGGTAGCCTATGTCCGTTTCTGTACACCTATCAACGTATATGCAAAGTTTCAAGATGATCGGTTCAGTGGTTTAGGCGTGAAAAGGTAACAAACAAACAAACTCATTTTTGCTTTTATAATATTAGTTAGCATTAGGATTAGGATTGACATTACGTATTTACAAGTTGGTAAGTACATAAACAGACCATTTTAAGTAACCCATAAAACTACAAAAATTTTGAGAACCGTCCGGATATCGCAGATATAACCCTGTTAAAATCAACATCACAATGCGCAGAACATTTGTACGCGGAAGCTGACTGTTGTAAATTTTTACAACTTTCCGTCGCAATTACTGCTGCAGTCGAAGGGTTAAGGGGAAAAATGTACGATCTCTCGCACACTTGAGTTTGTATGTTATTGCGACATTTTAGTGCTACGACACATTTTTTAAGGAATTTTTAATTTTGTATTCGATGTCTGAAAATGTATATAAAATGTAGTCCTACAACAATATAGGCTTAATTAATAATGCATAAATAAAACTAATTAATTGTGATAAGTTACACATAAGCCAATAGTTATTCCCAGTTTCAACGTTTTTTGTGTCCGTTCCTTCAATGGTTGTACAGTAACCTGAGAAAAGGGATTTATATTTAGCACGGGAGAGAGCAGCGATAGCTCAGTGGGGAGACCAACAGACTGCAATGCAGGGGGTCTCAGGTTCTAATCCACGTCGCGCACCTCTGACTTTCGGAAGTTACATGACTTTTCGAAATTATGTGTGTATTTATTGACAATAATAATTATCGCGTGCTCCGTGCCTCGAAAAGCACGTTAAGCCGTCGGTCCCGGCTGCCATGAACATCTATGGCAGTCGTTATTGGGAGAGTGTCGACACAAAAGATCTCACTGGGTCGAAGTGTCGCCGATCTGCACTGACTGGCCCCCACATAAGATAAGATAGCACGGGAGATGTCTTAAAACAAAATCGCTAATAACTATGTTGTCCAGCGTCCTTTGCTATACAGTTGTTATTCCATACAATAAGACGACACATGTCTTAAAACAAGTCCAAAGCGTAAACCACTTCTAGCTCAACTAAGTACGCAACAAAATTTGCATTCGCGTCAACCCTGCCAATAATATCTTCCAGATCAACGTCACAGCCTTGGGGTCTCCGTTTGTGTATCCACTTGAGTAATAAGGCCGCACTGTACTGTAGGTTATTAGACAAATAGCTTATTCTAAGTTCAGTATTGATGTATTCAGTAGCCGCAGGTTATTGACGGAAATTATAGTGTCTTGTGCTTTGTATTGATGAAGTTTGCCCACACTATCTATGTAAGCATATGGAAAGCATTATATTAGATTGGTTGCCATCCAACGTGGGAAAGCTGATCTTCTGGGTACTTTATCAGTTGACTGTGATGCGGAGAAATGATATGACGCCTATTAGGGAACTAAATTTTACTTTTCATCCTCCTTTTCAGCATTGAATATTTCTTTCCATTATATAATATATTATCCTAATCCTAACTAATAATTATTATAAATGCGAAAGTGAGTTTGTTTATTTGTTTGTTTGTTACGTTTTCACGCCTTAACTATGCGACCGATCATCATAAAATTTCGCATATACGTTCTCGGGTGTTCAGAATAGGACATAGGATATCTTTCATCTAGAAAAAGTACTTTTGAAAATTTAACCTATCTTATCCTACATTTATGCGAGCGAAGCCGCAGGCAAAATCTAGTAGTTAATAAATAGATTAATAAATAAATCATAGACTGTTTTATCTATTTGATTTGATTTCGAGCTGGTCAGCCACGGTTTGAATATTTAAGATTACAAAATACGAATACAGTTTTGGTCCTATTCTAAAGATATTGGACTAAATTTAACTGGATTGTTAGTTTAATTAGCTGGGCGTGATTCAATGAATTTAGCTATTTAAGCTCATAGTGTCCTTAACATGTATTAAGGAATAGATAAAATAAATTTTTACTGTTTTCAATAATATTTACAACTCAATATACATACATATGAAGTGAAATTTGTCAGGATCGTAGCAAACGGAAATCCGTAGTATCTGCCTAACCCTCTAGGAAACAGGCGTGAATCTATGTATGTATGAAGTGTAACGTACTATGTAAGTATAGGCACAGATGTATCACACGCATATTTGTCTAGCTATGGTTTAACGTGTCACCTAACAAAGCGAGCCTATAAATTTTTGTCAGCCATTGTTTCAGAATCCGTGCTTAATACAGAGAAATTTAGACAGAAAATCCCAATAACACTTTGCCCGACCGGGCGTCCAACCCAAAACCTCACGTGCAGAAAAATTAATGCTTCTCAGAGCATTATATTTTACAGTTTATTTTATTATATTATTATGAGACCCTAGCCTTAGGGTATTGTTAGCCTTCGGGTTGCGGAGGTCAAATGGCAGTCGCTCCGTGTAAAAACTGATATCCAGTCAAATCAGGTTAGACTAGAAAGCCGACCCCAAGTGACTTGGGAATAATAAAGGCTAAGGGAGAAGATATTATGAGACCCTAGTCTTAGATTATTTTTGTTAATAAACTAGTATTATTAAGTCTTGTAAAAAATCTACAGAAGGTCACGATAAAAGCAAGGCATCAAAGGTAGTATACATTCAAAACATCTTCAATTTCCAATTCACACGTAATTTGTCCACAAATTATCGTATTTCAGAGACTATTCCCACGTTACGACACGTGTGTCCTCAAAGTTGAGAGGGAAGGGCTTGTCCTCAACAAATATTGTCTTTGAGGACACCCTACACGGTCTTGACTGTTTAAGAGTGTGGTGACAATAGGTTTGAAGTGGGCAGTAATGGTGGGGTATTATTAATACAATTTATTGTAATTTGGTTACATAATGTAGGTAGCTGATTCGTCACCGTTTATTATACACAATTAAAGTGTTGTGTGTATGTTTGTGAGCAAACAACGATCAACGCACAAAAATAAGATTTAAAACTCACTTAAAAATTTACAAATAAATAAATAATAAAAATATTTATTTTAACAATTGCTACCGTACTTTGTTAGTTACAATATAAACTTACATTAATTAATATATGAAATAATATATTTCATTCATAGAAATCACACCTTTGATTTATAAGATTGTGGTCCAATTCACTGCGGCAAAATATCTATACATGTTTTTGTATCAAGAAGAGTCAAGATTTGTTAGGTCCGGGACTTTAATCGAAGGCCTTAGTACAGCAAGCACGCTTATGTCAAAAGTAATATCTAACATCAGACTCTAAATCACACAACATCAACACTTCAAGCGCCCTAGCAATATTTTCACTACCTCGGTCTAAAATACCCCGTAATCCGCACAACCACAATACGTCCTCAAAAGATGCACGTCCACTAATACACAATACGATACCAATAATCGTGCTCCCTATTAATTATAATTGACATATTTCGTGCAATTTGTCGATGGTTTGAATGGTCACGTGGCATTCGTGTTTGTTTTGATGTCCATGGGTCTGATGGACCGGCCGCTTGTTAGGGTTATATGCCTCTACATTTGAGTGCTAAAGTACAATGGGTGATTTGTGTAGCCTAAGGAGGTATTATAAATAAATATTGTATTCTGTATTCATGAATCATTATTATTTGTTCCGAATGAGATTAGTTCACACAAATCAATCGGTACAAATAATGATGATACAAAAGGTCCTTGTTCAAGATGTATTGAATATGCATTTTTTGACAGTTGGACTATGTATAATGCATGTGTCTAGGTGATTTGCGCCGTACATGGCTAGAAAGTAGACAATCAGTCTTCTAATTACTCTACTTATACTTCAACGTTGACCCAAATTGGCAAAATGTTGATGACTAGATTTTGTCCGCGGCTTCGATGGCGTTAATGTAGATTTACGTTATGATATATTTTTAGTAGCCTATTTGTTATTTTGATGTGTAAACAGTAATACCTATCCTAAAGTTTCATCAAAGTCCGTTCAGTAGTTTTTGCGTGAAGAGTAACAAACATCCATCCATACTCACAAAATTTCACATTTAACTAGTAGGATTTTGAATGGTTTTTTTAAAGAGTTTTAATTGTTGAAAAAAAGTTTAAAGGCGTTTATTAGATACAATTTGTTTAGTCTTATCGGTAATTATAACACAAACAATGTAGGAAATAGTAATTAGTACAAGACTGTCCACTAGTTATTAAAAAAAAAATATTGGGGGCAGTCTTTGGGGACTGCCGATAAAAGTGAAAACTTTAATCCTTGATCATAAACACTTATTTATAAACAAAATTATGAAAAAAGAATTCAAAAATGGAAAGCATTCGGTGATGTCGGAGGACACACCATTTCTGGGATATTGTGTTGTTAATATTCTAAAATAATTCAAAAATGGAAAGCGTGGAAGCGTGACAATAACGCGAGTTCTATCATTTTTGTTCACCCAAGAAGTGCTTAACGCGCCTAAAGAAGTTTTCACTTCAAAAAACTACTAATATAAATATGAAAGTTTGTAAAGATGTACATAATTATATAGGTTTGGATGATTGTTTCGCAATCAGGCGTAAATCATTAGACAGATTTGGATGTAACTTGGTACATAGGTAAGGCATATCATGAATTAACACATAAAACAATATTTATTTCGGTATGTCTTCTTGTGGGATTCACGCGAGTTAAGCGGCAGGAATAGTAAGTAAGAATTAGTATATTATAAATTACTTCAATACAACTTAAATATTTCGGTTTTAATTGATTCAATTTCTCTGAGTACTATAAATAAATAATTATTCTCAAGTAACTTTATGAGACGCTAAAGTGACATCCTTGAGGTACACCTACGCCACTTACATATTACTAATATAGTATTGTCACCATCAACTGACTCAAATGCTTTATATAAATTCTTAAAACAATAAAATGTCACGTATTTCAAGTTTTTTTGCGTCATAGTTTTTGTTTGTTTCAAAATTGCAGGCACGTTTATTCTGCCATTTAGAAATTAACAAAAGAGGCAGTAGCCACTAATTCCCACGTACTGTTAACCCTCAAATGCGCTAATTTCAAAACATTAAGTGAACTATTTTGTTAAACACGTCGCCACGCGCCCGCCCCGGGCCGTTTTAAACAAAAAACTTATTAACAATAACTATTTTATTTGTACCAATGAATAATACATTAATGGGGTTCTGGTATTTACTCTTTTTTTTGTGATCCGTAGTTTTAAACAATGTTTAAGTTACATCTGGAGGGTTCCTTGTCCCAAATGCGACTCTATATTGCTTTTTTGCAATCTTCAAAATCCTAACTAGGTATAATATTCTAAATATAAATGTAAGTTTCTTTGTTACGCTTTTACGTTTTAACTACTCGACCGATCATCATGAAATTTGGCATAACAAAAAATTTGGAACTACTATTTGACGATAGCACGAAAATTTGGCTAAAGCAAGTTTCAACATCACAACATTCATAATATATACATATACTGACAATTAAACTATTGTTTATAATTATAATCAAGAATACCCTTAACAAAAAAGTTCAATTTATAAATACAAACATGACACACACAAACACACACATACACACACAGATATTATAACACAAAACACACTATACAGATAGTTACTTATTTTTAACTTTTTTTAACTATATTTTTTTTCTTGCATGTAAGATATCTTTATCTACTCCTATTTAAAAATGTATCTACAAAGTAAAACACCACGTCACACACGACGTACTTACGTATTGTAATACAGGAGTCAATTTTTGAGGGCCCTGACACCCATAACACAAGTTCAATCTTAGCTTGGGTGTCAGATGGTTACAACTTACACTGTAATAACCTACAATTTGTAAGAATAATGTTTGTTTTAGCACATTGTATGTAAACAATCGTAAAACTGGTAATAAAGATTATTATTATATTATTATTAAACATATATACAGAACCAAAAAACCCTTCATTCCTACTTTCTCACATAAAATTTGTATTTGTATATTTAGTTAGAATTTGTTATTGAATCATTTATGGTAGAGTCGTTCATGTGGGATGGTGCCTGCGGCTATTTGAGGCAACGTTTGCGGAAATAATGTATTGGAATATCATTTTAGTATTTTAAAACATGTTTTTATGAACACGAAAGGAAAGCATGTGTAAAACTTGATACATATTAGTACACAATTGTATGTTGACGTGAGACAAATGCGGTGATTGTTGTATTTACATTTTTGTTGCAAATAACAAACCTATACAACCAAAGGGCCTAATCCCGTAATAAAATGAGTGTAGATCTAGTCTCAATCTCATAAAAATGACAATTGGTATTCTCCTAAAATTAAAATCAACGATAAACGCCATTTTATTTAATTATAATTAAACTAGAGCCGTAACCTATTTTAAACATAATCTTTCGAGAATTGGATTTTCGTGCCTAAAGCTAGCAATATATACTAGCTTTTGGCCCAACTTAATAGGGCGCTAGCTTATTGCCATATATGAAGCTAGACTAGTTACAGCTGAGAATTTATTAACAGCAATACTATGATAAAAACTGAAACTGCAAACTTATGCCAAAGGACAACCATCCTATATTTAAAAAGTAAGTGATTACAACTTCACATTACATTTACTTTTTCTTACTCCATTTTACACAATTATCTGTTACCCCAATATAAATAAAGAAGTTGATAATGACATAATTACCTAAACAAATAGGCAAAAAATTATCGCCGAGGGTGGCAACACTGGTAAGCTGGGAGTTGCTATTGACATTAGAAACTACAATTACTTGCCCCTGGTTGTGTTATGTTTGTATTCATACAATCATACATATTGTATTAAAGTATTACATTTGTATTGCCTCAAATGGTAGGCGTAGAAATTGTAATAATTTGATCTTAAATAAGTATTGTAATATGGCGTAAAGTGCATTACAAGTCTTGTAATAAGAAATGAGAACATTTTTTTGACTCCTGAAATAGTAATTGGTGAAGAAATACTAAAGAAACTTGTATATCTGATAATAGCATCTTTGACAATTGTAACGTTAATATATTCACACACGTCTTGCCTTGAAATATTCTAAAGAAAATCCAGTTAACAGCGCGATGGATATAAAATATGTGTCTGAATTGCGAGGTTTAAAGAGAGTTCTTCTTTCACAGGAGGCAGCGGCTTTGCTGTGTCTTGACATTGCTGAAGTCCATGAGCAGCGGTTACCACTTTCCATCAGGTGGGCCACTTGTTCGTCTGCCACAAATGGCAATAAAAAAAATATAAACTAGATTTTACACCTTCAAAAATAGTCATAATCTGCTTTTAATAATATCAGCACTATATTATTTTGCCACTGCTGAACACGGGCATCTTCTTAGTATGAGAAAAGTTAAATTAGTCCACACGCAGACCAAGTGCGGGTTGGCAGACTTCACATATCTTTGAGAACATTTTGTAGAATTTTAGACATGCAGGGTTCCTCACGATGTTTGCTTTCACCGTTAAATCAAGCGATAATTAACAATTTTAATACGCAAATACCTTCGAAAAGTCTGAGATGTGCGCCTTGGGATCAAACTAGAGACCTCTACATGGCAGTCTAACAGTCTCCCATTAGGCTATCGCTGTGGTTTAATTGAACTTTTCCCTGGGAGAGGTCAAAATAATTAAAACATATTTATAATTCTATCACATAGATCGCAACCCTACACAAAAACTCAGTGGAGAGGTCAAACAAAGATAATTTTATATTCGATCTTCGACAACCCTACACATTGGCGACAGCCCTGTAGAACAAAGGGACGCACGCGCAGCGCGCGATGGACGCGCCACGTGACCGCCACGTGGCGTGACGTGATGGGCACCGGAAAATTGATGCACTGAGTTAGAGCTTGTGAGAGGTGGAAAGGCATAGAGATGGAGTGCATTTAAATGTTTTGGAACTGTAAATAGATATTGTAGTAGGTACTCATGGTAGGCATGGCTGTCAGCAGCCAAGACTTAATTATAAATTAAATAATTTCATAACTATAATCACTGCAGACTTAACATTTTTTTACTATAGCAGGAATATACAGACTTTCTGCTGATTATCGTACTCTGTGTAAATACTATTACCACGATAATAGGAAATAAACGTTCATCCTATTATTTAAATCTATACTTCTATACGAATATTATAAAGCTGAAGCGCGCGCTAATCTCAGGAACTACTGGTTCGATTTGAATAATTCTTTTAGGATAGCCTATTTATCGAAGAAGGCTTATAGGCTATATAACATCACGCTACGAGCCACAGGGGTGGCGCAGTAACCATAGACGCGAGTGAAACCGCGGGCACATCTAGTCATTTATATTTGCAAGAGGTTGGGTAAATATTTTTATAAACAATGAAGATTATTATTATTAATGAGAGAAAAATCTGTAGATCATGTATCTCGTCATCTACCTCCATAATATAGACTTGAGATCGTAATGCCACATGTGGTGTAATTTTGAGTATAAAATATAATATTTCCTATAATTAAATATGAACACGCTACTCCATAGATTTCCCTGTCCCCTCGTACATCTTCCATTTACGTACGTTTGATTCGACGCTGATTTTTGTCAAAGCCATCGTAAAACACTACCCGTCTCCCGATTGTTTTTATACAATTTACTGAACACACTTTATTCACTCATTTAGACATGGTGTGTGCCATTATTTGGTTTGATTTGCGACTGACAGACTTTGTTATTTTTTTATTTATATGTAATGTTTTGTTGTGATATCTGTGCGTGTCAAAGTTTTGATTATCTGTCATATTCTGCATTGTGATATCCTGAATTTTTGATGTGACGTCGTGAGAATGTTTTTGAGTGTTTATTGCTGCGGTGTTAAGTTGACGTGTGATAATAGAGCGCTAAACGGAGCGTTAGTATTCTTGTGTTGCTTACATTTAATTATCTATAAATTATATTTAAATATTTTATAAGGAAAAATATTTAAAATAGTATATGTTAATTGATTAATTATCTGTTAAACTTGTAATAAATGATAAAAATCCTTTATACAAGTTTTCCATATAATCTTTAACATATTTATATTTACACCGTCTCTGGGGTTTCGATTGATATTACATAATTCAATAATTATTTTAAATTTTGTGTTCTTCTTCAATATGTGTACTTATGTGATAGTGCGTAAACGAATAACAATCATGTTGCAAACAATAATAATGTCTAACACTTTATTACTAGCGGTCGCCTAGTCCTCGAAATTCGACCAACTGATATATATTATGTCATGTCATTATACTCGTATATTGATATATGTAACCATAGTTACGCGCTTCGACTGCGTGTGTCAAATGCATGGTTGTGTGCGTGTAGTGTTTTTTCATTAATTTAATGTATTTATTATACATATTTTATATAAATATTAGCATTCGTCACTTCTTCTCTGTATAAACTATAAGTGTGCGAAATTTCATACTACTCCGTCCGCCCAATTTTCGTAAAAAGGGATCCAAAGTTTTCGCTTCACGTATTAATATATAGATTCTACAAATACAAATTGAGTGTACGAGTACAGTTTTCCACATAATATATTTTATATACCTACATAAAGAGAGCAAAGATTTCACTTGTTGTATGTGTTGCGATAGTTTGAGGTTTGATATAATCTACCTATCGTTTCATTTGTGTATTTAGTTTTACATAGTTTTTACCATAGACTACACACCATAAACCTCATCACCACTTATTTTTTAAAACAATTGTCTCGCAATATTCCTCTCAAAGTCATCCACTAATTCTCGCACGAGATTGCAATCGCTCATACGCTAAAATTCATTAAACTCAACACGCTTGGGCTGCTCTAAAGTCACCCCTGCATTCAATAATTACATACGTTTTAACCGATAGCCACCCTCGATATTTGAATATGGGTTTATTTCAATTGACTTAACCAGAATACACCTAAAGTTTTAAACAAATCAAGTCATTTTGATCCTTGTTAGAATGTCACAAAGTTGGTTTTTGATTGAAGTTTGTATGTAAATAAAGCTGGTATTGAGTAGATTTGATTGGGAAATTAATACAATTTTTGTTCTTATAAAATGTAACTCTATTTGTAGTATTGTCACCGCCACTTAAAAGGCCACATGTCGCCTCGAGGGCTATCCGCGCTTATTGTGTTGCAATTTTAGCATTTGCTTTTGATGCTAAATTGAAGGCAATATTTTGCTTAGTATGATTAAAAGAACTATAGTCTAATTGTATATCTAATAGTTACGTTTTTAAACAGACAGTTCTCCAGCCAGTCCAGCCTTATAATAAATACTTTAAATTTAAAGACAACCTCTTTAAGTTTAATTTTATTTTTCTCATTCGGTTCGTTATAATAAGGCCTCAGAACTGTCTGTTTGAAAATTAAACTATTGTAGTTAAATATTGTACATTATGGGTCCAAGTGAAGAAAAATAAAAATAAAACTTATAGACAAGCTTATGTTACAAGCATGTAATATAATTTTACACAGCCTTTCGGCTTCGATATACAGGCTTAAGTCTAGGGATAGTTAGTAGCAATTAGGTGTAAATAAGCTTGTCTTCACCAATATATCAGTTTCTAGGAGAGACGCTTTTTAAAAATATTGCGGATCAAATAAGTCTATAAAATGTTACTTATTTTGTTAACTAAGTAATATAAACTGAAAATAAATTTCACGCTTGACCACCCGAAACGATCAAAACAATCCGTATCGTAACTCAGACCGAATAAAACTTCAATCGGGTGGTTTAATAGCTTTTAAAATTCCGCAGTGATGGGCAAACGCTCACAGCATTTGTTTAATGGACACCGGGCAAACCGCGAAATGCCCGGACACGGAACAAAACTTAAAATAATTGGTCCGCAAAACGCTTCGGCGACCGACACCCAAGCTTGTAAGGGGACGAAGTGATTTTGATACTTTTGTATGATTTTGTTATTGTACTTGCCTTAATGTCATCGACTCTTTATTTTTATTCATGCATATTGTATGTAGCAGCGAATACAGTGGTGGATAATTTTTATTTACTTTTATAAAATAAATGTAAATTTATAAATCTCTACACTAATGTATAACCTCTAATCGAGTAATAGGACAAAAATTTCAAATGGATCAGACCTGTGTAAGTTGCTCACATCATTTAATAAGAAAAGAGTTGATAATAATCTACAAACAGCTGAACAGATCATCAAGAATCAAAGCTAAGAACACTTTCGATCAAGTCGCCTTTCGAACAAAAATAATTAAATTAAAATTGGTCTGTTTGAAAGCTACGTAGCTACATACAGATAGACAGAGGCGATTATTGCGACGGTGGCTTAAAACAAAAGAATTTACTGTAGAATTGTATCTAGTTAGATAATTTTTTTTTTTTATGGATTAGGGGGCAAACGAGCAGACGGATCGCCTGATGGTAAGCGATCACCGCCACCCATGGACACCTGCAACACCAGAGGAGTCACAAGTGCGTTGCCAGCCTTTTAAAAAGGAGTACGCTCTTTTCTTGAAGTGTTGAAGGTCGTATTGGTCCGGAAATACCGTAGGCGACAGCTTATTCCACAGTTTTGTTGTGCGAGGCAGAAAATTCCTGGAGAAACGCACAGTTGTGGACTGCCAACCATCTAAATCATGGGAGTGAAAATGCTGTCGCGTAGGACGATGACGAAAAGAGGCGGCAGGGATCATTCCGAACAGTTCCTCGGAACACTCCCCATAGTATAAGCGATAGAAGATGCATAGCGACGCCACATCTCTACGCAGCGCCAAGGGGTCTAGCCGATTTGAAATATCCTGGCAGTCGACGATTCGAGTCGCTCTCCGTTGAATGCGGTCTAGAGGGAGAAGCTGGTACTGGGGTGCCCCTGCCCAAAGATGCGAACAGTATTCCATGTGAGGCCGAACCTGCACCTTATAAAGTATTTAAGCATTTAAAGTAGTTTCAATGTGTAATATTATATAGATTTGAAGTAAACCGATAAAATAATTTTAAATAGTTCAGGTTCTTTTTCCTTAAAATACGAAATACTATTATAATAAAAAAAGACTTTGAACATCACAACTTTTAATTATAAAATAAAGGGACACGTGAAAATTAATAGAATAAATTTCAAGCAAGTATCAAAATCATTTCCTCTTGTAGTCCATGAAAGAGTTATACCGTCGCTGAGTATACGCGTAAGTCATTAACTAATACAAATAAATTAGATTTACGGCAAAAAATGGCGGATCAGTGCCGCGGACGGTAATACTTCCCGAGGGACGGCAGTATAGTGGCTCGCTTTATGTACAGTATGTTGCTAAATAATATTCATCAAGATTAGTTATTTTATAACTTACTACCAAGCTGTCGACCGCAGTTTCATCCACGTTCATAATTACTCTTTCGCTCCTGTGGCTTGCAGTGTTAAGTTATATAAATAGCCTATGTTACTTCTATTCTGAACAAAGTAGCTTTCTAAGGTGTAATAATCATCAAATTAATTAAGAGTAGTTGAGCCTCGCTGATTTCAGCATGAATGGGCCGGCTCGACCGAGGAAGGACTACCCTCTCACAGAATATCGACGTGAAATAGCAGTATTCCTGCTGTTGTGTTTCGTTCGGTGAGAGTGCCGGAGACCCTATCACCCTCTTCCCCCCTTCCCGCTCCTTCTCCTTGCCACTTCCTTTTTCTTCTAAAGGGTTGGCAACGCGCAAGTGATGCCTCTGGTGTTGCAGGCGTCCATAGGCTACGGTGACCACTTACCATCAGGTGGGCCGTAAGCTTGTTTGCCACCTTAGTGGTATAAAAAAAAAGAAATTGGTGCAATATTTTCGAAATTTATCGATGACAAACAAACAAATTTAATCTGTCTTTTTTTGTATTAGCACTGATATAAATAGATAGAGTAACATCTGTACAATAAAATAAAAAAATACATACAGTTGAATATAGAACCTCCTCCTTTTTTGAAGTCGGTAAAAAAGCAGTAGGGTATGTACCCTACCCCGTAAACGTAGGATCTAAAACCATATAATAGACATGTGTCTATATGGTTTTAGATCCTACGTTTGTTTAGATACTACGTAATATTTCTATTACGAGCAAGCCAGTGCCTGTTCCAGAATGTCTGCTGCTACTGTCTATTACTTGACAGAAGAATCCAATAACACTTTGCCCGACCCGGGAATCAAGTTCGATTCAAAAAACATGTAAAAATATTGTGCTCGTGAGCACAGCATTTTTATTTGTCTTATGTTTTTACTATCATTCCGGCATTCGAAATAATTAATGTATCGTGGAGAACTTAAGATTAAAATACCTGTTAAAGAAACATCCAAATTCCGCACAATCTTTCGTTTCATCGAACCTTGTATACTTTTAATGTCTTTGGAAACCAGAACACTTGTTATAGTGACAGAATAGTGACGCGACCACCTAAACTTATACGTCACCCGTACATCACTACCACTGCGCACCAAAACAGTCAAAATACCAACTAATTTTAGTTGGTAATTTGACCGTTTCGGTGCGCCTTTCATATCTTGAGTGTGGGGGCCAGTCAGTACAGACCGGCGACACTTCGACCCAGTGGGATCTTTTGTGTCGACACTCTCTTTATAACGACTGCCATAGATGTTCAGGGCAGCCGGGACCGACGGCTTAACGTGCTCTCCGAGGCACGGAGCGCACGGCGATAATTCTCAATCAATACGCACATAATTTCGGAAAATCATATAACTTCCGAAAGTCAGATGTGCGCGACGTGGGTTCGAACCCGAGACCCTCTGCATTGCAGTCTGTTGGTCTCTCCATTAAGCTATCGCTACTCGGATGTGAGTCTAAGTATAAAATGTATAGTATCTAATTGTACTACCTAATCAATTTCTTCGTCTTTGATAAAACCATTCGAATATTTATAAATCCACCTTTCATAAATCCACTGCGTAATTGCAATGTGTTTTTAAACTACTAAAGCTTTATACAAATATAACTGGTACAGAATAAACGAACTGTTCTCAACAAACATGCGAAGCTTTTGTTTCGTATATTATCCAATTTATTTAATTCAAGTAACACATCGTGAAAATAAACGGAAACGCGATATAGAGCGGCATTTAATTAACCAGTATGAAGTTTTAGAAAACATGGCTGTCTGTTTAGTTTGCCTCGCCTGTTTTTGAATGTAAGTTATATGTGTGCATTTGGATGAAAAGAAAAACGAAATGCGCTTGGTAAATTAACGCTTATTAGGAATTTGAACTAATATTTTAAAGATGAAATTTTGTTTGTAATCGATAACTCGAAAACTGAACTGATTTTCATCATTCTTTTGGTATAATAAAGCTACTGTTATCCAGAATTAATATAGTCGATATAACATCACGCTAAGAGCCACGGGAGTGGAGTAGTAATTATAAACGTGGGTGACTCCGTGGAGGGCAGCTATTCTTTCTTCTTTCGTTTTGAAGCACGGCTTTTAATTAAAGCAAAATATTGAGAAAATGCCGATAAACGCCTATATTATCAAAGGAGTAGGCTAAAGTATACTACAGATATCCCAGCGGTCTTTTAGTAGTCACATAAAAGACAGCAAGCTTATTGTTATCCGTATTTCTTTTGAGGATTACTAGACAAAAACTAACGAGATGGGTGTAAAAATCCAGGATTCAACCTCTTCGTCTTAAATGTAAAAGTAATGAAAAGAAATGACTCCTATATCTTGGGGGTCTTTTGACCCACAGGGCCCATATTCAAACTTAACCGAGCTATGACCTCAAGGTATCTGCCCAGCAAGTTACAAGTCAATATTTTTCCATTTAAAATACATGTGACCTTGTGACCCCTATATCTCGGGGTCTTTTGATCCACAGGGCCCATATTCATACTCAACTGAGGTATGACTCTAAGGTATATGCACACCAAGTTACAAGTCAATCGGTCCAGTGGTTCTGGAGTTATGCCTGTCACTAACATACAGACACACAGACCCACATATAGTGTTTTCATTGTCCTCTTCGAAGACGACTCTGAGATTAATAATACATTGCTTGATCCTTGACTACCGTTGCGGCAGCGAGATAGTCCACCAGGTCACAATAAGAAATAATACTATGTTGCGATAAGAGCGACCACGAACAGTCGAAATTGCAAGCATCCAGTCATATTATTGTCAATTGAATGAACAATATAATTACTTTTTTTAGGGTTATCATAGTGTATGTCTGTAGTTGTTTGTCGACAACAGACCAGAGGGCTGGTATTTTTTTGATTAAAGAATAAGTATTGCCATTCAACGTTGCAATACTGTCAGTCTTTTGGGCACGTTGCCAATTGACGACCATGCGGGGAATATTATGACGCTTTTATTGTTGTTTTATTTTTCCCTTTAGTTTATATTTCTTGTAAATAATTTATGTATATATTATGTTAATTATTTATGGCTTATGTTAAACTTATCACCAGATATAGTAAAATATAACAGGCAAAAATAGTAAATGATCACCAAATTGCGCAGCAAAATATATTTAAAGAGATCAAAATAAGTCGACGGAGCCCCGCTTGGCGGGGCTCCTGTTTTTGGGTGGATTTAAGATGGAACCTAACATAATCTAACCCTTCCGAGACGGATTGCACTGATTTGAGGCGTAAAGGTGCTTGTTATGATATATTTTAGTAAGCATATTTTGCTGCGCAATTACTATTTTTGGTGGTCATTATATTTAATCCCATTATTTGTCATTGTTTATTGAAATAAAATATTTACTTATGAATTACAATCCAATAGCAAACACCATGTATGAGTTCAGAATGACACGGTACCAACCTTTTCCGCAATCTAATTACTCTAAGTGGTTTCGGATCTGCGATTGTGCTATAAACGACTCTGCGGTGTAATGAGAGATACAAATTAGTTCTTTGATAACGCTTAAAACAATGAAAGTGTAATAAAATTTTAACTGTAAATGAATACATTGTTTTGTAGAAATTTATCGTGATCAGTGACAGACAGCTTCAAAGGTAGAACAACGTCTTTGTATCAGTACGTAATATGAGACTGATTGCTACATCAAACCTCGCCCTCGTATTTGGGCCTAGAATGTTTGACTAGTGTTTTTCACACGTATGATTTATTGCTTGAATCTTGAAGCGATATTGAATGACGACTTTAAGAGATAGCAGGTTATATTCCTCAAAGGATTGTTGAGATTATCGCACATTTTACTGTTTATCAGATGGTCAAACAAGACATTGGTGTCAGCTATCAGAAACATTTGTACCATATAGAAGTAACCATAAAATATTGTCTATGTTGCCGTGGTTTATGACCAGTTATTAATCAGATTTGACAGCTTCTGGGTTGTTTAAGCACAAAATTGTTTGATTATTACCAATAAATACTCGAAACACCTTAATTGCCTCAATTAAGGAATTTGGTTTGCTACCATTCTTGATAACATTTTCAGTTAAACTGCTGTGCAATGCTAAAAATCTTACAACCAAACTCATTTATAGGCAGTGAACGTAAGAGATTTTTAGCAGTGAGTATGACAATGATTATCAAAATATCTTAGAAAGCACCTCACGCTTTTTACATTTAAATTATTTTCTACTTATTAGTTTGATTTTTTAATAAAGCGTGTTGTTTTTAGTTTTTTTTTTTAACTATTATTTTCTTTTTTTTTTTAATTATTGTATTGTCATCGGTCCTCGATAAGTATACACCGTTTAAATGAAATCTGACCGTATGAAGTGGATCAAAATCGAACTCAAAGAATTCGGTTACATACAGACAAACTTACAAGTGAAACTAATAAAAGCGTGTTAAAAACATGGCCTACGGTCGAATTTCTACCACCGAGCTACTAGTAATTATAAACACATACATACAGTAGGTATGTACGTAAGTAGTAGATGGCTACCGGTATTCGTGTATTAATTAAATGAAGACTGCATATGCGTGATATCGCGTGACGGCGGCGATGCACAAATGTTGATATAATGAGCCGGTATTACGTTCTACTCGCCACGCTTATTGTTTGGGGATGAAACGGTATATTTGTGATAATATTTTACGCTAATTAATTTCTGGTATATTAATTTTTAGTAGGAGTATTGAGCTATGGTTATTAAGGTTTTGGTTTAAATCTCGAGTATGAGCAGCGATAGCTCAGTGGGGAGACCAACAGACTGCAATGCAGAGGGTATCGGGTTCGAACCCACGTCGTGCACCTCGGACTTTACTTTTTATGTGCGTATTGATTGACAATTATTATCGCCTGCTCCGTGCCTCGGAGAGCACGTTAAGCCGTTGGTCCCGGCTGCCATGAACATCTATGGCAGTCGTTATTGGGAGAGTGTCGACACAAAAGATCCCACTGGGTCGAAGTGTCGCCGGTCTGCACTGACTGGCCCCCACATAAAATAAGATAAGATGAATCTCGAGTAGATATATTGAATACAAAAATAAATAAGTAGCAGGAATATATTATGAATCTTAATATTCGTACATAATTATATTAAATAATAGCTTTATAATAATAAAAAATAAGTAATGTAAGTATTGAAACTTAATGAGGTTCAAAGTCTCTATTCATCAATAGGAAAAATTACTAACACTATAAATGCGACAAACGAACACACCGTTCGTTTGTCCTTTTTCCGCGCAGCAACAAAGCAATGGATCGACGGTGGCTTTTTGCAGAGATTTTAAGTTTGAAAGCAGTATGCTTATTTTTTTTTTGTTCGGGATACAACAACAAACTTACAACCACAGAAGCGAAGCTGCAAGTAAAAGCTACTTTTGAATAATATTATAATACCTACATACATTATAATTTATCTGCTTAAAATAGAAAAGCCCAGATGACATCACCGACGCATCTGTCACAGTGACATTTGTCACGTGATCAAAATTAATACGAGGGGCCTATTAAGTGAATTAGCTGTCCAGAGGTGCAATTATCAAATTAAAAATGTATTTGTGTAAAGAGGTTTATGATGAATTTTAAATTGTCCCGAGTTTGTATGATTGTTTCATGTAATTTTTATGACTGTTTGATGTTTATCGCGTGTTTATTGTTTTTGATGGGATAAGTGTTATATGTAATTATGGGATGTTTACGTCAAGTTAATGAATAACAGCTTATCACTGTTTTGAGTTGAGTTATGATATAATTATTCTTTATTACATTGTTTTAACTTGAATTTAAATACATGTCGACTACGATGGTCTAAAAGCGCAGAAGCGCTTGTACCGCTGCCGCTGTTGTGAAGTTCTGGGTAAGATCATAGATATGACAACATTGATAATGGCGTTTTGATCACGAAATTATATTGTAACTGTACGGTCTTACTACCGTACATTGCTGCCTACACCACAAGCTGCAAAGCGCGTGTAGCTGCGCGCTCAGCATGTATCGTGTGCTACATACTATAAATTAGCGATACAACAAAATACATGGACTCAGTTGAACGTAAACCAAACATAAGCAAACTTTGCGAGTGCATTAAGAGAAAGAATTAATCTTATTTTTACTGTAACTTATCTACTAATACTTTAAATAAATTATTTACGTTATAATTATTTTCTCTACTACATACTTCATGCGGCAAGCTGAAGACAGGGCGCTATGGCGCTCTTTGGGGGAGGGCTATGTCCAGCAGTGGACTATTATAGCCTGATGATGATGATAATACTTCAAAATCTTATAGTGTGCGGAGTTACTAACTAAACAACACGTACAGTAACAACACGTTCAAATTGGCTCGACCATACAGCTATAATTAGCTTGAAGTATAGGTAAAATAGCTACATTATTGTGAACCCTTTAAATATATAATATCATGGAGCTTTAAGGGTATGTATCGGTATACGTAAATGTAAAATGTATTTCCCTCTGAACATTGTAAGGCAATAGTCTACTCGTACCTATCAATCTCCAGTAGGCCGAGGTACATTATACAAGTACTTTCAAAGACTATAATTTTACTTCTACGTAGTTTAGACAAGCCCATTGACGTCTTCCAAGCACAGTTTTCGATTACCTAACTACCATTAATAATTATTATCTTAGAGGTAATCCTAATACTAGCGATAGTTCAGTGGGGAGGCCAACAGACTGCAATGCAGAGGGTCTCGGGTTCGAACCTACGTCGCGCACCTCTGACTTTCGGAAGTTATATGTTTTTTCGAAACTATGTGCGTATTGATTGACAATTATCGCCTGTTCCGTGCCTTGGAGAGCACGTTAAGCCTTCGGTCCTGGCTGCCATGAACATTTATGGCAGTCATTATTGGGAAGTCAGTGCCCTCTAATATCCTGACACTAGTCTAGCCTTAGGGTATCGTTAGCCTTCGGTTTGCGGAGGTCAGATGGCAGTCGCTCCGTGTAAAAACTGATATCCAGTTAAACCCGGTTAGACTAGAAAGCCGACCCCAAGTGACTTGAGAATAATAAGGGCTAGGGAGAAGAAGGTAATCCTAATAATTTCTTGGGAATAGAAGCTTGAACGCACGGAACCATAAGTAAAATGTTATTTCTGTATTTACCAACGTGTAATAGGTACATATTATATTGCTGGCAGGTATCCTCAAATCCTGCACGAATGGCGTAGTGGTTTCAGGGGTCGCTTCATCACTGCTACCGAGTGTTGTGGGTTTGATCCCCACACGGGACAAACAATGGTGTGTCCCAAAAATAGTTGTCCCTAATACAGGTGTTATTTGTGTCCTTTACTTAAATGATTGGAAAGTCCTCCGCGACTCAGGAATAAAACCTTGTGCAAATAATATTGTCGTTTTTAAAACACAGAACGAAATAAATTATTGGTTATATTTAATACAAAGTACATAATCCTAACTAAAATTATAAAAGCGAAAATTTGTTTGTGTGTTTGTAACGTTTTAACGCCTAAACCACTGAACCGATCATTCTGAAATTTTTCGTATACGTTGTCAGGTGTACAAAAACGAACATAGGCTACTTTTCATCCCGAAAAAAATTACTGTTCCCGAGGAAAACAACAATAACGTTCTTATGATAATAGATGGCGCCACGTGTCTTTCGAATCATGATTGAATGATATTATTACAAGTAGAGTACAACCCGAATTGATTGTCAAATTCTGAATTAACGCGAGCAAAGCCGCGGGCAAAACTAGTACTTATTACAAAGGATATAATAAAAAATACTTTAAGAAAATAATTTATTAATAGCATGTTTTATTAATAATTCAGGTCAATTAATGTTTATATTATGTGTGCGTTCAAAGTTAAATCGTTCTTTTCTTGGCCGGTTGTACAATACTTATATGGTGCTTGCCCTATTTAATAATTTAAGAAAACAACACACATCACAAATTATGTAAAGCAACATCATTCATAAATAATTATCAAATTCAGATTTGCTATTTAAAATATTTGAATAGCAAATCTGATCTCGATGGCGTAGTGGTTAGTGTAACCGACTGCCACGCCTGAGCGGGTTCGATTCCCGCACAAGTCAAACATTTGTGTGCATGAACATGGATGATTGTCTTGGTCTGGGTGTTTCTACGTATAATATTTCTGTATTTACAAAAAAAAAACTATATATGAATGTTTATCCATTGTCTAGTACCCATAGTACAAGCTCTGCTTAGTTTGGGCTAGATGGTGTTGTGTATATGTGGTAGAATATTATATTATATTAATCAAAACGACAACATAACCGAATTCTTCGAACAAAACGCTGTTTTCATAGGTGAAGACTCAATTCAAATCTTAACCATTATCTAAATTACATCGAACTGAACAAAGCTAGCCATACATTGTCCCACACGTAGAACAAACGCAATTAGACAGTTCAAGAGAACAAACAAACAGACGAAACGATAGATATTATCTGTTGCAGTGTTGACAGTGCAAACAAGACGTGATCGGGGTAAGAGTTTACTGGGATAATATTTTTTCAGGATAGTGCCTTCGGGTATTATTGCCTGTTCTTGTTAGGAGACCTGTTAATAGAGTTGTTCTTAGAGTTAATAGTTAGGTATAGAAAGTACACATTTACAAGAACACATTTTGCATTTCTTAGGCGATTTTCTGTGTATTTTACTATAATATTTTTTTTTTTTTTAATAATATTATTAATTTATTTACAGAAATGAGATTGTAGGTTAACATTGACTTAGGCTATTATGTGTTACAGGTATTCATTATACTCGTAGTTGACAGTATGCGTAATCTACAATAAGTTATGGGTAGAGTGCTGTTCTCCTAGATAGGCTACCTAGTAGGCTGTTTATTGTCACTCATAAATTTTTTACAAAATGCTCTTATTTTAGATACATAAGTGAACGGTAAACAAAATATCCATACAAAATAAGAGGTTGTCGTTGACGGCTGTGCTAGTTTGAACTGTGTTCTGTGTATTTTACTATAGCAGATAGGAGTCATTTTTTATGCATGTACATATGTATGTATACACATAAAAATTATACCCAATATTACAATAATCTAACATTATTACCTTCATTGCATCAAAAACCTTATTTCCTTGAATTATGATGCATTTTCATTTATTTCAGTTGTTTAATAAATGGGTGACTATAATTTAATTCGTTTTAATTATATTATTTTAAGGATAAAAAATTACCTATATTAAAAATTACTGGAATTGATTCAGTAGGCGATTTTGAACAAACTACTTTCAGGATGTGCGTTTATTATGTTACATGTTGTATATGTTACAGGCTTACGATTGTATACTGCACGGATGGCACGGATGGTATGAATGGCAAAGTGGTTTAAATTATCGCCACTGCTATCGCCTCGAGTGTCATGAGTACGATCTCCACACGGCAGATAAATTTGTGTAATCCATAAATAGTTGATCTGAATCCCAGAGAACACCCAGACTGTGTGTTCTCTGGGATAGAACCGAAGTATTCCTTTCTTTAAAAATAAGTAATCTATGACATCCAAATTTTGCGATTTAATATACGCAATTTTTTATACCATTATTACGCAACGAGAACAAATTTCATGTACTATTTTAAAAATGCTAAATTACAAAAAAACAACAGTGTCACTTAATTAAGTTCATGGTAATTAAAAGTTCTTGTAACACAACGCAAATTTAATAGAAACATAGCGATTAGAGAATACGTATTTATATAACAATAATATTTCCGTACAATGCAACGATGACAAACGGTCAATAAAAAAATAAACACACATTCAATTCAACCTTTCAACGATTACACAAAAAAGATTCCCCGCTTACCAATTAATTTGGCACATATCACAGTAACAGCTAATATAACAGATGTCCGGACGTTTCTGAACGAAAATGAATCCTGGTGTGGAAAGAACAGTAATCCCTCTCGAACAAGCACTTGTCACTGGAAACCACTCATGCGCATTCGAGTAGTGGAATTGTTTGCGTTGGTGTTAAAGCGATTTTTGCGCTTTACTTTAACAGTTATAATAAATATTAATATATATTTAATCAACATTTACATACAATAAGACTTATTTTTGTAATTTCGTTATAATTATATCTAAAGTTTAGTTTTACTCATATAAATAATTTTATGATTACGACTAAAACATTACGTAAGCAGCTGTCGCCTAAATCTTTACTTATATGTTTTTAAGTGGTCTATGACTCTCCTTAAGGTTTAAACTATATGCATACATATATTAAAAATAAATTAAGTTCTGAAAACGTAATTATTAATTCTACTTCGCCTGAGCCAGATAGTTTGTACTTAGGACTTTGTTGACCCGAATGGTATAATAAAGTATATTGTATCCATCCCTAGTTTTAATTAAAATACAACTTGTGAATTATATAAATTAATCTGACCGAAATATAAGCTATAGAAATGTTGACGAATAAAGCGCTCCCTGCGCTTTACATCAATAATTCGCTAACATGTAATAATGAAGCAATAAACAATTTTTTCGCTCCAAAACATTTTGACAAAAGGTGTCAGATTGACACTTGCGTTAGTGGCAAGTGTAAAAATTGTTGCACAGTGAATGGGGGTGGTTTTATAATTTGTATCAAGACACCATTTTGGTTGCACATATTTTCAATTGAAAATTGGCACAAAGGACAGTTCTGGATGTTGATGGTTGAGTTAACTTTTAAAGAAAATAAAATGATATATTTCGTTTGAAATATTTTGTACTTTGTCGATCCTTTGGTTTGCGTTTGAACGATCATGAAGTATTAACCAACTTGGGAGATGTACTGCAGCCGTGGACTGCAGCAGGCTGATATTTTATGGAATAAAAATAAATTAATATACATACTACCAACTTCTTTGCTAGTGAAATACAGGATATTTTAGAAGATAAAGTCCAAAAACACTGACTTAGACGTTGCAATCAGTAGTACCCAACGGATTTCAGATTTTATTAGGTCAAATCCGATGATTATCAATCGGCTTATTGTATCTAAAAGCAATGAATGTTGGTAAACACAGGCAACTGTGTTTGTTACATGTCAGAAATTTGTCTTTAGCTGTCTATCCTGTGTCTATAGGCTCACGTTTATGCCTCTAGACTCACTACAAGTCTAGTATATCCAATAAACGATAATGAATGATAACTGATTGCTTTAACGATCATCTTCTTATGAATCAATCTTGTGAATTGCGGCTTTACAGCAATTAATTTGAGCGCTTATAATTATGCTCCAAGTCGAGAGGAAAGAGCGATTGCTAAATATTTTAAACAGGTTTTTATGGTCCGATAGTCCCAATGTCTTTACTCGGCTATTGATTATTATAATTGGCACCAAAAACAATAAAAAGAATGTAGTCAGATGTTTTCAATTACCTGACACTGACACGATTTTTGGGACAGAGTTAGTTATGTCTTTTCTTTATAAAAGGCACGGTTCCTGTAGCAGGTATTTCTACATAAAACTTTGGGAGTGCAGCCATGGCTAAAAGCTAGTAAGATTATAAAATGTACCTAGAGATCATCAATTGTGTAGCGTTTAATTTAATGTGATCAGTACCAGGTACTCAGTGCACCTGAAAATATTCTGATAGAGAAAACCTTGGAAATTCATTGAAATTAAACTACTACATACGGATTTTATCGCGTTGTTAATTTGACACTTTATTACAAAATTTTGAAAACTGTTACACTACTATTACTACTAAACTTTACAAATTTTTAAGCTAATTAAATTATTGAAACTATTTAATTAGCTTAAAAATTAGTAAAGTTTGTCGACAGTGTCTACCTGTTTACTTAATCGCTTGCCTCGTACAACATGCACCGATTGCTGTAGTAAGACGAACATCGCCGAGTTAACTGGAAGCGATCTCAGGTTATGAGTCAACTGGGCGATGTATGCCGTAAAGCTTTATAATCATAGATTAGATTAATATTTACAGAAAAGACGATAAAGCATATACATATATGGCAGTTGGTTATACTAACCACTACGTCATCGGCCTCGATGGCGTAGTGGTTAGTGATTTCGATTCCCACACAAGTCAAACATTTGTGTGTATGTACATGGATGTTTGTCTTGGTCTGGGTGTTTTTATGTATAATATGTATGTATTTCCAAAAAAAAAGTATTTATGTATGTTTATCCATTGTCTAGTACCCATAGTACAAGCTCTGCTTAGTTTGGGATAGATGGTGTTGTGTGTATGTGGTAGAATATTATTATTATATAATGCTAATTATAATACAGGATGGATGACGGCAAGTTTACTGACATTCCTCTGTCTACAGAATCGAGGTTTTGTCTGAATGGTCACGGTTGTACAATTAGTAGTGGATTATAGTATCGGGTTGACCTTAGTATAAATATAACCATAACAACTCCAAACCGTCTTTGGGGTACTTGAAATTTCTCTATATGAGAGGATACATTTATTATTAAATGTTAAAATATTTACAAATAAATTGGCATTATTGGGCAGTTCGGCTGCTGACATGACATGTCAGCAGCCAAATATTGCTTTTATAAAGAAAATAAACTAATATGAATAATAATCAAATAATCTAACAAAATAACAAATAATTTGCGAACTTGGAACTAAGTGACTTTTCACCTTGAAGATTCCTTTTTCATAGTCTATTTTACAATAATTGTTTGTGTGGCTCCTTTTAAATAATGATTTACTTGTATTAGAAGCCAGTTCTTTTCCATAGCAAATAGTAATGATTATTAAATTATTGCAATTATTGATGAATGAATCTAATTTACTAAGAATCTTGTTGACTATTAGAAAAAAAACAAGATATCCTTTTCTTATAAGTACAAAGATAATTTTTACCTACAAGATCATGTCATATCTCAGGAACCAACTCTTTGCCCTCAAAGGAACGAACTTATAATTGAATTTCTGTTAACTGCACCCCGCTGACTGTTAACTCTGCTCATAACTTGAACGCTTCTATACGAATCCTTTGTCCAGCAACATTGTATTAGATTATTTCTATTGCTTCTTAAACTGTTATGTGTGCTGGTTATTGTCTTATAAGAATGGTTTTGTTCTTAATGGTATTTTAAAGATAATATTTCAGTTATAGGTACATGTCACATATAATATAATAATAATATTCTACCACATACACGCCATCTAGCCCAAACTAAGCAGAACTTGTACTATGGATACTAGATAATGGATAAACATACATATATACTTTTTTTTTTTTGTAAATACGTACATATTATACATAGAAACACCCAGACCAACAAGAACATCCATTTTCATGCACACAAATGTTTGACTTGTGCGGTAATTAAACCCGCGACCTCAGGCGTGGCAGTCGGTTACACTAACCACTAACATTTTTATTTTTTTAACAATTTTATGAGTGATAGCTAAGGCATTAGGCTCAATACGATTTTCATCTAGCAAGAGAGCGAAGTGCGAAGTGAGTAGTAGGCTTATATTACACTTAATAAAACTTCCAACTATTAGTTGGTAGGTATTTTTTTGCCAAGAACCCTACAATAAAACATAATTTAAAAAAAAGTTTTAAGTTTGCAGAGTAGGTATAATATTCGCAGTTAACGAATCTTTTAGATATACATACATACCTCGTACATAGATTCACGCCTGTTTCCCAGAGGGGTAGGCAGAGACTACGGATTTCCATTTGCTACGATCCTGACACACTTCTCTGGCTTCATTCACTTTCATCACATTCCTCATACACGCCCGTCGGTTCAAGGAGCTCTTAACCTGGCCTTTGTCCAGAACGCCTCCGATCTGATTGAGAAACGTTCGCTTAGGTTTTCCTCTTGCGACTGTTCCATTCACACTAGCCTTATAAACTTTCTAACATTTTTTATCTTTCTTTATTAACTTTCTTTCTTTCTTTTTTTACTTTTTTAGATATATTGACTTCAATACAAGTTAGGTTATAGTAAATATAAAATTATCGCTGACATTTGAATAACCAATGAAGCAACATCAAATTCATAACTAAACGAAATTAAGCTACAGTGAAATTACAAAAAAAAAATATCGTGGAAAATAAATATGATTCACGGTACCTACGCTAGATGGCACTGCATGTCATTTAATACACGTATTTCATTAAGCTACACGTTTGGAACCCTGGTCGAATTCTATTATAAAGTCAGTAAAACTAGCCGTTTTTATCCCTTATTGATTACTTTATGACCAGTGGCATAAGCACCGACATTGAATGCCATGGTTATACAAAATGATTATTTTCATATGTGAGGTACCTCGTGCACACTCGATCACAAAATCTCTTGTAACCAGCCGCTATAAACGCCGCGTGTAGTTGTTGTATAATCATTGGCACCCAGCATCCTCAATATCACACAATTAATATTAACACATCAACACACAACAATTTAATTCAGATGTTCATCACTACGTAAGTTATTGCATTACAAGGGCAATTACATTATGGCATTACAAACATCCATAGATACCGCCAATTCAATCCTTACTTTAAATATATAAATTCGAAAGTAACTCTATCTGTCTATCTGTCTGTTACCTTTTCACGGCTAAACCACTCAACCGATTTAGTTGAAATTTGGTACAGATATAGTTAAAACTTGGGGAAGGACATAAGCTACTTTTTGTACATGTAGGGGGACCACGCGGGCGGAGCCGCGCGCAAAAGCTAGTAACCACTAAACGAACAATCATTCGCCGTCTTCGTTTCATAAAAATAAGAAAGCAATTAATCATACAGTCGTTCAGAAAGGAAAAGCTTTCCGCAAACAAAAACACAAAACATTATTTCCTATATTGATAAAAAGAATATACCAATCGTAAACTAGCACAATAAATCAAAGAGCTAAACTGTATGAATCAAGGATTATCTCAATAAAAATAATAGCGTTACGTTTTGAGAATACGAACAATAAATATACGAGTGTTATCGGCTCCATGCCTTCTTTGTTTTAGGATGTCATTTTTTATGCTTTGCCAATGATAAGTGGTGGATTTATGGGGATGTCTGCAGAGAGGTTAGGAACTGCTTTCGTTTTGTTTCTACTGTTACTTCGGTTTCTGAATCTAGTCGTGTGAGTCAGTGAAGCAGATTTTTCTTTTAACGTATTTGTAGTAAAGCTAAGGCCTTGTTTATCTAGGTTGCACGAATGGCGTAACGGTTTAGGCCGGGACTCCACCAAAGCAGAGATGTGTGCGGTGTGCTGTGTGCTGTGCGAGAAGAGATGTTTTTCAGCAAGCAAGATGGCCGGCCGGCGCGCGCGCGAGGGTGACATCGCTTACTGCACGCCGCTCAGATCTCTCGTCTCCACTGCGCGTCGTCCGCGCACAGCTCACATCTACGCTTCCATCGCGCCATACAAATATTACACATCTCCGCACAGCGTTCTCCACTGAAGCTTAGCGGAGAGGAGATGTGTCAATAACACAATTCTATTGGTTGTTTAAAAACATCTCCTCTCCGCTCGTCTCGTCTCCGCTTTGGTGGAGTCCCGGCCTTAAGTGGTTATCTTGCCATTGATACCGCGCCGTATTGGCTCGATCTCCACATGGAACAAACATTTGGTGTTGTGTGTATGTGATAGAATATTATTATTATTATTATTATTTCCATAATCCACAAATTTTTGTTTCGATTGTATGTAGTTGTTCTTTGAGACCATCGTTTGATTACTTGTAAAGTCCCTTACGACGCAGTAGAAATTAAGAGAGGAATGCTGCCTTTTTAAAATCAAATCATATCATGAAAATAGTATTACGAAAAATAAAGTAAGGCTATACATTAATCTACCAGATAATCAGAGCACCGATAGCTCAGTGGGGAGACCAACAGACTGCAATGCAGAGTGTCTCGGATTCGAAACCACGTCGCGCACCTCTGACGTTCGGAAGTTATATGACTTTTTGAAATTATGTGCGTATTGATTGACAATTGTCGCCTGCTCCGTGCCTCGGAGAGCACGTTAAGCCGTTGGTCCCGGCTGCTATGAACATCTATGGCAGTCGTTATTGGGAGAGTGTCGACACAAAAGATCCCACTGGGTCGAAGTGTCGCCGGTCTGTGACTGGCCCCCGCATAAGATAAGATAAGATACATTAATCTATGTCAGCTTATAAAATTCCGTTATCGTAGCATATGCATACTTGGACTTAGTGGTTCTACAAAAGTCTAGGCGCTTCAGTGATAACACCATATAATTGCTTCGTATTATAAGTTTTAATTTGTGATTTATTGCAGTCAATTCTCTGAGATCGATTTGATTCCTGCATCGAACAAAGAGTTATTTTGGTTTGCCTGTTGGTAAATTTTGAATGGCAGCACAGAATCTAGTAACACAGATAGGTAATCGAGGGTAACAACTGTGCAAAATGTAAGTGTAATACACTTAAGCTTACCTCTTCGGTGGCATATGCCTAAGACTATTTTTTTTTTATACAACTGTATGCACATTGCTACTTTAGATGTACTTACGACCTCAATAGTATCGAGTCAATTGTGCTGAATATTATTTAATATTTTACTTAGTCATATATTTCTGTTTACATGTGTGTATATGTGTATGCTCACACATACTTAATATTTTATTATAAATACTCTCATCATTATCAAATAAATAGGTATTCTGAACAAGTAATCGTAGTTTTCACTACACAAACAAAGTGGCAAACAAGCATACGGCCCACCTGATGGTAAGTGGTCACCGTAGCCTATGGACGTCTGCAACACCAGAGGCATCACTAGCACGTTGGCGTTAGCGACCCTTTAGGAAAGGAAGTGGGAAGGAGAAGGAGCGGGAATGGGGGAAAGGGGGTGATTGGGCCTCCGGCACTCTCACTCACCGAACGAAACACAATAGTAGGAATACTGATATTTCTCGTCGATATTCTGTGAGAAGGTAGTCCTTCCCCGGTCGAGCCGGCCCATTCATGCTGAAATCAGCGAGGCTCTACTATGTAGTATATGTATGTGTACAATGTAGGTACATCATTTATTTTATAACTTTACTAGTCTCTGCATTTATAACATGCCAGGTGTGTGATTATTTATATCATCGTCATCTCATCATATTATTCCATTTTATAACAGTCCTCTAAAATAGCTGTTCTCATTAGCCAATTAGCCTTTGAATTGCAATACATCACACCGCAAATGCCTGCACGTATAACCATGATTTAGATGGCATCTATGAAACTTATCGCGGGTGCCACCACTATTGGCTACATAAATCATCGCGTCAGCTTTGCGGTCTGATCAACATGCAAATACCTGAATATGGAGTGTTGGAGGATTAATTTGATGAAGGTGCTGTGTTTAGTATAAGTTCTGATAGAGCTAGGTGATTTATTACTTATAAGTTCTATTGAAGGATATGATTAAGGAGAAAAAATAATTTAAATAAATTAAAATGAATACAGTGGTACTTATATTAGACTAGTTTTCACCCGCAGCTTCGCTCGCGTAAATGTAGGTTAGGTTAGGTTAGGTTTGCAATACCATCAGGTGCCTACCTACCTCCGTCGAAACGACGGGTCGTACTTGACGGCGAGGGCCGTCGTATACCCGGGTTCGAGCGGGTGATCTCGGCGAGAGATGTCGTGCGGTGTTCCACAGGGTTCGGTTCTCGGCCCGCTCCTGTGGAACATCGGATACGACTGGGTGCTGCGCGGTGTGCTCCTGCCCAACGTAAGCGTAGTTTGCTATGCAGACGATACGCTCGTCCTCGCTCGGGGAGCGACGCATCGGCAGGCGGCTGTCCTGGCGACGGCAGGAGTCGCGCATGTCGTGGGTAAGATCCGGCGGTTGGGCCTCGAGGTGGCGCTGCACAAATCCGAGGCTCTGTTCTTCTAAGGGCCTCGGAACGCGCCACCAGAGGGATTCCACATCGTGGTGGGAGGCGTCCGCATCGGCGTCGAGAAATCGATGAGGTATCTGGGCCTCGTCCTCGATGGCCGTTGGGCCTTCGGAGAACATTTCCGAAGGTTGGTCCCCAAATTGATGGGTGCAGCCGCAGGGTTGTCGTGGCTGCTACCCAATCTGGGGGGACCAAGCGCCTCATGCAGGAGGCTCTTCATGGGGGTCGTGCGGGCGATGGCCCTATGCGGGAGCCCCATCTGGGGGCATAACCTGACGGCCCGTAACGCCGCCCTGCTGCGGAGGCCGCAGCGGGTGATGGCCGTCAGGGTTGCGAGAGGGTACCGCACGATCTCCTTTGAAGCGGCAAGCGTCCTGGCCGGATCACCGCCATGGTACCTGGAAGCCAGACTTCTCGCGTCGCTCTACCGGTGGCGCGGGGAGGCTCTGGAGCGGGGCTATCGGCCGTTGCCGAGAGAGGTAGAAGCGCGGCGGTCGGAGCTCCACGACGTCCCAAGGGCGGACTGGGGGGAACGACTTGCGCGACCGAGTGCCGGGCACGCCGCAATAGCGGCGGTAAGTCCGATTTTGGAGGAGTGGCTGGAGCGGCACCATGGCGCCCCGACCTTCCGGCTGACGCAGGTCCTCACCGGGCATGGATGCTTAGGGAGGTACTTGTGTCGTATAGGCCGAGAGGAGACGTCCTGTTGTCACCACTGCGATGACGGCCCCGAGGACACGGCGCTGCACACACTCGTGGAGTGCCCAGCTTGGGAGGAGCAGCGCCGGTCGTTAACCGGGGCACTGGGTGTCCAAGTCCTCTCGCTGCCGGAAATGGTTCTGTCCATGGTCCGGAGCGAGGGTGCATGGGAGGCCGCCGTCGCCTTCTGCGAGGCAGTGATGTACGCGAAGGAGGCGGCGGAACGGGAGAGGGAGCTGGTCTCTCCCCACCCAAACCGCAGGAGACGTCCTGGGCGCCGCCGTAGGGCGCTCGCAGACCTCCGGCCACCCTAAGGGGCGGCCTGCGGGCGGTGGTCTTGGGCAGTCTGCTGCCCGAGCAGCACAGGCCCGAGGGAGAGGCGTAGCGCCCCGCGCTCCCCCCTTAGTGGAGGGGAGGGCTGTACCATCTGGTCCTCCCCAAATAGCTGGGGTCCGCCTAGTGTGGCGGGCCAAGACCTGTCCGTGTCGCGGTGAATGCTAGCGCGAATCCCGTGGCACCGACATTAGGTACCGGGTAATTTCGTCAGGGGTTTAGTGGGTATGGGGCCGGCCTCTCTGGCTCGAGTCCCACACACCCGCGCCTTGCCCGGGCGCGGACGGTGCGTAAACGCATTCCCCTGAAGTTAAAAAAAAAATAAAAAAAGTTTAGGTTTGCAACAGTTCTTTTTCTGGATGAAAGGTACCCTATGTCCTATTCTGTACCCCTGACAACGTGTATGTAAAATTTTATGTTGATCGGTTGAGTAGTTAAGGCGTGAAAGCGTAACAAACAAACAAACAAACAAACTCATTTTCGCATTTATAATATTAGTAAGGATTTGTAGCAGCGATAGCATATTGGGAAACTGTTGGACTGCCACGTAGAGTCCCGAGTTCGATTTCGAGCCGCGCATCTCTGACTTTTCGAAGTTATGTGCGTTTTAAACGAGATGGGTGTAAAAACCCAGGATTCAACCTTTTCGTCTTTGTGACCTTGTGATTCCTATATCTCGGGGGTCTTTTGATCCGCTGTCACAGAGCCCATATTCAAACTCGACCGAGGTATGACCCCAAGGTGTCTGCACACCAAGTTACAGGTCAATCGATTTTGTGGTTCCCGAGCTATGCCTGTCACTAACAGACAGATACACAGACCCACAAAATGTTTTCATTAACCTCTTCGAAGATATAATTAATAATTAATTATCGCGTGCATTAACGGTAAAGGAAAACATCGTGAGAAATCCTGCATGTTTAAGAATTCTCCACAATGTTCTCGAAAATATTTGAAATCTGCCAACCCACACTGGGCCAGCGTGATGGACTATGGCCTAACCCTTTTCACATTAAAAAGAGACTCGTGCCTAACAGTGTGACAGTTAAATACAGTTTTGATTTTATTACACTATGGTTACCTGATAAAATTTAATGTCGCGATTTACAACGTCTTATCTATTGATGTTTACACTTTCCCCGACATTTCGACTTCCTTTACAGCAAACATGGTCACGACCTAAAATTACGCCGTCTCAATCTAATCTAGTGCTAACTCTTCTCCCTAGCCTTTATTATTCCCAAGTCACTTGGGGTCGCCTTTCTAGTCTAACCGGATTTGACTGGATATCAGTTTTTACACGGAGTGACTGCCATCTGACCTCCGCAACCCGAAGGCTAACGATACCCTAAGGCTAGAACAGTGTTAGGATATTAGAGGGCACTGACTTCCCAATAACGACTGCCATAAATGATCATGGCAGCCGTGACCGACCGCTTATCGTGCTCTCCGAGGCACGGAGCAGGCGATAATTATCAATCAATACGCACATAATTTCGAAAAGTCATATAACTTCGGAAAAGCAAAGATGCGCGACGTGGGTTCGAACCCGAGACCCTCTGTATTGCAGTCTGTTGGTCTCCCCACTGAGCTATCGCTGCTGTTCCTTTTATGATGTTTTTTATGAAGTCGTTGTAATCTAAATCCAAGTATTTCTTAATGCTATAAGAAATACTTGGACTGACTTCCCTTACTATTTATCACACTATATAACATCAGAAAATAAAAATAAACACTCTTATTGCAATCCTTAAATACCTGTACTGACACGAAATTACAGCAACCATCTTTACTACGGACCAAAGAATGCATTCGTGACAGATCTCCTGAGAGCTATTTCAATTAGACACATTTGTCTTGTGATGCGACACGGTGGACATTTGAGTTTAATTAAAACGGTATATTGCTAAATAGGTATTACCTTTATTCTACAACATTACATTGTCAAAAATCACTTTCTTTTGTATATTGCTTAGATAACGTTGTAGGTTGTGAATACGACTGCTGTACAATCGGTCAAAAATGTGGTCTACCACTATACGGTTAAGGTTCATTTAAAATTCATGAAACAATAAGGTCGATTTCGATTATTTTTTTAATTCTTATTTTCTTTGGGAGCTGTTAGCCACACACGGCCATGTCAGCTCCATCATACCCTAAACTTAATAACTATTCATATTCTACCTTAATTCAACCTCATCTATTATCTTATAAACTAACATAACTGCTTTAGACAGGGGCTCGGCTAAAATACTAATGAAGGCACCAACATCCATCATACGTATTTCAAAAGATTGAAGCATTATATTTCTTAGCTCCTGGGTTCTGACGCACTCCACCAACAGGTGATGAACATCGTGATTTCGATAATAATATCGAAATTGACCTTATTGTTTCATGAATTTCAAATGACAGTGAACATTGCTCTCTTTATCATCTCATTTACGTTATGCCATGTGTCAAGTTTGAATTATCACAGCTAACAACAACTCACCTCCTTTACTCACCTTCGTTAGAAAACTTAACCTTAGCAGCATCGATGAAATATACCATAGATGCACGATCGTCGCTCGAAAAACGGCCCCAAAAAAACTGTGCATAAATCAGTCGTATGCGCTATATTATGCACCTGTCCCACTTACTCTTGCGTGCGCTGCCCGTAAGCGAGAGCGAATCGACACCACTACTACGGTGGAGACCGTACCACATACTTAGTACGCTTGCGTATCGCGAGTAACACACTTAGGACGCTTTACATTGACGCGTTTTAACTAAACTATTACAAAATGTTTCTCAGTGGGCGTTCAATGGTTATTCCGGTCTATTTCCTGGATTGCATAGTAAATGCAGACACTTACAAGGAAGTAATACTGGTCAGTGCCACATATTGATGCGGTTTTTGTATGAGAATGTGCATCTATGGTATATTTGATCGAAGCTTAGCAGTAATAAGATCTCACCGAAACTTTTGTCAAAACTGGTAGACCACTTTCTTGGCCTACTGTACATGAGGTCGTAGCTTAGATTTGGAAAGTGATATTGGGATATTTCTCAAGAAATTTTAGTGACGTCACTGATTCTGGATCTTGGCCCGATATATTGCAGGCTCGCTTCTATTAAGTGGTACCTAAAAGCCCATTTAGCGAAATGTGAATATAGTACACGTCTGCTTTCCATTTCGTGAAGCTGTGTGAATGTACGATCTATTATTAAGTGAAGTTTTTTCCGCGGCTTCATTTACATAAATTCAACGAGAACGGATTAAAAGGTTTCTAGTTCGTTAATCCAATACAAGACCTATTTGTGAGCCATTTTTCATCCAAATCTGTTACAACAATTCACTTATCAACAAGCAACAAATATCTAAAGTTCCAAATATCTTGCTTTAATTTGGTATTTATCATATCAGTAGAATTCCCATGAGTTGAGTACCTATGTACAATTTAGTAAATATTTTATTTTATGAGTAGGTACTAATAATAATACATTTTTGCGGTAGCCCGCCGGAGGCTAGTAACAATTGTTTTTCAATTATGTCTGAATTTCTAACATTCAGAACATTGGATTCGCCACGCCGAAAGCAGAAACCTCCACTCTTAAAATTTTCAGATGCTTTTGCGATAGAAAAACACACAACATGAACATTCATTTTCTTGTGGAGGCACCACAAAAATATGACTGTTCAATTCAAAAGTATTTGTTTTAATCTCATTTATTTCATTTAAATACATAAATAACAATATATAAAGTTGATATATAATATTGTTATGTATTTTACCATTTCAAACCGAAAATACAAATATTCCATAATTTCTTAGAATTAATAAAAATGCCTACAGTTTCTTACAAAGAATTCATTATAGCTTATTACAACAACAAAGTAGGTATAATGCAATAATTATAAAATAAAACCACAAAGTAGGTATAATCGTAATATGTTCCACACATTATTACAAAAATACCTCCACTAAAACCTCTATTTAGATTGATACTCCTTAATAGAAGTAAATTATACCAACACAATCATACCTTAGCTTAAATAAAAAAAAAGAACTAATACAACACATGCCTGTAACCGCAGAGAGGTGACTCATCGCGGTACTACACGATTAGTGATGCGACATGCACTATTAATTATTTATTATCGGTTTTTTGCAAATACCGGTAAACGGGCAACGTTAGTCGGTTCGTGCGAGATATGAATCAATTAAAAAACGAGGGTGTTTTGTTTTAATTGGTTGGGTATTGTGTATTTGATAAGTATGCTCACTATTTTATAGAAGCATTAGTTAAATAGTAGAAAAGAAAATAGCATATATAAAATTAATTAATTTTCTATTTTTACACAAAAGTTTCATTACTTTGTGTATGTTATCTTTATTTTCCCATTGTCGTGGAACTTTGTAATTGGCTTAGCGTTACTCTGAAGGTAATTAGTAATGCATATTTGTAAGAAAGCTGTAGTTTCCTTAAAATAAATAAATATCATAGTTTATTTCGTAAAGTTGTTCTTTAGTCAAAAGATAATTTAAGCTAAGTGATTAAAATAAATAAAAAAACTAATAACAAATTAATAAATTGAATACGATAGATACTGATACAGGCGTGAATCTATGTATGTTTTTATGTATACTGATAGATTTAAAATAGCCTCAAGTCCAATTTTTTGTTATTTTATACGTAATATAATAGAAAATTTTATGAAGAAACAACATCAAAATTGATTGCAATAATCAGGGATTCATCATTATTTTAAGGTTAAGTCACAATTTGTATCATGCAACCTATTTTTATCATTTGACAATTACCTAAACCTACTTAATTATTAATGTTGGTGACAGCTATTTCATTAAAATAATGAATTGCCTGATTATGCCAATGCTGATTCATGTATGAAGTGCCGACATGCTATATTATGCTATTAACTGGAAAACGTCTTAATCAATAGGTTAGTTAACGTTTGATACAGGTAATAAAATTATAGCTTTTATTGACCTATAATTTGAAAACAATTTCTTAAGAAAATGCTGTCTTTTACCTAATACTCCCATTTTTTATTACGAAGATAATAGTGTAACTGCCATTGTCATCATATACGGTATATAATTATTGAAAATATTCACGAATTAAAGTATTAGCGTGTCAAACAGGGAAGTAAGTATTATTTCCCTTAATTATTGGTTAGTTCAAAGGACAAAGGGGAAACAGGGAATATTATTTTATTGCAAATTATTTATTTTCTAATTGTTGAGCACGTTACGTACTGGTTGAAAGAAATAGGTGTCTGTTGCGTATTTTATTAATGGCAAGAACAGAGAAGTGCCAGTGGCTTATGTTTTAAAATACAATATAAAATAACGAGTTATTTTTGCTGTTTGTTAAATTTATATGTCTTCTATAGTTCTTTATTACTATATACACTTTACTTTAGTCACAGGTTTTCATTATTGCAGACTAATTTTATGCATGTGACGCGTCATTTATTTTTTTATCGGACACGATCTCTCTCCCATTAGGAACTGCATCTTAAAAACACGACACTTTAGACACAACACTTACTTTAGACATGACACATACAACAACAACATTTGATTTTAAAAAGTTTAGTTCGAGAATAAATAATCAATGAAGTATAATTAATTACTATCGACATATCGAAATGAGGAACATCACTAACGTTAAAGGGTGACCGTCGGCGTGTCGCCGCGGTAACGAGGGCGTTACAAGCGATAGGGTTGTCACTAGTGAATGTAATATTCTGTAATAATAATATCATCTTTCTTAATTATTATATAAATTAAGAAATGATTTCGGTAGATATACGATAGAGAAACTCTAATATTTTAATGTCTTCAAAAGTTTATGTAATTATTATCCGGTGGCGGACTGAAATTCGATCCTACGTAATACGATTCAATAATAATAATTATGTAATACCTATGAAATTTCTGTTTCTATAATCCATTATACAAACAGCAATGTCATATCATAATAATAATCCATGCAGTGCAATATTATTAAGACTATTCACAAAAAGAAAGGCGTTCAATATAACTCATGAATTGAGATATTGATAAATACGGCATTTTAATAGAAAACGACCTAATAATACGTTTTGAAGCAGATAGCCCAATGGATAATGCAGCGGACTTGCGATTGAGGTGTCGTGGTTCTTAACTGATATTGTCCTATCTTTTCCACTACTTTTGAACCATCTTACAAGTATTTTAGTTTAGCTGAATTAATTTGCAGCCCAAATTGCTAGTCATCTTTAAAAACTAAATAAATTATTGATAAGATTTTGCCATTTGCCATCATTTGCTAGCCACTGACGTCGCGATTTGTGTGATTCACAAATAGTTGTCCCGAGTCTAGGCATTCTTTTTATCCGTTGTTAGAATATTTGTAAAGTCCCCTAGCGAAAAAGGATTCCTAGTGCGGGAATAGCCTTTATTTAAAAAAAACCACAAAAACTTACTTTCATACAATTAATCCTAATCCTAATCCTAACTTCTTAATCCTAATCCTAACTAATATTATAAAAGCTAAAATGAGTTTGTTTGTTTGTTACCTTTTCACGCCTAAACTAATGAACCGATCATCCTGAAAATTTGCATATACGTTGTCCGGTGTACAGAAACGGACATATTATAAGCTACCTTTCATCCCGAAAAAAAATAGTGTATCTGAGGAAAACAGCAATAACATTTTTATGATAATAGATGGCGGCACGTGTCTTTCTAATCATTATTGAATTATATTATTACAAGCAGAGTACGACTCAAATTGATTGTCAAATTCTAAATTAACGCGAGCGAAGCCGCGGGCAAAAGCTAGTAGTGTATAAACTTTTAATAAAATTGCAATACTTACACATTAGAAACACTAATATCCCTGAGACAACCCTAAAGCGGGGGATGGGGTGGCAGAAATATGCGCTTAGGGGAGCACTATATTGTCCACGACGATATATCAACGTTGAATATCAATGCGCGGACATCCATCGTATTCCTGGCCTCGTTGGGCATAATTCTGTTATTGTGGCCATTTTTATTCTTGATCACGTGATTATGAAGATCAATGGGTGGATGTTGGTAGTGAATGAGAGAATTGAGTTGTTTGGCGATGCTTTTTTGTGATGTAGTAGTTGATATATATAGATGTAGCAGATGATGCATGATAGAGATTGTGTGTTGTTTACAAACAATCAAATTATATAAGAGTAGCTCAATTTTCCCGCTGCGTGCAATTTTGGTCAACTATCTTAAATAAATCACGTCAATACATTTCCGTGTTGCTGCCTTAAATAATAATAAGCCAATAAGCACACATTTCAAATTATTACTAAGCATATGGAAGATATTGCAACATTACTATCAAACTTTTATAATAATAATAATATTATATCACATACACACAACACCATCTAGCCCAAACTAAGCAAAGCTTGTACTATGGGTACTAGACAATGGATAAACATACATATATACTTTTTTTTTTGTAAATACATACATATTATACATAGAAACACCCAGACCAAGACAAACATCCATGTTCATGCACACGAATGTTTGACTTGTGCGGGAATCGAACCCGCGACCTCAGGCGTGGCAGTCGGTTACACTAACCACTACGCCAACAAGGCATTTTAAAAGAATCATTTTTATAAGTGCATATATATTAAAATAATTATCCAATTACGAGAAATTTGTAGTGAACTATGAGTAATCCGTTGTAGGGCTAAAATAATAACCACTTTTTCGATTATAATCGCCTACCAGAGATAGATAGTTGACGTAAATTCTGCTAATTTCTATTAGAACCTAAATTAAACTCACTAACCCCTGTGACGTTCATAAGTGTTACTTTGTGACCTAAGTGAATAAATTATTTTTGACTTTGACTTTGACTTACAATCTTATTTTCTTTTGCTATGTATAAAATACAAATCATGCACTGGTTTAAAGCCCTGTGTAGCAGGGGCCTTAACAAACTTACAGTTGACGGACAAAAAGTACTTACACCCATTCCTATACTTATAAATAATTGGTGGGATACGAGGCCACAACATTTAACACGGGAGCACCGGCGAGCCGAAAGCTTGAACTCTGCGTCTTCCATGCAGAATCACCAAGATAGGTTATTAAGAATGAGCCTTTGGCCTGGTAACGAATGACGAATGCACTAAAGTTATCATATTAGGAATTGCGGGGCAAGACGGGCAAAGTACGTACCGACTAATCACATGAGTGGTTTAAGACACTTCGTAGACATCGCCAAATCAAATTGAATAAGCCGAAGTATATGATGGAGAAATAATTATTGTGATGCAAATTAGTCGGGTCAATAAGCCGAATTAATTGACTGACAAAACAATTATCTCCTATGAGCTATCTAATAGAGAACTTCAAATCAACTGGATTGTGTTTGAGTTGGTGTAGTGTATATTACACAGTATTTAACATGCAAAAATCTATAACAAATTTGATCTTCTTAATAATTAGTAATGTTATCGTCCAATTTTTTGCTAGTTTTTGGTGGATGCAACTATTGTAGTTTTGCATTATAACTAAGTACAAAGTTCACGAGATGGTAAGCAGTTACTGTAGCCTATAAGCTCTTGCAACACCAAGAGTATTACAGGCGCATTTCAAACCCTTAGAACTAGATGTGTCGCTAGCGCAGGTGGCAACAAATGTCCCGAAGATCGATTTAGATGAGCGATTTCTTAAGGCGCTTGGATACTGTAATATCATTACAACGACAGCTATATACGTCCACCAGATAGTAAGTGTTTACCGTAGTCTATACGCAGTTAGCTATGTACATCAGCAGCAGAATTTGAGCATTGCAAACCTTTAAAAATAGTGATAAACATTATAAAAGCCTCCTGATGACAGTCATAATTTCTGAAGGAATCGAAATTGTATTCATCATGGGAATATAATACAACGTTATTTGACTGTGATATTCTTAGACAAACAGCGTTTGCGGTTTGAATAAGACCTCAAGCTGAAGAGTGTAATGCTAGATCACAAACAGAAAATAATTTTAATATTCCCTGTTTAATTCTCAGGCCAAAATAATTTCCATAGTTTATTACACATTGTCATATCTATACATATTTCGTTATAAACCAAACAAATAACTAATCTAAATTAGATTCTGTTATCTACGATCTTTTTCTTTTATATCTAATACACCTGTGTTTGATCTTCACATATAAATAATACCTTTTTTTGACTGAAATTACATTTATTTGAAGGTGAAAGGTGATCAGATAAATTTCTATCACGAGATGTCAAAGTTCAAAGTGGGGTAAGCAATCAGGTTAAAATGGAGCTCTATATAATTGTTTTAAAATCTGTATTGCGAACGGTTATTTAAAAAAGCTTTACTGACTTGGTGACACGGAGGTAGTGAACGTAGAGTTCACTGCCACTGTCACTATCACTGCTGTGCATGAGCCAGTTTAAGGTTTGATTCTTTTTATACAACTAAGGTGGCAATCAAGCATACGGCCCACCTGATGGTAAATGGTCACCGTAGCCTATGGACGCCTGCAACACCAGAGGCATCACTAGCGCGTTGCCGACCCTTTAGGAAAAGAAGTGGGAAGGAGAAGGAGCGGGATGAGGGAAAGGGGGTGATTGGGCCTCCGGCACTCTCACTCACCGATCGAAACACAACAGTAAGAATACTGCTATTTCACGTCGATATTCTATGAGAGAGAAGTCCTTTCCCGGTTGAGCCTGTGGGTAGAGGTATATACCACGCGGGTTTCGCTCAGGTATTTAGTATCAAGTTCCGCGGCTAGAGTGACCTAAGCTGACGCTGCCGCTGTGGGTAGTAGTGCCTGCCGCGTGGGTTTCGCTCAGGTATTTAGTATCAACTCTACCCACAAGGATAGCGAAATCCGCTTTGGTGTGAACGGTAATATTACCGCATACCCACTCGGTTTCCTCTACCGCAGACGCTAGCGAATACCGCTTAAACAGACCTTAACGCAGCGGACGGCCTTACACTGAGAATAATCACCGTGCCCAGTATTGAGACAGTTTATATACAAGGCTTATATTATTATAAGGTTTTTACTAAACACATTTTATATGTAACGGTACACAGTACAAAATCAGCTATTTGTATATCAATTGATTCGTACTCAAATTTCTTTCTTTTTTGCTCAACATACAAATAAAGATGACACAAACCAGCCAAAGACATATATGTAACCGTTACTTCGACGCCCGGTCTACAAACAATACCAGTTTTAATAAATAACATAAATATAAGCACTTATGCGTAACTAAATGCAAAAACTAATTGCCAATTTTGTCATCATTCCCTTACATCGAATGCGCATTATAGACATCGTACAAGCGATTCTCATCATAAAAAAATATTTAGACATGCTACAGACAATGTAAAAATATTTATTGCTATTTTGGACACCCATTTGTTAACACTACTATCTATCTCCTTTTAAATAAAAGGTATAAAGGATAGACTACAACTGACCCCTTTTCTTTCAAAGGGTTAAATAAACATATGTAATCTGCTTTATTTATGGTCAATTATGTCCTACAAACGGACCTTCTGAATTATGGGATATTAGACACATTACTGTTTTCTATGGGCAGTTTTGTATTTAGTTGTCTTCGTCTATTTTGTTTTGATGGAGACGCTTAGAGATTTTTGTTGGAAATTTTACTGTACAATAATTATATGTATTGTATATGTATTAAATATATATATTATGGCTTTTTGCTTTTATTATTGAAATTATAATTTGGTTCTCCATATTTAGGTATTATAATGGACAGTAATTTTATACATGGTGCATGCTTACACAAATATTGATCATTATAATGTTTGTTTGCTGTTTTAGCAAATTAATCAGAATATATTTTATTTTATTAATCTCAAGAGTTATCAAAATATCATCGACTCAAATCTCTCCATGCATATTAAAAATATAAAGAGAATCATACTATAAAAAAAAATAATGCAGTCTACTCAACACCTTTTCACCCAATAACATCTTAGTAAAAATTTGTCCCTATAACTCAACAACATTGTCAAAAAATAAAGGTGGCAAGCAAAAGCGACCATGTCGCATTTTATAGGACTAGCTTGGAGGTCATAAATTCTATAGTTTATGACCTAGAATTAATGCACCAACCTCATTACTCGCCATTCTTACATTCAGTTCTTCATGGGGTGTTTGTATGGGTCAAGAAAGAGTTACGGGTGTGAATAGCATAGGGGAACTTAAAAGGGCTCTGTTTTTGTTCAATGGGATTAAGATTTCAGGTACTTTGGCATGGGGAGACACACAGGTAGACAAGAAGATTTGAATGGTTGGCATTGTTAATTAATTAGGAGCAATGTTGAGTTTCTGCTTTGTCAATCATAAATATGAACCGTCTACTGACAACAAAGACCTTTCATTGAGCATATACGTTTGAACTAAACCCATTACCGCATAAGTTTCGTATTTTGAAAGTGGATATTTCAATAAACATGAACTTATTTAATTATAAAATAAATCTTACTGTTCTCCTAGAAATAGTTGTGTCATTGATTGTGCACTACTAGATATTTTAAGTTCTAAAAAAATGTTTCAATATTTTTAAACTACTGATCAGATATTACAGCTGCTTGCCGTTATTGCAACAAAATAAGTACGTCACAGCCCAAAATTCATTAAAACCAGTGTGTAACACTTCATACATTGTACACTCACATCAATAGAACCGGTTATTTAACAACAAAACGCAACTATCTATTGAAGAGATCACGCTTATTGCCCTGTTTAATAAACATTGCAACAATGTTGATTATAGCCCAAAACTTGTTTTAGATCCTTTTCAGGTTAACCCCTAGCAAGTGACAAACGTGCAAAAAATCAAAACACAATGAAAGACAACCAGAAGTAGAGTTTAATATCCTTGTTATTATAGTAGCACTTGAATCAGTTACATTTTTAATGGACGATAAATGTGTTAAAGCTATAGTACTCGATGAGAAAGTTATTAATTTGGACAAATTTTTAATACGTAACGACAATGTTGATTGGTTTTATGATGGTGAGAAATTCTGCTGTATAAGTTTTAGTTACTGGATTAGCTTGTTTGATTTTCATGAGTTAGTACTTATGGACGTGTCGTTGTTATTATGGTAAGTGTAATAAAAATAATCTTTCTAAGACTACTAAGAAATAAAATAACTTGTTAAGGTTGTTTTACAAGATAGTTATGCTGAATATGTCGTTCGTACATTATTGAATGGATATAATCAGTACAATATATAGATAAACACATATATAATAAAACTTGTACACTTGATAATAAGTTAAGAATATTATGATTTAACGGACAAATTACTTAACGGCCAACTATTAAGGTATGAATAATACTTTATTTTCATAGATCTATTAATATATGTTAACTAACAAACACTTTATCTCTTACTGTTGACTAGTTAATATAAGTATATATATAGAACTTATAATCTTTGCAAACTACGTATCCCTTTACACAAATGGAACGCAAAAAATAGGGTCAACGTCAACATTAAATGATTGCCATCATTATGAAAAAGACCCGTTATAGCCATCAGATATCATATTACACGTTCCGCTAAACATTAAATGATATTTTAACACAGTAGAACAATGATTTCACATCATTAACACTGAAATGGTCAAATAATGACCATGAATAAATAATACACTGAGATAAGGGTCTCAGACAAAAGGACCCTAAAGGAGTCCCACAAGGAGAATACTTGGACCACTATTATATTAATTATACGTGACGGAACTGTATCACAATATGGCTTTAAATTGATGCATTTTATTGTGATACTCTCTAATGATTGTCATTTCGAATTGAAAGGAATTGTCATTGAGTTTTTTTGAGAAATGAGGTCTTGAGGGGATGCTTTTGTAGGTCATTTAATATGATTATTAATCGTGTCATAATAGATGGCACACAAAAGTATTACAAGCAAGCGACTGCTTGTGTAGAGTTTATATCATGAGCAATGAGATAATCCAAATAAAATAAAAAAATAAATATATTTACATGCTTACATGACAAATCTGCCGAAAGTAAATACAATAAGATGTTTTATGTCGTACTGGCTTATGCGCGCGGCTCCGCCCGCGTGGTACCTGCATCAATAAATAGTAGGCTATATCCTTTACCGGGTTTTAAACTATATCTGTACCAAATTTTATCTAAAGCGGTTGAGTAGTTTAGCCGTGAAAAGGTAACAGACGGACAGAGTTACTTTCGAATTTATTATATTAAGTAAGAAAGTAAGGATTATATGCTAACTTAACAACTCAATCTCACGTACGCTAATACAACTACTCAATCGAACATCGTAATATATTTTACAAAAAAAATAAACTGAGATTTATGATAGGTATTCAATTTTCAGTGTTTAAAACTTCTGAAGCTAGGGCAACCACTACGTGCCTAAAAAATATGTTTCATACTTAACCAAACATCAAAACTGTCATACAATAGACATAATGTAAACAATATCACACACAATACGGAAGAAGTAAATATCACAACGAAGACTATACAAAATGCAAACACACTTAAAATCACTTTTTTACAACATTTGTAAATAAATGTTTGTAAATAGTTCTGTTGTGGTAGATTAATGACCGCATTAAACAATTCGATCCTGAGAATTTGTCAGCTATAGAAAGTCATCTGTCATGTGTTCTAAATACATCAAAAGATAACCATGACAGAGAGAATCAAGATGACTCACAATCACGATAATTTTAATCCCTTAGACTATGACCCTGTGAAGCGAGCATTTTTTAGACCCACGACAAAAGGCGAACGCCATCAGTTCACAGGTCATAATGTATTCAAAATATGCATTGTGTGTGGTACCTTTTCAAAGGTATTTAAACAATGATTTTGAAGCATCCTTTTGTGAGGACAAAACATATTGGTCCCTTTTCAATAAAGAAGCGATGGACAATAATTTTGAAACGGATCATTAAGTTGATAAGATCGGTGTTGTAATTAAGTTTTTTGGTGAGTTAATGTTTGATGATTATTTAATTCTCATGGGATTACTATGAGTTGCGTTGTTTAGTAACTGTCTCGGTATAAGATCAGCTATGTTCTGCCAACCTCAAGATATAAACTCTCACATTTCAGATCGATTAACATTAAGCACTAGAATGAGCGATAATTAATTATTTATTTTGCTGCTATCTCTTAGAAAACACGATCGAACACAAAAATTCAGCGTGACAATCTAATAGTCTTTATATAAGAGTTATGTAAAGGATGTTTTCCTTAAATGAATATCTGTTAATAATATTTAACGTTTAAAATAAGTACTTTAGTAAAAGTAAATACTCATACATAAGATGAAATATATATTTTTTTCATAATAAACTGCTTTACCTTTTGTTAAACAATCGATATGTGGCTAGAACATGGGAAAACGGATAAAAATAACACTAAATCTTACAACTATTATCCGTAGTTAATATGACATTTAAATTTTTGTGCTTTGCCTAATTTTAACGGTCAAAAAGCAGATTGAAATACATACACGTGTTTCCTTTTAAAATTCAGTATTAACCTCAATCTAAGACCATTCACATAAGTATTTTATTCATTCTGTTCCCAAAGTACAAACAAATATTGCAAATCTCACAAGCTTCTGTATTTTCTGTGGTTAACAAATAAATTAACTGATTACAATTTTGGTTTCAGGTTGAGCCCAACATGCACGCTACATACTCATCTCGCTTCAGTAGCAGAAGAATGAAGGAAATTATTTAATATCTTATAAACGTACAAGATACAAACAGTCATCAACTTTTATATGCACACATCCACCTTAACAGCCAGTCTTAAGGAAGCAAGATTTTCTCCTTTTACCATTTTCTCCTTATTTTCTTAGCCGTAATATCGCTGGTCAGCTAACCGTGCTGGACAATGGGAGCCACTATCTGCCGTACACTGCCGTATACAACCGTATATAGCCTTATTCACGTACATTACGACAGTTCTTACGTACACTATTTGTTTCATCCCCATACGAGCAATACGGTGCCTTGAAAAGAATATTATTTATGGGAAGAGGAGAATAGGGATGGAGAGATACTCGAGTTGGTTCGTCATATAACGGTTATACTCGCCTTATATAAAAGCTTCCTTTTATTTCGAAGCAAGGTACATTTTAAAATGAGATTGTATTATTCTTATTTTAAACAATCATAATCACAAAAATAATTAACTTTACTTGAAAATCTACTTATTAATTTAAATCAAAATTCTTTAATCATTTTAACTATTGGACGGCCAGGCGTGAAGACTGGAGAGTGGCGCCAACTATGTATACCTATGTTATATACCTATGTCCTGCAGTTAGTTATATCAGGTTGTGGAATATGAAGGTGATAAACTAAAAGGTTATAGCTGCTTGCACAGATGATAATAGTATGAATTTAATTAAGTTGACTTGAAATGTATGACTAATTATTGAATACGATAATACTCGAATAAACTAGCGAGAACTTGCCTGAAGAAGCTAAGTGTCGTGTCACAACACTAGAGGATGAAGGTAATATTAAGGTTGGAGTAAAAATTTCTCCGTGCTGCACACAAGATGTCAACATAAATTGTGTCTTGTAAAAGCAAGCTAATGGCATACGATTGTGTAGACCCGATATTAAAGAATTCTCCTTTGATCCTCAAGGAAACGCGAAGAAATAAATATTGAAATAAAAAAAGTTTATTTATTGCTGCCGGGTTTCGTTATTATTTTGCTAAGTGTCCTATCTTATGAATGTAAACCGTATTGTAAACAGTCGCTTAATCACATCGATAGATATTGAGGCATATGTTTTTAAGAAAAGAACAGTATGCAAAACCTATTTTACTGGAACAGTCAATATGGAAATATACTCGCAAAACACATGAAAATACATACATAATTAGTCGTGCTTTTATCCTCTAAAGTGTAAGTAGAGATGTATTTTACTCAAATTTCGTCTGCCTTAGTTAGATGTAGTAGTGTTTGTGTAGTACAGCCTCGCTGATTTCAGCATGAATGGGTCGGCTCGATCGGGGAAGGACTACACCCTCTCACAGAATATCGACGTGAAATAGCAGTATTCCTACTGTTGTGTTTCGTTCGGTGAGTGAGTGCCGAATGCCCAATTACCCTATTTCCCCCTTGCCACTCCTTCTCCTTCCCACTTCCTTTTTTGGGCCGTATGCTTGTTTGCCACCTTAGTCGTATAAAAAAGGTCACTCGTTATCAAAGAATATAATAACACTACCAGACTCATTATTGCTACTGACAATTGCGAGAACGCTCACGAACAGTTTTCTGCCCGGGTATTAATTTATTTGAGTGTATTGATACCACCCACACATAAGTACGAGCATTGCGTCCTTTTCCATACTAAATAGTGGCGCAGCGGTAGTGAATGCGACTGCTGTGAATGAGGTCTCGGGTACGGATCCCGGGTCGAGCCAACAAAAAGTTATTGGGATTTTCTGTTAAGAAATCTCAATAGCAGCCCGGAGTTAGGAAACTGGCGGTGTTAGTCACCCCCGTGCCTCGGAAAGCACGTAAAGCCGTTGGTCCTGCGCCTGATCTCTCTCCGGTCGTGTCGGATTACCGTCCAATCGGATATTGAGAGTTAGGAAACAGAGAATGCACTTGTGTTCGCGCTTGTGCACTTATAATATATAATATCTCCTGCGTAGATGGCCAGTCTCCGTTAAGATTGGCCGCCGTGACCCAAATTCGGTCTGGAGGACATTATTATTATTATTATGTAGGTATCATGTTGAGCATTGATGTATTCGAATATCATTCTAAATATTAAACAATGTTTATCTATGCCTTCATGGTAATCTCGTAGCGTAAGCAAAAGCCAAAGTATATGTACTGGTGGCACTTTTTGAAACGTGGCATTTGTGGCGTAGGGCTGTCACTGTTAAGTAATGTTTATTAAATATGTGTTATGTAATGTAAAGTTCTCTGAAGGATAGGATTCGTAACGAATACATCCGACAGAGAACCAAAGTCATCGACATAGCCCAGAGAATTAGCAAGCTGAAGTGGCAGTGGGCGGGCCATATCGCGCGAAGAACAGACAACCGCTGGGGTAAGCGTGTTCTTGAGTGGAGACCGCGACTCGGCAAACGTAGTGTAGGACGCCCTCCGACCAGGTGGAATGACGATTTGCGAAAGACTGCAGGCAGATGCTGGATGCGGCAAGCTGAAGACAGGGCGCTATGGCGCTCTTTGGGGGAGGGCTATGTCCAGCAGTGGACTATCATAGCCTGATGATGATGATGATGATGATGATGAATGTAAAGTAATGTTTATTAAATATGTCTTAAAAAAATGACATACCTACATGATATTGTGAAAGATTTCGTGTTTTTAGAAATAAAGTATGTTTTCTTTTCTTTCTTTTCAACTATTATGTGAATGTATGATGGGCTACAATTCGGTTTAGAGAACTTTATTACTCAAAAACAAACTTTACAGTTTGCTTAAATATTGAGCAATAAATTTTTATATATTAAGTAATTAGGAGGTAGTTCGATCTTATAAACTATCTTACAAATTACATATAAATTACATTAATTAAGACAGTGGCAATGATCCAAAGAAGAAACGAAATGTCAAGGATTTCTTTTATTTCTAAACGTTTTCTCTTATGAATGTCTTTAATTTTGTTTCAATTAGTGAACTATAGCCTCATTCTGTAACTAGAACAAACCAACAGACATAAGGAAGAAATAGAAGTCTCATTTCGACTGTACCTAGCACGACATTGTCACATATTTTCACCGCTGTGACATAAAATATCTGAAACGAGATAGCCAACAGTACCATCTGATTAAAACTAGCACTGTCGCAATAAAATCTGTCCACGTCACAGTTAATATGTGAAACCGCACATTTCGGGACGTTCCCACAACAATGTCACTGTACATCGAACGACGAAAAATTAAATTAACTAATACCCTGATGTTGATTTTTACTATGTACTGGAAGCGGCTTATTTTAAGGACGTAGTTTCTTTAAATAATACCTTGATGGTCTTGTAGCATAATTTACGGTGGTGATTCTGTTTGCAGCTGATAGTCAGTTAGATTTTCAAATCGAACGAAGTTTGATGATGTTTTTCAGTTAGAACATTTTTAGTAGAGCATACAATGTGCTTGATAACGACGTCCTCGTAGTTAAATTCAATGGTTTATATAAAATGTCTGTAGTAATGCCTTTGATTTCTGATTCAGGCAAACCGTTATTGAGGTCTTTCATTGGGATATTCTTAGTAACAGTACGGTGTTTGGCAATGTTTCCGATAAATTGCAAATCCTTATTACATAGTTGGTGAAATGTGTATTTCACACACCCTTGCGTATCCTTTTGACAACAATTCTATTATACCAGGCGTGATCTATAATATTTAAATAACCGCAATAAATCTAAAAAAATACTCATAGGCTTACGTCACCAGCTATGAGCTGAGTTCTATGTACATATCTAATATAATATTCTATAATTCTATACTATTCTATCACATACACACAACACCATCTATCCCAAAGTAAGTAGAGCTTGTACTATGGGTACTAGACAATGGATAAACATACATATATACTTTTTTATGTAAGGACATACATACTATACATAGAAACACCCACACCAAGCCAAACATCCATGTTCATGCACACAAATGTTTGACTTGTGCGGGAATTGAACCCGCGACCTCAGGCGTGGCAGTCGGTTACACTAACCAATACGCCATCGAATCCTGGTGAAATATGATTGTGATAAAGTTATGCTATTCGTTAGAGTTCATACGAATGAAACTCTATGTATAATAAGATATTATATGAAGAAAGCATGAAACACAATAAAACAACAATTCTGCCGGCATAGCAGCTTATGGGCGATGGTGAGTCTGTCATACCAGTCAGACTTGGCGCAGTGACCGTGGCGACCATATTAACCAGTAGGTAGATCAAAACGAGACAGACATAATTAAAATCTAAATACAAATAAACTTCAATATAAATAAAACTTTAAAAGAAAAATACCAAACACAATCGCATCGTGGCAATAAAAACTTAAATCTTTGTATAGCGCTGACAATATTTACACGTGCAATGAATGTGTGCAATAAACTGCATGTAGACCATAAAGTTCACAGGTTCGATGTCCCGACGTGATAGTTCAAATAAATATTGGATTGTGTATCACCAATATTATGTTGAATGTTAATCTGAAAGTTTGAAAAAATATGGCTGCGTTCTGTAATTGTACCAGAGATTTTGTGTTGTAATTCTGTTTTTGTTTTTGAGACAATTAGGGTAGCTAATAAAATAAATGCACGATCAATCTGATGGTGTACGGCTGCCGTTGTCTCTGTGTGCTTGCAACACCAGAGTTATAAAACGCCGACCTTAAAAAAAAGTCCCTGTGTTACCAGCGTAATGGGCAAATCCTCGGTGTCTTCTGAAGGAATCTAGAAACTCTAATTGTTGTGACATAATGGAAAGTTATTTGACTCAATATTTTATAAGAAATTATGTTTTATCTGTAAAATAAAGAATAATATCAGCCCAATATAATTTGTCACATAGCTGGCCCGGCTCTTCTCTGTTTAAAAAGGGTTAAAGGTTAGGTTATGTTACAGTGCACAACGCTGGTCTAATTCAGTTTAGTATATTTTACACATAAATTATCTCTGACTAGTCTAGATAATTTGAATGTAAGTACGATTCTGTCTTATTTAGAGTTAAGAGAAGAGAAAAGAGTATTATCTATAGAATAAATATTCATGGTATTAAAATAGTGACGGCTTTCATGCTTAATATAATAAGACGAAAAATTGCTGCTTTCTCGTACTTCTTACTAAGTAATTTAAAATCTGGGATATCCATAAATATTGAATCTAATTGTATATATGTAGTATAATATGTTCATTGTATCAATATTGCTATAGAAAATGTATTTATAGCAAAACAAAATATATTCATGAGAGCTTCGTAATGAAAATACACAAAGAAAGTCCCAATAAAATCAAACTTAAATTAGAATTTGCTTCTGCACTTTATTGTAACGTAATGTCTATGAGTGCAGCAACATTATATGCTAACGCACTTCTATACATTTAACCATTCAATGTTCTACACGTAGTTAACATAACCCATGTGAAGTCTTAAAGAGCTTAACACAATATATCTAAAACGTCACAGAACGCACTTAAAATTCTTGTTGTGTCTTCAAAACAAAAATATACAAAAACTGACCTACGCCACGACGTCTGGACGTGTGCAATGCACTCAACTTTTAGCTTCAGTAATAAAATACTGTTAGACTTATGTCGTTAATCCATTGTGTACTTAGGTAGTCGCGAAAAAGCATTACATTGTGACTACATAATAGCAAGGAGAGTACTATTTGCTTAATTAGACTGAGTTTTTGATTAATAGGAACATGTTTTGTGAAGTGCCTCAACCTTTCAACATAAAAATCGCTTCCCTTTTTAAAAGTTGATATCTACAGGCTGATTGGTAAAAGAATGGACATATTAAAGGAGCGTATTTAGTACTCGATTCTGTACCCGAATATCTAAAAAAATAGGTACTTAAAATTTGACCTAGGTATCCAATGAAAACTTAATGTGCGGACGGACACTCTTGCGCATATACCAAAGCTAAACAAAACCTCCGCCCCCACCCCCAGCTACCGTACCCCGCACTCTCCCGAGTTTACACCCCCACCCGTCCTTTTCTTATCAAAGGTCATTAGCCTCAACAGCTGTATGCGCAGTGTCCACATTTTATGGATATTTCATACAAATTTTCATAAAGTTTATCTTTGCAGGTTATACAGATTTTATTTTTATTTCTTTTTTATACGTTACGTCTGACCATAAATTATCATGTCCTTAAATATGTACAATGTTTAATCAGTCACACTGCCAGTAACTAAACACAAGGAAAAAGCACAACAATTTGTGGATTACACAAAGTTTTGTACCGTGTGGGATTCGAACCCACAACACTCGGCGCAATTCAGTGGCTAGTCGACCACTTAAACTACTAGCCATCCGTGCAGTCCAATTGCTGAATTTGCTAATGGTTTATTTGCCATTGTTTTCATTTCATGTTATATTTAATGCCATTTGCTCTGACTGCACACTAGTTTTTACATGTTTTTTGTTTGTATTCTTTACTACATTGTGATCGTATTATTAGACGACAACACCACTCTGTATTGCTAGGATAAATTTTTTACTTATAAGTGGAACCCCCGAAGGCCAGGCTTTTCCAGGCCTCCCACAAGGTGGACCGACGACCTGGTAAAGGTCGCGGGAAGCGGTTGGATGCGGGTGACCCAAGACCGGTCTGTGTGGAAAACCTTGGGGGAGGCCTATGTCCAGCAGTGGACGTCTTTTGGCTGACATGATGATGATGATGATGAAGTGGAAGCTTGTAATTAGCAACATATTTATATATTTTTCCTCTAACTATCTTTGTATTAGTCTGTAAGCTTTCTTAAAACTAAATAAAAAAATAACTAAATAAATAAAATAAATAAATAAATTTTTTTCCTTAGGATCCAGTCCTAAATATAATTCAAATCTTTTTCACTTCCACTTTAACAAGTGAATACATTTCGTGAATTCGTGGTTACGGTCACATGTTTACTGAACCTAGATTTAATATCCGAGGTAATAAAGGAGAGATGGAAAATATTTTCATTACCCGCTCGGGACATGACAGTATCAGTTAAAATAACTCGCTCCGACAACTAAACACTGTCGCCGGGAACTTTTTAATATTCTTCCTTTTGACTATGTTGTAAAAGAAAATTGGTTTGAAGGGATTATGTTGTAAAATTAATGTTGTTTTAAATATGGTATGGGATGACTTGAAACACGTAGGGTTACACAACAAAACAACAGGTGGCGAAAATAACGTGTAAACTCAAGTAAGTTAGATATAGTGTTTATTGCAATCAAGCGATAACTAAAGTGAGTCCGATTTGACTGTCACACCTCGTTTTATCCAAATATTAGTAATGGCGGCACAATAATCAAATAACAGTCTATTACAACCAAAATATATCCTAATAGTATAAAGTAGCGATATCAGCTCAAGGTTAATTAAATAAACAAATAAATAATTAATTATATATCCTATCTTATATTATTATATTTTATATCATATTTATATGACGTGTTAGTGGAGTGAGCCGGTGCTTGTAACAGACTGCCTAGTCGATTTCGTGGTACTATAATGTATATACATATTTGAGTGCGGTCATGTCTGTTAGGATAGAATACGGGATTAGGTAAGGTGTTACTGGCTTTATCTGTTATGAAATCTACGTGAAGCAAAAACTTTGTACATCTTTTTACGAAAATTGCGCGGACGGAGGAGTATGAAATTTGGCACAGTTAAAGTTTATATGGAGAAGGAGTGGCGAATCCAAATATTTTTATAATATATGCGTTAGAAATACATTTAAATTAATGAAAAAACACTACACGCACACAACCATGCATTTGACACACGCAGTCGAAGCGCGTAACTATGGTTACATATATCAATATATAATGACATTTATCAGCAATATCTTACAGGCAAACTTTGGTCGAATTTCGAGCACTAGGCGACCGCTAGTTATAGTAGAAGCGCAAATACTCACTCTTTTTCGGTAAATGGGAAAAGGTATGTTTTTATCACGTGCGATCTATAGCATTTACGTAGTATGGGTATAATACAGGTTTACGCGATACATGAAATATCAATTCTATGATTGCATGTAATTATTATGGAGATTTCTTAGTAATGAGAACAATAATAAATTGTAGCATTTAACTGTGCATTTGCACGCATGTCAAAAGCAGCAAATGTTGGGTATACTATGTACAATTTATACTTCAAGTCTATATATATAGACTTGAAGTATAAAAATGGATGTAAAATATTTTACATCCATTTTTAGTGTATACAAGTCGTCTAGTATTTTACAAGAGATGTGCTATATATCTTTTACGGTAAAATCATTATTTTCTCACATAAAATTTCTTACGAAATTGCTACAACAAATTCGAAAGCAAGAATGACTTTAATCATTAACAAATTCATGGAAAATATTACTGCAAAGACATTAGATAACAACAAAATTTTGTTGTCATTTACCATTTTTTACGTTGCAATTTTTATTTCACCATAATTGATGTAAATCGAACTAGGTATACTGATATCATCGCGCTAATATTCGAATGGCGTGGTTGTCTGTTCGCTTTGACTGGACACGCCTCCAGACGTTTAACCATGTAAAAGGTTTTATAAGCCAATGTTGGTTGTTGGACGATGGGACAAAATGTTGGTTACCAATATTTAGGATATGTATTTGTAAGCTTGTTGCTGTTTTAATTTGCATACATACTGAGACATCGGCTTCTTGGACTAGTAGATGGAAAATACGAATTTTGAACGGGCTATAAAAAAAAAAGAAAAAGTGTATAATATATATGTTTATCCGTTGTCTAGTACTCATAGCACAAGCTCTGCTTAGTTTGGGCTAGATGGTGTTGTGTGTATGTGATAGAATATTATTATTATTTTACTGTTTTCATTTTTTTGTTATTATAATTATAATTAAACACTTATTTTCATATTTTAGATTTATTGGATTCAGTATGTACCTATAGTCTTGTACCTGTCACGGCCTGTGCCTCGGTAGGTAGCCTACACCACTTTAATTAAAACTTTTATAGGCCACTGCGGGTTGGACCCATGTCCCCGTGTAAGCCTCCTACAGGGTTGGGTATTTTTCTAACGCAATGTGCTAAGGAAATTTTCGTGAAACACAAACAATTTTAATATTAGTTATTCGTTGTCGTTCCGAGGCCTATGCCCCGTTGTTTTTATTAAAATGGCCGATAATATGATTCTATAAAAATCTTGGCTTGAGCATAGTGGTATTCGGACTTTTACTAATCGGACTAGCACGGGAGGTAAATAAATTTTGTTTCTGTATACCGCCATTGTCATTTATAATATCATAAATGGTTAAGACTGCGCCGAGCGTAAGACAGATAATGACAGAGCTCGTCCAGCGCATATTCAAATCGGCGTGCGGCCGCCATAGTAAAATTGTATGGAGGATTTGAAGCGTTTTTTTGATAAATGTGTATCTTTATAGTCAACCAATAACTTAAATATTTGGGACGGACAAATTGTAAATAACTATTTATGTTTCGTTTAAGCTGTCAAATAGGATAGATTTATACTGATATAATCTAAAAATCACGTTACACGAGCTTACGTTTTTGCATTTTTCGTGCAAATTTACGTAATTTTGTAGGCGAAAATATTAATTATTTTAAGTATTTTACACAGAGTAATTGTAAACACATTCATTGTTATGGTAAATGTATATTTTATATTTGTATTAAACAAAAAGTGTTGATTTTATTCACTTAATATGACCGCCTTTTTTGGCACATTTCGTTCGGCGCGGCGCAGTCTTAAATAATGTGCATAGCTACGATGTATGTACGCTAATTGTTAAGCTGCTATTTATATACTTATTTGTTTTCTAATTTTGTTAAATGACATCTATTATTGTAACTGTAGTTTAAGTACCTACATTATTGTAAACTAAATATTACTTTAAGTTGGTGTACTGTAATTTAATGTTGAAAGTCTCAGTAGTCTTCTTTCTTTTCGTTTGGTTAGTGGCCAACCTGTTGTCAAGAGTTGTTCAAGCCGCCCGTAGGCCTCTGAAATGGTTTAACGACTGCTGTCAATTTGACAACAACCGGGACTGACTTTTTACGTGTCCTTCGGAGCACGGAGATGCTCAGATGAAATACCACTAAGCGGTCACCCATCTATAGACTGACCGCATCCAACGTTGCCTAACCTCGCTAATCGTTTACCGATCAGTGAGTGCAACTGGCTATCAGCGCAGTAGTAGTAGAATGTTTGGAAATCTGTCCATATATAGGCCTTATAATGGCCTCATTTACCAACATTGGCGAACACATCACGCAAAGTGGTAAAGGAAATGCGTGCACTAAGCGTTTTTATCACGTACTGATTGCCTGGCATTAGATAAATTGTTTCCATATAAGTTTTCATATTTTCCGGTCATCATATCGATGCTTTCTATCTGTTACTTGCATGTGAGTTTGCAATCAGTGCAGTGAGTGGGGAGAATTGTAAGGAGAAATTAAATGTATGAATAAGACTATGTTGGCATAAGTTTACCAGGTGTGACCATACGTGAGGATTTGATACCGGTGAATAGTAACTATTGGTGGGTGTTATTGAATATTATATTATATTATGCTATTGCGCCAATTGATTTATTATAAATGTTATATTTATTTTAATTTATATATTTATTTATATATGTATATATACTCATCGTTTATAATGTACGTGTAGCTGATGTACGTCCGAGCGTCACTTGGGGTTACGAAATAATATCAGGGTTGGTTTGAGGCATAAGCCGCAAATCAAAAATAATCCTAAGTGGTAACCTCATTTTCATTACATTACTTTTCTGTTTTTTTGTGTACTATAAAATATTCGTGTAATAATGTGTACTTACTTATGTTTTGAAAATAAATAAATACTTACCTACTTACTTACTATTTTTTTATAATTATTTTTATTACAGAAATTTCTCTTTTTAAAAATGGGCCATCATATCATTAATATGCTCACGACATCACATGGGACTTAAAAGATAGATAAATGGCGGAGTATTGTAGGTGCAAAACCTAATCCAGCTATACATATATAATATTATATACTATTATAAGGTATATATAATATTAATATTAGAGCAGCGATAGCTCAGTGGGGAGACCAACAGACTGCAATACAGAGGGTCTCGAGTTCGAGCTCACGTCGCGCACCTCTGACTTTAGGAAGTTATATGACTTTTGATTGAAAATTATCGCCTGCTCCGTGCCTCGGAGAGCACGTTAAGCCCTCGGTCCCGGCTGCCATGAACATCAATGGCAGTCGTTATTGGAAAGTCAGTGCACTCTAATATCCTGACACTGGTCTAGCCTTAGGGTATCGTTAGCCTTCGGGTTGCTGAGGTCAAATGGCAGTCGCTCCATGTAAAAACTGATATCCAGTCAAATCCGGTTAGACTAGAAAGCCGACCCCAAGTGACTTGGGAATAATAGAGACTAGGGAGAAGAGAAGAAGATATATAATATTAATATGAACTACACAGTAATAATTGCAAGGTCGAAAAAAAATGGTATCATATAAAATTCTATGGTATAAGTTCTATTTACGCGTTAAAATAAGTCATCCTTTAAAATTTAAATTCACAAAGAAAAACGAAATTGAGTTTTAACATGCATTTCAAACTTCAATTATTACATTTATGACACAATTTCATGAAAGCTTCATTTAAATGAACAATAGCCAATAAAAGCCGATAGTTTTATTTGAAACACTGAAGTGCGGCCTATTTTATGTCACGAACTGCAACTGCAACGATATGCTCCACAATTTTCTTAAAACTATGGAGATGACTTAGTTTGTAATTGTTTTTATTCCCTTGTTCGTTTGAGGATAGATTCGCTTTAAGACAGATTTGCTTTACGGCAAAAATACATTGAACTCGATATATGTATATCGAATTCAATGTACTTATTAATAAAACATTAAACAAATAACAAAAATGCTTTTTGTTATTTATCTTACGAAACATATCTATTTAATAATATAATAATAATATTCTATCACATACACACAACACCATCTAGCCCAAACTAAGCAGAGCTTGTACTATGGGTACTAAACAATGGATAAACATACTTATATATTTTTTTTTTGTAAATACATACATATTATACATAGAAACACCCAGACCAAGACAAACATCCATGTTCATACACACAAATGTTTGACTTGTGCGGGAATCGAACCCACGACCTCAGGCGAGGCAGTCGGCTACACTAACCACTACACCATAGAGGCCGACATTTATCTTCTATTCAGCCTGCATAAGTGTTCTATACTATCCAGAACTGAAATTTCGTTTCGCAGTGCATTAGTAATAATCATGTCAATTTTTATATATTTTTCCTTTAACTTTAAACTACGCTGTTTTCCTTTACAATAGGTTTCAACTCTCCTGTATATTGATTAGGTACTTGCTTTAAAAATTAAATAGCAGCTTAAATAGTAGTTCATGATTTTTACTAAATTCAGATTATATTGAATGATTAATGTTCATTATTAATGACGAATTATGAACTCTTGATTAAATCAATTAAAAGGTTCATCAATATATTATTATTATAAATGAGGGACTATACACGCTAAGAACTTTATTAATGTTATATAATGTATGTTATTGTATATTCCTTTGTTGGAAATCCTTAAATAAATAAATATCGAGCAAAACAATTATGCAAGTACGAAGATTTGACCAAAAGCCCATTCTAAGGATTATTTAAATCCAATTAATGATATTAATATAAATTTCCGGCATTGACTTTTAAATAACATATTATTATATTGACAACATGACTAAACCAAACGAATATACCACTAAGACCAACTTCCAGTACATAGCCGTTACGTACATTTAATTAAAATAATGAGATTATTTTAAATAATGAGTCGCTTCTCATGTTGACTTTAGGCACATTACTAGTTATGCGTAGTGTGCAATTTTAGTCATTTTATTATATTTTAGTGCTAACACAACTCCACCCCACTTCCCACGGTCCACTTCAGCGATGATTCACCTTATGAGTCAGCCACGGAAGCCACCTGATGAAATCATGTGCTAAGGCCATTGACCTAGTGCATAGGCCATGCTCTGTTGCCTTGCAGGTATGATGCAGAGTCATTCGCGTCTGAGAATGCAGAGGGCGTGGTCGTTGCGTCATAGCAGAAGAAAAGAAATTGCATACTGAGGCATATAAAGGAAACGTTTATTAAAAAGGAAATAAGAATTGATTATCCTATAACAATTAAATCTACCTTGTTGTTTCGTTGTTTAGGACACGTTATAGGGAAGCTTCTGGTTTCAATTCGCGGCTCGGCTAAAGAGCTTTCGATGTCGAGCTCTCCTGTTATGAAACTCACATTCGCCTCGTTCAAATAAAAACATTTCCCATTAATGGGTTCGCCAGTTATACTTATATCCAATATAATTTCAGTGCAATGAGGGCTATCGCGTGCTAGCGGATGGTAAGGTCTAGAATTTTATAGTCACTTAAACTGTAACCATAGAAACCGTCAATTATTACGGCGAATACGGCTTTTGACAGCAGCTTTGACAGTGTTAACAAGACCTTACTCGCAAGTGGCGCCGCCTGGTGAGCACAAAAACGATAGCCCCCATTATTATCATGTTGAAAGTAAATATAACTGGCGAGCCACTTTAGCTGAGGCTATTTAACAGTAAGTTTGTACTACTTACTGCAATCCGTAACTACGTAAGTATACACATAGTTACGGACAGCTAATAGAGGAATGTGTCTAGTTTTCAACTACAAATATTAAATACGTTTTTGTCAGAGACTCATTCAATGAATTCACATAATAATAAAGTTACATTAATAAGTTATGATCAAAATTTTGAATAAAAACGCAAAATAATAAAATTAATTGACACACATGTTTAATATTACAAACAACGCATATAAACGATTACCTACATTTTTACAAGACCAGTGTTGAGGTGTACACACACTTCCGCTTATGGGAGCTTCCTGCAAACCAAATAAAATTAACATTAATTTATATTTCTTACACGTGTAGTATACATATATTATATGTATGTATTTGTATAATATGTATGTATTTACAAAAAAAAAGTATGTATGTATGTTTATCCAATTGTCTAGTACCCCTACGGGTACTACCCATAGGGGTACTAGACAATTGGATACGAAAGAACATACATTACACGAAAAGACCTACCCACTGATCACCACTACAAAAGGAATCCCTACTGTCCCCCCCCCTCCCCCTTAGAGGGGAGACAGTAGGGTCCTAGTGCTGAACGGATGGCGGGCAGGCCAACAAAGCCCGCCACCCCCAGGTCAAACCTCAGGGTGGCTGGAGGTCGTATTACTAACATAACCTAACCTACTTTTACGCGAGCGAAGCCGCGGGCAAAAGATAGTCATAATAATATTCTATAATATTCTACCACATACATACAACACCATCTAGCCCAAACTAAGCAGAGCTTGTAATATGTAATAATTACAAGCTTTGCTTAGTTTGGGCTAGATGGTGATGATATTTACACCATCGTTATGACTTACAATTGATTTTTACAAGTTGGGTTTAATATGGCGTAGATTGCCGTATCGTATTCAGTAGTTAAATAATCCAACCACAACTGCACAGCAGTGTACGTTAAAATAAACGGTCATCGTAACACTGGTATGAGTTCTAGCCTAGTAAACTTTTAAAGTGAAAACTTCTTTAGGCGCGTTGAGCACTTCTTGGGTGAACAAAAATCATGGAACTCGCGTCATCTTCACCGAACGCTTTCCATTTTTGAATTATTTTTGGTTTATAAAGAAGTGTTTATAATCAAGGATTAAAGTTTTCACTTCTATCGGCAGTCCCCAAAACTTGCTGCAATTTTTTTATTAATTATATAACATTAATGATAATTTCGCTATCCAACCAGATGCAAAGCTGCGTATTTGTTTTCACCATATAATCAAAGTACCAGGCAAATATTATCATGAACCTATAAAAAATATTCACCCTTTTATTAAAAGCCGTAACCATTTGTTTCCTAATCAAAACGGTTTTTTTCTTTCTGTAAAAGGTTCGATGTAATATTGCCGACAGTTCGATTGTCCATACTTTCAATTGGAACTTTGCCTCTGGCCGTATTCTCTCCCAATCTAATCAAACCATGTGAATGCCAGCGGTACTCAATATTTGTTTACAATTTTACATATGGTGTTTAGATATTTCATGGATAGTAAATTTTGTTGGCTTTATACAGTAGGCATTATACTCAGAAACAGTGCCTTATGATTCTGTAACCTATATAATACATACCTATAAACATTTGAATATTTTGATTTAATATAGAATCTTAAAATATTATTAAGTATAAAATAGTTGGTTGCCAGGCAAATATCCCTGATTGATTTAAAGGTTTAGTTCAGCTTGATTATGATGCATATTCGGCTACATTTTATAAAAAATGAATACATGTTAAGAAAAGTTATTCAAAATACATACCTATGTTCACCATATTACACCACCATACCATAATGTTAGTGCTTATATTCTGTGTGTTTTGATAACTCTACATACAAAAATACTTCCTTCAAATAAAAAGTTGCTAAGATTTATCTCAAGTTTGATATCCATTGTTCTATACCAAATGCAATCCGAAGTGTAATTGACGTTCGTTTAGGTCTAAAAAAGCCATAGAAACGCCCATTCGGTGAGCCTCAAAGCTTACAACCGGCATGACTCACAAACGATCGGAACGTAACAAATAAAAATGTTTAAAACGGAAAAACAAGTGATGATTTACTAAAAACCAAACTTAAACAAAGTGATGCTGAATTCCAAATTGAACTCAATGATAAGCGCACAAAGGTTAACATTGAAAAATCAGACGGCAAAATTAAAATTGTTAAAATTCTCGGTGGGTGGTGAATAGGCGGCAGGTTTGCAAACACGAACGAAAGAAAGAAAGGCGGTGCCCGAATTCTATACAAATATGGAAGCAACTAAAAGCTGAATAGAAGACGCGACAGTAAGTGACCTTTATGTGGAGACAAAGAGCCAAATGGCGGAGGGAAATGTCCCGCTGCGAGGAAAGAAAGGTATAACGTCTTTACTGTTGACCGTTTGGATGTTTTGATGGGATTTTTTGCAGGGTTGTCGCTTGAACACTTTGTTATAATTGATATATTTGTACATAATATTAGTATAATATAAACTATTATGAATCTACATTTTTCATATCTGGTATTTGCGTTCTTGATGCGAATTTCATATAATATATTAATTTTGCGAAATGTCTTTTGCAATAGCTGTCGTTTCCAATACTGTAATTTTACCGAAATTTATCTCATGTTCTAATTTTTTCGTTAAATAAATATTATGTAAGTGATCGTTTTCATCATATACAATAAAAAACTAGCCACTTCAAATGCTGTTTTATTGCTAAAGTGTTAATTCTGAAAAAAAAATGCAGCTCCTTGTGTATTATTGTAGACTAGGCTAGAATAAGAAATAATTCCTTGTTACTTCTTATCAATATAATTATTCAGTAATAAAACTCTTGTCTCATGAGTTATTGCCCATTTTTTGTTTGCACGTGACAATAAGTAAATAAAAATCACATCTATACTAATATTATAAAGGTGAAGAGTTTGTTTGTTTGTTTGAACGAGCTAATCTCAGGAACTACTGGTTCGATTTGAAAAATTATTTTAGTGTTGGATAGCCTATTTATCGAGGAAGGCTATAGGCTATATAACATCACGCTACGACCCATGGAAGTGGCGCAGTAACGATAAACGCGGGTGAAACTGTGGGAACGTCTAGTATTACATAATTATAGTGACTACACTCTTAACATTCAGAGGCGTTAATTGAAAAACAGTTTTTCATTTTCTACATAAATTTGTTTTAGTAATTAGATTGAGAACGATCAAAATTTCACCTCATTACCAAAACAAAGTATTATTTAAGACAATTTTATAACACGCAATAAAATGTCCAACAACCCTACCTTTTTAAACAACCAATATTTATAGCATACTGTCTACTAGCTTCTTCATTATCAGTATTACAATATGAGCTACCATTTTACGAACACTGTCCTTTTATTTGTCCTTTTCAATATTTTATTGACGTAATTAGTTCCCGTCTGCAGTTGCAACTTGCAAGGCAATCGACTGCAGACTGTTGCTAATTTGGAACGGCTTCAAAAGAATCTGTTTCTTTCTATTAATTGTTAGAAAACAATTATAACCGTTTGACGCGATCAGGGGCGAGAGTTTGCATAATATTTGCTGTTTTGTATTTTTAAACCTTTTGTGTATTTTTCGAAGCTTTTGTGTTACGTCTTGCTTTTGTTATAGTTGGGTGTCCGCCACTAATTGTAACATTACTTGAATAGTAGCTGTCGAATGTTGTACTAATACTGTGATTATGTTTTCAAGTTCGGTATGGTTGAACAATAATTTATGGTGTGGTCTGTTGTTTCGTCTATTTCTTGTAAATGTGTGGTGTTATAGTTGGGCTACTTATTTGTGTTTATTAGATACAATGTATTTATTTCATGCTGCAGCAAATTTTCATCGTCTCGATAGTTCAACGATACTTTATGGTAATCTTAATAAATGTATATGTAAAATAAATGTAAACTGTTTTGGTTGCCATTTGGTAATTTGATGGATAGGGGAATTTGTGATCCAGGATTTAACTCTTTCAGCAGGAAAATTTGCTATGGTACAACATATACAGAATGTCCGGTAATTAATGGGTAACCTTGAAATGTCTTATAGTAGAACTGATAGCCGATAAGAAAAAAAAAGAAAAGAAAGAAAAAAAAAAAGGTGCAACTTACTTTTAAAGTTAACGTTTCATACTTTTGGCTGTCTATATATTATCATAATTAGTGTTTAATAATAAAACAACAAAAAACCGATGGAATTCATTAATTTATTGTCGTAGTATACAAGTTAAATATATGATAATTAAAAAAAAACATATCTCAGGTAGTAGTTAGGATAGATTTTTTTTATATTTTTATCTGACCGGCCATCAGTTCTACTATAAGACATTTCAAGGTTATTCATTAATTACCGGACATCCTGTATACTCTATTATGTGGTAAATAGGTATTTAATTAGGTATTATGAATATTAACTATACTCTGAAAGGCATATCAATAGAGAGACAAAATTAAAGTCATAGCAAGTAATTTGATTGACTGTTGCTAATTTCGGCAGCCAATCACAGCAATTGACATGTGTTTGATCGTCTGTTAAGTAATTGTTCTGTTGACCTACATTTTAAAGCTTACTACACTATTTCACTAGCACCCAGTTAGTTAAGTATGTTAGTTGGTTTTAACGAAATTTGACTTTCTACCTTGTCCGTTTATTAATACTAGATGTTCCCGCGGTTTCACCCACGTTTATCGTTACTGCGTAGCGTAGCGTGATGTTATATAGCCTATAGCCTTCCTCGATAAATAGGCTATCCAACACTAAAATAATTTTTCAAATTGAACCAGTTATTCCTGAGATTAGCGCGTTTAAACAACAAACAAACTCTTCAGCTTTATAATATTAGTATAGATTTTTGTTATAATGGTAATAGCCGATAGTCTTTCTTCTATATGGTAAACTATCATTCATATTGCAGGCCTTAGTCAAAAGTCAAAGTCACAAATCATTTATTCATTTAGGTCACAAAGTAACACTTATGAACGTCAAAGTAGGTATATAGGTTAGTGAGTTTACTAAGTTACTGAAGCTACATTTAGGTTAGTTGCTAGGTTCAGGCAAAGAGCCTATGAGAAGAAACCTGCAAGAAACTCACGGCCACTCTTTTAAATCGCCAATTAAATATAATTTCAGTATTTTACAACTCAGATTAACAAGGTGTTACAGCCATGCCATATACTGACTATAAAAAACTAAAGATAATAACAATAATAACTTAATAATATTATAGAGAAGAAATAATTTGAGCTAAGATATATTATTTAATATAAATCTAAAATAGACAGTAAGATGGCATGATGGCGCATACACTTACACTTTGTGACTATGCAAAGGCTTAAATTGACTTATAAGTAATACAGATCTTTGAATCCTGTATGCAACAAGCAACTTGCTCCATGAGTTTTTGTCAGTTAAGTAGTCGTTGACTGAATATAGATTAGATAGTAATATGCTATCTTAAGAGCAGCGATAGCTCAGTGGGGAGACCAACAGACTGCAATGCAGAGGATCTCGGGTTCGAACCCACGTCGCACACCTCTGACTTTTGAAAGTTATATGACTTTCCAAAAATTATATGCGTATTGATTGACAATTATTATCGCCTGCTCCGTGCCTCGGAAAGCACGTTTTGCCGTTGGTCCCGGCTGCTATGAACATCTATGGCAGTCATTATTGGGAGAGTGTCGGCACAAAAGATCCCACTGGGTCGAAGTGTCGCTGGTCTGCACTGACTGGCCCCCACATAAGATAAGATAATATGCTACCTTAATAAAAATAAGCGTGGTACTCACTTAATGTTACAAACTTTTGGATCCATAGCTAACAAGAAGCTGTTGAGACTATTTTCACAGTTCGTGTAGGCCATGCCAAATCCAAGACCTCCCCACATATACATGGGCCACTTTTTGTAGCCGCGGAAGAAAAAGCTGCCCATCATACTACCAAGTAACAGTCCTGCAACTGAAAGTCGATAGCATTATTTAATAAAAAATTTTTAAGTGAAAACTTCTTTAGCGTCGTTGTGCACTTTTTTGTGATGGGTAAAAAATGTTAAACTCTCGTCAGGACACGTGACCTGACCAAAAATTCGTAAGATGGAGGGAGAATTGTCATGTTTATTTATTTATTTATTTGGGACAAAAACAGTTATACATTGCAGTGTTTACAAATAACTTAGCATTTAAATATCAAAAACGTATAACCCACACTTTTGTCCACGAATTTACAAGTGGAGTAGTAAAGATAACGGACGTGCATTAGGTATGCAAAAAAAGGAAAATTATATTATAACAAGATTAACTAAGTATTAATTTTGATCAGCTAGAAACTCAGTAGCTATTTTTTAAAATTTAGAATGAGTGAGACCGAAAATATCTAAATTCATAAAATGTGAGTTGTACGTTATTAATAATCGGCGAAGAGGTGCACTATCTCCGGTATTAGTTCTACACTTTCCCGTATAGAACAATCGAGGTTCGCGCACCTCCCTCCGAATAACAGTCCTGGGTACCACATAACATAGCCTGTTCGATAATTCAATACAATTATACTTATTGTTGCATATATGCAACAATAAGTATAATTGTACGATAGCGATATGTACGATAGCGCAATAAATGAATATCGTATTTTACCACATAAATGATAGTACTTTTATACTGATAATTAAAGCAATTCGTGCAAAATTATTCCCTAACCATTCCAAAATATCAAAAATGCACAACGTTAATATTCAAGTTTTCATTTCTGCCGGCACTCCCGGAGTGCAACCCGTTTTTTTTTTTACAACTCGTATGGCAAACAAGCATACGGCCCACCTGATGGCAAGTGGTCACCGTAGCCTATGGACGCCTGCAACACCAGAGGCATCACTAGCGCGTTGCCGACCTTTTAGGAAAGGAAGTGGGAACGAGAAGGAGCGGGATGGGGGTAAAGGGGTGATTGGGTCTCCGGTACTCTCACTCACCGAACGAAATACAACAGTAGGTAGTAGTAATACTGCTATTTCACGTCGAGCCCGGTCAGCCACCTTCCCCGGTCGAGCCGGCATATTCATGCTGAAATCAGCAAGGCTCTACTACTCTACAACCTTACCAATATATAAGTACGTAGACTGCTGCGAAGTCAAGTAAAAGGAGTGGTAAATTTTAAACCAGGTCACGAGACATACTATAGTCTATCCCAATAGAATTTGAGAAAAAGATAAACAACTTTTAGTGACTTTTATCATAAAATATTTTTCTGTAAAATAAATTTATGGACATTTATCAAAAGAAGGACTTTCATACGGCTTATTGTATTCATTAACTACTTTTCAAAGAGAATTTGAATTTTCTAAATGACTTTATATTTAATTAGGCATTAAACTATTGTTTACATAAAACATTAATTCTATTGGGACAGAGTATAGTTATATAGGAGGGACGCCTCGCTAGCCAGACATATACCTACAAGCATTGCAGTGATGATTACACAGGCAATATAAATATGATAATATACGCTGGCGTCTTCTAGACATAATACACATACCTATGTATCTCCAGAAGATATCGGCGCGAGGGAATCCGATCTCAGTGAACAAAAGCGAGTCTTTTAAGAAAATCGACTTATTCCGTTTATTCACTGTAAAACAGCCACCTAAGGTGGATACTCGAAAACGCGTGTCCATCTATCCACCCTGAACGGTGTGGATAATCGGAATTCACATAATATTCGCTAACCGCTATAACTTATGATAGACACTAGTAATACGTCAAAGATTACGTACCAGTTTTAACACCGAAATCGATGAAGCAAGCCGAATACCTTGCTTCAAAAGATCTTTTATCTTCGCTCATCCCTTGAACTAAGTAGCTAACAACACAAAGGTGCTATGATGCGACATAGCTGTTGCAATTGGAACAAATTAATTATATAGCTATTATATTTATTTTAGTGTCTAATTATTTATTCAGCACAAAGCACCACAAAACAAATTTTGAACGTGGACATGTTAAGTTGACAGTGACGTTCACACTTATAGGAATTTTGTGCCAGCCTGTTTGAAATTGTACCAAAGAGATGTTATTTTTTTACATCAATCTAAACGACAGGCAATTAATTAGTTTTTTTAAGGCAGATCGTATATTTTTTTTAATCCGTAGCTCCGCTCTCATGGCTCAAGTTTGTCAATAAATAGAGCATCAATCTAATTAGATAATTTAATTATAATATAGGATTATTAGTTTTAGGTCTACGACACTCTTTATTTTTATTCCTGTGCAATATTAATTTGATTGGTATAAAACAGATAAAGACTATTACCGTATAAAAAACTGCTCCTATTACTTATCTTATGTGGGGGCCAGTCAGTCCAGACCGGCGACACTTCAACCCAGTGGTATCTTTTGTGTCGACACTCTCCCAATAACGACTGCCATAGATGTTCATGGCAGCCGGGACCGACGGCTTAATGAACTCTCCGAGGCACAGAGCAGGCGATAATTGTCAAACAATACGCATATAATTTCGAAAATTCATATAACTTCCGAAAGTCAGAGGTGGGCGACGTGGGTTCGAACCCGAGACCCTCTGCATTGCAGTCTGTTGGTCTCCCCACTGAGCTATCGCTGCTCCTCCTATTAATTAGTCATTGTATAAAGAAAGGACATTCTAAGTAATATACTTTCTTGATTGTATTATCAGTATAACTTACCGTGGGAGAGCCACGCTTTGGCACGAATGGGCCGGCTCGACCGGAGTGAGTGAGGGTACCGGAGGCCCAACCTCTTCCCTTCTGCTGGGAGGAGCAATTTCAAAAGGCTGGCAACGCACTTGCGACTTCTCTCGCGTTGCGAGTGTCCATGGGCGGCGGTAATCGCTTACCATCAGGCGATCCATCTGCTCGTTTGCTAACTAAAACATAAAAAAAAAATTGTAAATACGCAATCCACCCATAATAAGCTGGTTCTAGAATAAAAATTGTGATATCTGCTGGTTTCAATAGATTATTTCGATCAAAGGCTAAATTACATGCGATTTACTCTCTGACCCAGATATCTGTTGATCGAAAATTACAAATACATTTACTCTTGTAGTGATAAAATTTTACACGATCTGGTCATTGTCTGGTGAGAACCTGCTGCCGTAGTCAATGTATGCTTTTATCAGCGTGGTGTAGTGGTAAGTGTAACCGACTTGCACACCTGAGGTCGCGGGTTTGATTCCCGCATACGTCAAACATTTGTGTGCATCAACATGGATGTTTGTTTTGGTCTGGATGTTTCTATGTACATTAGGTAAGTATTTACAAAAAAAGTATATGTGTATGTTTATCCATTGTCTAGTACCCATCTCCTTAGTTTGGGCTAGACGGTTTTGTGTGTATGTGATAGAATATTATTATTATTAGCTGCATCTTTCGCCCATTGCCATCGCCAGCGAAAGAGACAAAAACTATAGTCTCGAGCTAACTGCCTAGCGCCTCTCTAGCCTGAAATCCTTATTGCACATTTTTATTGAAGAATCGAGGTAAGCAGGACCTAATTGAATTGCTCTAGTTTAACCGCAATTCCAAAAACAAGTCTACATACCTACTGTTGTGCCTTGTCTCTCTTGAAACGAAAAATGTCTTTGTCAACAGGTCGTGACCTGGTTTTTATGAAATATTTTTTTTTACGAATTGGCTGGCTATACTAGAAGCAAGCTCTATCATACATTTTGCTACCTAAATAATTATCCATCCAATTTTCCACCCCACGGTTGATTAGGCAACTAATTAAGTTTACAATCTCGAGGTCTCACAGGTGGATTACCGGGATTATCTCTAAGTCCCGAACACAATTAATACAGGTTATTATGCTTTCAATCACAAGCCTAATGTTGATTTGATTTGCTTGATTAGTTAATTGATTTAATTAGATTTAGATTTATGGTGGTTAAACATCGATAGACTGAAAGTTGAACTTCAATATTTTAATGTTGTTTGAATAAAATTTGTTTAATTTTTACACCTAACTAACAATTTTTTTCTTTGATATTAAACTACTATATACGGATCTTATCGCGTTGTTTATTTGACACATTATTAAAATTTTTTTTTCTTTATAGTTTACTGAATGTTTAAATTTAACATTATAAGATAATGAATAATGTGGGAAGAAAATGTCTTCTGAGTTACAGGAATATAACATTGTTTAAAGAATACTTTAAATGAAGTTGTATTTCTGTAACTTTATACAAAAAGCTTAAATAAAGATTCTTATCTTCTTTATTTGACTTCAGACATTTTTTACGTACTCTTATGCCTATACTCCTGAAAGGGTTAGCAAGGGGTAATCACACGCACCTTACGACAACAATGATTTAAGATCCAACGTAATAGAAAGTGAAGTTATTTTTTTGAACGAGCACAGTTCTAGACTCCGTGTGGGTCACTGCCACAAACTGAATAAGATTTGTCTGATCCCGGAATCAAGTCTAAGACTACATACACAGGACAGCAGATGCATACACTACCGCTCCATCAGTGGGGCAGGTAATACATACATACATACATAGATTTAGGCCTGTTTCCCAGAGGGATAGGCAGAGACTACGGATTTCCATTTGCTACGATCCTGACACACTTCTCTGGCTTCATTCACAATGGGCAGGTAATTTATGTTTTAATATCCAAATAATAGATTTACTAGTACATAACCAGTTACTCTTTACATACAGCTAGTTACATTTACTACATTCGTAAAAAACAGGTCTTCATAAATGAATCAGAAAGTAAACATATAGTTGCTTTAGTCAACGCCTGCGTTGAGATTTCATCTTTGAAGCCGTTTTGTACTTGCAATGGTTATTTCTGAAGGCGCGTGGAACTATATTTGTTAAAAAAACTTCTGTATCTAGACTCACGCCTGTCCCTAAAGGTGTAGGAAGAAATGTATTAGATATACATTTTTAGGTTCCACGTTGTAGAGTAAGCCCATTACCATGTTCTGAGTACATTAAAATTTCAGAAATTACTATAGAGGAGAATTTTGTTCGAAACTTAATCATATCCACTGTTCGACCCAGAAATCAAACTGGAAACTTTACCATCGGTACAAAAATAAGCGTAAACTCATTCCCTGATACCAATGACAACTCTATGTCTTGTTACTCTATTTGGGCCCAGAAAATTGTTTTTTATATTTTTATATGAAATACTTTTTTTATTAGATAATTCAGTATAACCCATTTAATAATATTAATGATTTACATAATATTGTCTTCTGTTTACGCGAATGTTATTCATTGAAATTAAACTACTATATACGGATTTTATCGCGTTGTTTATTTGACACTATTACAAAATTTTGAAAAACTGTTACACTACTATAATCACTATTAAACTTTACAAATTTTTAAGCTAATTAAATTATTGAAACTATTAAAACTATTTATACTATTACTATACTATTATACTATTTAGATTTATTTTTACACTTTCCCCGACGTTTCGGTTGCTTTTCAGCAGCCATGGTCACGGTCTCCCCGTGAATAAATAGTTTTAATATTTTCAATAATTTAATTAGCTTAAAAATTTGTAAAGTTTAATAGTGATTATAGTAGTGTAACAGTTTTTCAAAATTTTGTAATAGTGTCAAATAAACAACGCGATAAAATCCGTATATAGTAGTTTAATTTCAATGAATATTAATGATAATATAATATTCTATCACATACACACAACACCATCTAGCCCAAACTAAGCAGAGCTTGTACTATGAGTACTAGACAATCGATAAACATACATAATATATACTTTTTTTGTAAATACATACATATTATACATAGAAACACCCAGACCAAGACAAACATCCATGTTCATGCACACAAATGTTTGACTTGTGCGGGAATCGAACCCGCGACCTCATGCGTGACAGTCGGTTACACTAACCACCACGCCCGCGCCATCGGGGCCGACATCATTACTTTATATATTTTACAGCTAGTTACGTAATGTATTACATAATATAATATTTAAGTACTTAGGTATAGCAAAAATAATATTTTTTTAAACACTTAAAAATAACGCATATTCAATCATGTTATTATATCTGTTTTCCTTTTATACTAATTTGTATGTTTGACAAAAATATAGAAGTACAAGTTACATCAAAAGATGCTTTTTTCTCGTAGCTAGTCCTTCAAGAAAATAGTTGTTATGCTACCAAGTCAGGGGCCAAAGATATACTTGACTCCCAGAATAACAGTACAGCGTTTCTGTAATAAAACCACGCACTGTAAAGTTTGCAAAATCATACTTCTAATTGTATTTTAATACTTTATTTTGTGTAGGTTTTACCTTATCTGAGATAAAACTTTAATACATAAGGTCTCGAATGCTATTATTAGGTTTATTGATTAAAGTTTCTCACTAGCATCACGGAGTCTCTTGCCCGATAGCCGATAATAGATTCGCCCTTCATGACATAAGACGTAAAAGCATGCCTAGCGAAAAGTAAGGGTTAAACACCTCCACATACCGCTTTGGAGAAATAGGCGTAAGATTAAGTCTGTGTCTAAAACGTTTCCATTCTTCAACTTTATCTAGAAATCACATAGATACATATCATTACTTATTACCCCCTTGTTACGAAAATTGCGCGGACGGAGGAGTATGAAATTTGGCACAGTTAAAGTTTATAATTATGGAGAAGGAGAAGCAAATCCTAATATTTTTATAAAATATGCATTAGAAATACATTACATTAATGAAAAACACTACACGTATAAAAACCATGCCTTTGACATAAAATCAAATCGCGTTCGTAGTATTTTGGCATTGTTCGTCTGACGTCGTACAATTCCTTGTAACTATGGTTACCTATACCATATTATTATGCAATAAAGAAAAATAGAAAACAAAGTAGCAAGCTTAGGAATTTCGGTCGAATTTTGACCACTAGGCGACCGCTAGTCAATATAAAGATACAACAAAGAAATGACCATAGATATGTCTCATAATAGCATTAGGTAAGACAGTCAATTTGCAAGCACTATACACATCTAAATCTAAACTCGTCTCTAGATAATTAACAGTAACTAACAACAAACTCCTAATAAAGTTTCAAACCCAAGACCGAAGCGGAACAACAGTCAATTCTGCTAATACAGAAACATACTGTATAACATACAGTGTGTTCACTAAACAGGCATTTCAATCTAAACACAGCGCACGTTCAATTTAAACCAAATCACACATAATTCATCCGGACCAAACCAGTAATAGTGATGTTATTAATTCGGATATTTTATTATATTAATTGCTTAAACGTATCCGAAATATCCGCAAGTGTTGTATTGAATTGGTATTCGACCGATTATACATATAAATCAAATAGTAAATGTTAAAATATTTTTATTTGTCGTGGACTTCATCGTTCGACATTGTCGCTATTGTACAATTTGAATTTGTTTTAATATCTTACAAAACTGCAGTCTTTATTTTATATTTTTAAGAATTGTATTACAGACGTCAATTATTGCATTTTTATCTTTTATGATATGACTGTAAAATATAATTTACAAATTTTATAAGCATGTTTAGATGCAAAGTATAATAACTCAACACTGAAAATTGTCATGAAATAATTATTTAACGTTTAAAACCCTTTTTTAAATACAAAATATCTGACACTCCAATCACGAGTCACATTATAAGTCAAACTACTACACGGTCAACATTTACCAACGCATTCATACATCAAAAACATCATATCCGAATCAATCCAATATCCGCAGACATTCCCATCACTAGTAGTAATAGACAAAGGATTTAGTGCTAAACAAGCTGCAAGCCTAATGATTGCCCGGACAGGGATGCCACCGTCCGTAATCCTATCTGCATGTCTTATCAAAGCGGTTTCTGCGTAACGAAGCAAAATTGACAACCTTGATTGAATGGGGAATGGCTGCTGTTGAAGACGTCAGTGACGTATTAAACGAGGATTATGAATGTAAATAGATCTAGATGTTATATAGTACCTATGTATAGGTAATATAGTGTTGATGAGTTAGAATTTAGATCAGTAGATTCCAAAGCGGTCCAGGTGACCACCAGGGGTCCATGGGAGACTCGATTGATAATAGTCCACAATTCGTAAGCAGGGGTCCACGAAAATTTATTTGCTTTCGATAGTGAAGAACAAAAATATTGGCTTGACTTCACCTATCAATGTAGGCAGATAATATTTTAAAAAGCTAAGCGACTGTTACTTGTAAAAACTTACATATTCCATATTCAGTACCAGTGGTCTCGAACCTCAGATATTTTTGGTAAGGAATGCCCAAAAAAAAAAATAGGTCAGCCCGTAGAGATTTGATAACATATCTTTATTGCATGAACTTGTTTGATTCTTCACCAATATAAATACGAATGTTAAGGGATATGGTAGAAATCTAGCTGCAAAAGGTCCACCGGCACCAGTTAAATTTTAAAAGTGGTCTATGAGTAAAAATGTCTGGGCACCTCTGATTTAGATCAATCTTTTTTGGCCTTTTATCTGATTTTTGGTGTAATGCTTGATCTAAAACTGTTTAAAAGATAACAGTCAATAAGTACAGATTTTTGTTAAATATGTGCCCCGCTTTAGTGATTTCTCATACGTAGCGGTAGATTTTACAAAGATTCATACAACAGACGCAGAAACATTCAGACTCAGATCAACCATTTCTGAATTACACATATCTAAGTTAATAGGTAATTCAGCAAAGATCCATCACTTAATCATATGTACATTTGAGTTGCCAGATATTCATTACCTCCGACTATAAATCATACAAATTATTCTTACCTTACACCGTACTTGTACGTAATAGAATTTTTTTCCACTTATTAAAAATATTGTCGTTTATTAATAGGATAATCGTGAAACGCTTCTACAATATAATTTGCCTAATTGGCAAATTCGCCGCGAGCTATTTATGCAACTTCCTAACAACGACTGTACTTATAACTAGTTATAAATCCCTACTTTGCTTGTTCGATATAATGAATATAAAAAAAACATCAGTAGTGCAATTAGCTATGGTTTAGATTTAGATTACTAAATGATCATTTTATTACCATTAATGCACTAAGTGACAGACTTTATGTTCGTAGTGAAAATTTCTATAATCTACCGATTTCTTTAGAGTTTATTTGTAAAGGTTTGTAAAGGGCGAATGCGGTATTCCGCATTCGCCCCTACATTACGTCCCACATTCCAAAAAGTTCCTCATTCGCCCCTCTTTTTTAATTATTCCTTTTATACTATACAATTTTGAGTATATTATGGTTATCAAAAAAAAACATGTTTAAAATTTTTTAAAATCTTTTCAATGTCGGGCTCGTGATGTCATGCAATCATAAGCCCAATGTTTTGCCGCGAGAACAACGATGTAGTGTAAAATATTTTATGGCAGACGGTACAACAAAAATTCTATACAAAAAAAAACAGGGACAGAAAAGGAACATAATTTAGGACGAAAAAGGAATTACATTAAGAAATTTATATTTATTTTAATTTCGGGGCATATGAGGAACAATTTTTGGGGCGAATGCGGAATAAACCTTTGTAAATTGAGTTTAAACAGTTGTTACCAGGATTTATTATTAAAATATGTCCAATAACAGCGTAGTACCTAACCAGTAATACTCTTCAGTATGTTGAAGAGCATTTAAAACCATGAAGTTTTTCTTCTAATCTCTAAACATTGTACCTATATGTATAACCTAAATCAGTATACACCTTAATTGTCAATAATTCATTACAGAGAGTATGTAACTATTATTAATTAAAATTATTCAAACATTATCACGCTACGGATTACATAAAATCTTTGACTGCTTTACAAAACTTTTGTCTCACATGAATATACATGAGTTTATTGATGTTTAATTTTTCATATTTATCATTAACTAACATAAAATAAAACAGACAGACACACAACCTTTCAAACAGAACTGTATAAAGTGAATGATTGAAGGAACGCATATTCAAGGGATTTCGTATTTGCCTCCAAGGCAAATTGTCATCAAAGTATATTTAGAAGGGATGATGATATAATTAATTCTGTGCTTTTAAGCATTTTGTGAATAAATTACGATTAAAGATCGGCTTAATAAAACACTTAACGGTTTTTACCCCGAGGGGATGAATAAAAGTCTAAGTGAAATAAGTTGGTAAGTAAACAGACATATTGTTTTAAGCAATAAAGCAATTATGGGTCTTCTTTTCTTCTTCTTTTCGTGTGGTTAGTCGTCAACCTGTTGTCAAGAGTTGTTCAAGCCGCCCGTAGGCCTTTGACATGGCTTAACGACTGCTGTCAATTTGACAACAACCGAGACCGACATTTTTACGTGCCCTCCGAAGCACGGAGACGCTCAGATGAAATACTACTAAGCGGTCACCCATCTATAGACTGACCGCACCGAACGTTGCTTAACCTCGCTAATCGTTTACCGATCAGTGAGTGCAACTGCCTATTAGGGGTAATGTTATTAAATAAAGTATAAAGAGAAATGAGAATAGATTTGTATTTAATGATTTATTTTAAAAGAATCACCTTTGGAATGCTACTTTGTCCAGGTGTAACATAAGTTATATAATATTATGCTACGAGCTACAGGGGCAAAGCAATTAACATAAATATTAAACCTAGTCGTTATTGAGTTTTAAAAAAATCCTTATGTTACATACTTAAGGATTTTTTTTAAACTCAGTACCTAATAACTAAGTTTAACATTTATACATATTTATTTGTGTAATAAAAATAATTTTTGAATTTGACATAGAAGACAATAATTGATTAAAAAAGACGTCATATTAGACTCGTTTATTTTTGGGCTGAATTACGAAGTGCTGGGTGCGATTCCTGGCTAGATTGTAGAGATTTTCTGTTATAACTCTAGACTCTTACGAGTCTAGAAAAGTTCTCCATAGACCTGAAAACACAACTGCTGAAATGTGTGTGTAATATATCTTTGCCTACCCCACTTATCTGTTACACGACGTATACCACAAAGCACTTTATCGCCATCCGTCATAAGATACCTGAATCTCAACTCATTTTGTGACAAAATCTTATTCATTCGCACAAAATTACGACTAGCAAATTGCAAGATTTATCTCAACAGTGATGCTTACGAATGTTCTCATTTAGTTTACGAGGTTCGATACCCGACAAAGCTACGTTTTATAGTTGCCTTAATTTTATAGCTTCTGATTAGTTCCACCAGTGTGTTTGGTTTGATATAGTAATTGAGTTATAGGGAAATGAGATTCAACGTAGACTTTTTATGAGTTAAAATAAACGGATACTTTGTTAGAAAGTGGTGAAACGAATTTTGTATGAGGTGTTTGTTTACATACATTGAATAGTACCCGCTTATATCTAGAATTTTGCTCTAACTGCAGCGGCTTACCGAAAAACTATCTCCAACGTACACAAGAACGCCTGTCTGGTATTGCTGCGGTGCGTAAGTTTGCCAACTTTAGCATTTCCTCACCACCGTATTTTATCTTATCTTATGCGGGGGCCAGTCAGTGTAGACCGGCGACACTTCAACCCAGTGTGACCTTTTGTGTCGACACTCTCTCAATAACGACTGCCATAGATGTTCATGGCAGCCGGGAGCAACGGCTTAACGTGCTCTCCGAGGCACAAAGCAGGCGATAATTGTCAATCAATACGAATTACCTTCCGAAAGTCAGAGGTGCGCGACGTGAGTTCGAACCCGAGACCCTCTGTATTGCAGTCTGTTGGTCTCCCCACTGAGCTATCGCTGCTCTTGCTCACCATCGTAACTAAGATAATTAAAACCCATACAGCAGTGTCTTGAGGAATATTATTAGGAGGTAGTTTATCAGCAAGGAGAACAGGAACGTGTGTGATCTGATGCACTGCTGTAGTCTATGGATGTAGTATATAATCTTTTTTGAGAGTCGATAACACACGACAGTTTGTGCGTTGTAGCGTGGTAAGTAAATAGGAAGAAGTGATGGATAGGCTACGATAATAGCTTTTCTTTTTTTTATTTAACGTTATGGTCAAATTTATTTGATAAGCAGTTAAGTCAGGGGTGGGCGGCACATTGCATGAATGTACAAGACATGTCGCTAACCGGAAGATAATATGGCAGAACATCGTGAGGCGTGTGACGTCGACTCTTCTGGATACCTAGACAACATGATCACCACGACCATTCTGTCAAGAATGAACGACTAAGAAGAAGAAGCAGTTACCGTATATATTCATGCTGCGCTATAGCAATGTAGTAGTAAATAGTCCACCCGATGGTAAGTGGTTACCGCAAACTATAACAGCTTGTGATCATGTTATTACAAGTTCATGAGTATTGTCGACTCTAGACGAAAGGAATTAAATATGGGGTGAAAAGAAAGGATTGTAAAATGTAAGTCTAAAGAATCATACATTGTTTTTTAAAACGACAAGCCGCGCACTAGAAATAAATCCTATTTCGTGGGGAGCTTCACATATATTCGTTAGTAGTTGAGCATCGCTGATTTCAGTATGAATGGGCCAAGCATTTCAGCATGAATAGGCTCGACCGGGGAAGGACTACCCTCTCACAGAATATTGACGTGAAATAGCAGTATTCCTACTGTTATGTTTCGTTCGATGAGTGAGTATGCCGCTCCTTCTCCTTCCCACTTCCTTTTCTAAAGGGTCGGCAACGCACAAGTGATGCCTCTGGTGTTGCAGATGTCCATAGTCTACGGTGACCACTTACCATTAGGTCAGGCGTATGATTGTTTGCCACCTTAGTTGTATAAAAAAAAACATTCAAACAACGGACACAAAGACCATGCAGACTTTGTAGCCGAAATATAGTAACAGTGTTAATACTCTTATGCCAAACTATACTAATATTATAAAGCTGTAGAGTTTGTTTGTTTGAACACGCTAATCTCAGGAACTACTGGTCCGAATTGAAAAATTATTTTAGTGTTGGATAGCTCATTTATCGAGGAAGGCTATAGGCTATATAACATCACGGTACGACCCATGGGGGTGGGGCAGTAATCATAAACGCGGGTGAAACTGCGGGCACATCTAGTGTTCTATAAGATGGTGGTGATACATCGGACGAGCTGGCTCATCATACTGTTACCAAGTAATTGGTAACAGCTCGTATTCTGAACCACAACTTCCCACAACAACTTAACCGTGGTGTCATCAGTCATTCGCGACACAGGAATTATTTCTAGTGTTGTCTTTCAAAATTGAATGAAACTGAAGCACTAGTTAAACCCCCATATAGGTACATAAATACACTCGCACAGTCGTATTCATACACACATATACAAAGATACATACAGACTTACACACACAGACACAAACACACATACACAGGTACACACACACGCTCTCACACATATACACACACGCACACCCCCTCACACACACACACAAACACACACACACACACACACACACACACACACACACACATACATACACATACATACACATACAAAGTTTAAAAGAGAGACTAATTTGTGTTTTCTTTAATTAACTTATATGACACGTTTTGTTAAATCCTTAGTTCAACAAAGTTTGCAACATAATTTCGGGCGAATGGATGACCCTAATAATACAGGATTTACCTAGCTTCGGAGTCATTATTCATATAAACAAACAATAGAACTATGTTATATTTTTACTGTTTCAGATATTATGTATTGTTTTGGCAAATAAATTTTGTTATTATTATTAATTATAGAAAAGTAAATCGATATAAAAAAAAAAAGGTTAAGTGATACTATTCTGCCTAAACCAATACATAGGCAGATATTTATGTCATATGTGTGCTAATAAACCACCCACAGTAACTTCATATGACAGGCGTCCATCATCCCCTCCATTTATTTGTTGTGACAATCCTAATATAGACATCTTTGGAACATTGTCATCACCGTGAAACTAAATCTACCGATTGATTGTAAACACATGACGCTTTCAGTTGTTATGTGTTAAAATTAGTCTGTTGTCTGTTTGTACATTGTTAGGTGTCGATTTTCTTAAGAAATGTTGCCTCGGATTATTAATGTGACGTCACTAATTGGCGGGGTTTGGTTAGCTACTTAATGGGGGTCTGGTGGTTAGGTGAACATTTTTTGTTCCTATGTGGTTTTCATCATGGTCTTAATTCTAGTCTGGATTTTATATTATTATGATAGTAATAATGTCCTCCGGACCGAATTTCGGTCACGGCGTCCGGTCTTAACTGAGACTAGTCATCTGCGCAGGAGATATTAAGGCTCCTACACACAGTGCCGGCGGCACTACCACCGGCACTGCCGTCGGTCAAGCCGCGGTGCACCCGGCGGCATACAAAGCCGCCAGTTTTGCCGCACAAAGAAGCCGCCGGCATGGCCGCCCGGGTATGCCGGCGTACCGCGCGGCTAGCATTATACACGACTGTCATAACTAGAATGATACTCGGTGGCTTTGTGCAAGTTTCTGCGGCACATGCCGGCGGCACAAATGCCCGGCAAAAGCCGGCGGCACGTGCTGTTCCGCAAAAGCCGGCGGCTCGTGCCGCCGGCATTGTGTGTAGGAGCCTTTATATTGCACAAGTGTGTGCGCAAACACAAGTGCACTCTCTGTTCCCTAACTCTCATGATCCGATGGGACGGTATTATACCGAGCTGCTATTGAGCTTTCTTAACAGAAAAATCCAATAACTTTTTCGTTGGTCCGGGATTCGAACCCGAGACCTCATGCACAGCAGTCGCATTCACTACCCCTGCGCCGTGGAGGCAGTTATTATATAAGTGTTAGAGCACGCCGTTTTGGTGATGGTATAAATAAGCCAGCTTGCCTAGGAAAGTTCCATCCTCCAACAGGACACCAGTATGATAATAGTAACATTATTTATGCGTTTCGCCCGTTGAGTAAGTTTACCGATGACTCGCATACCTACTTCGCCCATTCCTCTCTTTTCATTTTCATTTTCCTCGCACTTCTTTGGAACGGTAACAAGTGAGTAGCGATAATAGTAACCGCTTACCATGAGTAGAGCTTTATGGTATATTTTGCCAATTTGCCTGATAGACTCGACTCCTATTACGTGGGGCTTTAAATATGCGTGATACACAAGAGTAATACACCTATAAGTACCTCCATATATAGATATTTTTGTACTTATAGTCATCCTAATCCTAACTAATATTATAAAAGCGAAAATGAGTTTGTTTGTTTGTTACCTTTTCACGCCTAAACCACTGAACCGATCATCCTGAAATTTTGCATATACTTTGTCAGGTGTACATAAACGGACATAGGCTACCTTTCATCCCGAAAAAAATTATTGTTCCCGAGGAAAACAACAATAACGTTCTTATGATAGTAGATGGCGCCACGTGTTTTTCTAATCATGATTGAATTATATTATTACAAGCAGAGTACAACCCGAATTGATTGTCATATTCTAAATTAACGCGAGCGAAGCCGTGGGCAAAAGCTAGTGTATCATAATTTTAGACAGAGGCATATAGGCTTTTCAGTGAAGCAATATTTAGTAACAGCAGAGTGTAGAACTATTGTCAAAAGACTGTTAAAAGCTTAGCTTTTATGACAAGAGACTTAAAAATATTTGACGAAATAATACTTATTTCAGTACGTTTCACATTCCGTGCTATTGAAAGCAAATGCCTATATACTTTACGTGAGCAAACCCGCGCTATCAGCTAGTCTAGATTAAACGGATCACTCATAACTTTAATTGCCATTTTCCATACATATGTCTTCTGCATACATATAAAATGAGTGTCACTCGTAAACGCACCCCAGATGAATTTCATGCAAATTTTGACGAGACTGTAAAATCTGAAGTGCTCCGTTGTTCGTGATGAATCGCCTGATTGCGAGTGCTAATGGCATACAGTTTAGTACATGCCTGTGTGTTACACGTAATTTGAATATAAGTACAATACAATATAGAACTTGATTAAATGTAAAGACTGAGTATTTATTTTTGTAAGTGACTTCTTCTGCATAAATTTTATCAAACACTAGATGTGCCCGCGGTTTCATTCGCGTTTATCGTTACTGCGCCGCCCCCGTGAGTCGCAGCGTGATGTTATATAGCCTATAGCCTTCCTCGATAAATAGGCTATCCAACACTAAAATAATTTGTCAAATCGAACCAGTAGTTCCCGAGATTAGCGCGTTCAAACAAACAAACAAACAAACTCTTCAGCTTTATAATATTAGTATAGATTAAGAGTCGTGTGGGTTTTAAATCCACAATACTCGGTAAGTCGGCAGCGCGCCAAGGTAGCCGCTTGGCTGCTAGGCCATCCGTGCAGTTAACATTGAGCAACACAGATCTGCTAGCTTCTGCTTTTATGGGCTAGCTCGACTAGAGAAGGATTATTTCCCACTGAATAACGATGTAACAGTATCAATACTGTTGTGTTTCAGTTGGTGAGTGAGACCAGTCCAATTAAAGTCTAGTTCTCCATTTCTCCAAACATTAAGATTACCATTGTGTGAGCCTCAGGTAAGCGAGTAGGTTTTCCATCTAGGTTATTTATTTATTGTATCACTCACGAGCAAAGAAAGCCAATTTGACCCGATATCTATACATCCAGACACAGCATATTACCATTAATGTATGATCTATACAAATATTTTGCTATACAAACTAGACCAATATGACGTCGCATAGAACAACTACAGATAATTATTTATAATATTATATATACGACATTATAAAAAAATATTAGCGTATTTTTTTATGGTATAATGCACTAGATTTTGCTCGCGGCCTCGGATCTCTCGAGAACAGTACATTTTCTGGATAATAGCTACCCTATGTCCTTTTCCGTACCCCTGAAAACGTGTATGGGTAATTTCATGATGGTGAAGTAGTTAAGCTGTGAAAGCATAACAAACATCCAAACAAACTCACATTCGCATTTTAAATTTTAGTTAGGATATATGGATTCAGTCCTATTACCCAAATAATCAAAGGACACAGAGTTTCAATCACGATCTTAATATATCTCTCATGCTTTATGTAATCCTCAATTTACTGTTAACCAGGCGTTTCTCTTAATATCTCTGATCACAGATAAGTGCGCGTTTGACTGTTAGGTACGTAAATAAATTTCTGATATAGATTTAGCGGTAACTTTGGCATATTGACCTATTTTGTATACGAAATCTACCTATCTATATCGCTTTCTCACAAATCATGATTCAAATGACAAGTTATAGATTAACTAGCTTTTGCCCGCGGCTTTGCTCGCGTTAATTTAAAATTTGACAATAAATTCGGGTTGTAATCTGCTTGTAATAATATAATTCAAACATGATACGAAAGACACGTGGCGCGATCTATTATCATAAGAATGTTATTGTTGTTTTCCTCGGGAACAGTAATTTTTTTCGGGGTGAAAGGTAGCCTATGTCCATTTCTGTACACTTGACAACGTATATGCAAAATTTCATAATGATCGGTTCAGTGGTTTAGGTGTGAAAAGGTAACAAACAAACAAACTCATTTTCCCTTTTATAATATTAGTTAGGATTCTGCACTTAATCTATTTAATATTCGAAAACAATAAAATTGCCTACGTTTCTTTGTTTATTTTCGACAGAGACAAATCAAGTCATAAAAAGAGTAAAAATACACAAAGACCTACTATCTTCTCCCATTACTTAATCCCCAAACACGATGCATACAAAATTAAAATAAAACAAACACAATAAAAACTTATCTTTAACCTAACCTGTAAGACTGGCGATAAAATCGGCGAATTACTTACAATACCAATGTCAAAAATTAACTTAAAGATTGAAAAATAAACCTTAAGACCTTGAGATAAAGCCAAAGTTGCAAGCAAACGCTTTGTGGTATTAATTTGAAGGGCGCCCAGTGTGCTAAAATGTCCGGATTAGAAGACAAAATGCATTGGTAGTAAATTTTAGTAGTATGCAAATGTGATGTCGTATTGGATGGTAAAATCTAAGCCTCGATGTCAGGCGCGGATGGTGATATTAAACGTGGAGAACATTTTTAAGATCGTAAAATTTTGATATTTATTGGTTCTTTTATAGTAATAAGGAACGTGTAAGATGAGACATAATATAAGACTGATGCAATATTATTTTATTCCGCTGTAGAGCATGACGTTGTAAGGTTTTTGATCCAATTTTTGTACATACATAGATTCACGCCTGTTTCCCAGAGGGGTAAGCAGAGACTACGAATTTCCATTTGCTACGATCCTGACACACTTCCCTGGCTTCATTAATTTTCATCACATTCCTCATACACGCTTGTCGGCTCAAGGTGCTCTAAACCTGGCCTTTGTCCAGAACGCACCCGATCTGATCGAGAAAGAAGAATTGTATTATCTATATATTAATACGTGAAGCGAAAACTTTGGATCCCTTTTTACGAAAATTGGGCGGACGGAGGAGTATGAAATTTCGCACACTTATAGTTTATACAGAGAAGAAGTGACGAATGCTAATATTTTTTTAAATTATGCGTTAGAAATACATTAAATTAATGAAAAAACACTACACGCACACAACCATCCATTTGACACACGCAGTCGAAGCGCGTAACTTTGGTTACATATATCAATATATAATGACATAATATGTCAGCAATATCTTACGGGCAAACTTTGGTTGAATTTCGAGCACTAGGCGAACGCTAGTTATTATTATTATTCTTGTATTTTTGTACAATAATCGTAAAATATGCTTAGTGGCAGTAGCGTAAGCGTATGACAATCACACAAGACTCAGATTGTTTTTATGGCAATGGTAGTTATTGAATATGCAGTAACAGTGTTACTTCTCCTCCGCCAGGTATCTGCAAGAATTGCTTCCTCAAGGGCAAGTCAACTCATTAGTACTGTCACTAAATAATTGACAACGGTGGCTTCTTCCGCAAGTCTTTGTCTTTGAGATTCCGCCAGATAAGAGGTTATTTTATATGTAGTACCAGAATTGCCGAACTCCATATAAAAAATAACCTGAATCCTTTATTTTAAAGCATTGCTTATTATGTTTTAACAAAACGGAACACTCTAATAATAATAAAAATGAACTATTTTGCAAGACAGGATTTCAGAATCATGTATTTAGAACTAACCACAGAAGAATTGACTAGTACTATAATACTGTAAAAAGAAATATGTCTGGTAATGACCCCTAAAATCACAATCAACTCTAAAGTAGTTGAACTAAGACTAAAAATACTGGCCAGAACAACAATGTCCTAGCCAATAAAGATGCAAGATAAACATGGTTCATGTCAACGGGATTAAAAATTTGCTCATAAAATTCGAACTAGGGACGCGGTAGTTACACAGGATTTATTTAACGTTTACGAGTACAAGACGGTTTGTTACGGGATTTCGCGTAATCTCTGTTGGGTAATTTATGTGATGAGTATTAGTTCTAGTATAATGTCAGAGCATAATGTGTATACCAAGAGACAATGTTACTATATTATGACGTCATCGCATAGAGTAGTGTAGGGTTTGCTTTTAAAATAAAATAATGTGATTTTTTGTATCCATACATCAAAGTTGGTTTCCGATAGATCAGTGACAGTCTTAGAATAGTGTGTTGATCAGAAGCCATCTAAAGGTGGCTTAATAATGACTCTTCAGCATTAATTTCGAATCTTAGAAGTCACGATCGGCAGTCGTTCTTGCGCTTGCTTTTATGTCTTTACTGAAATCGTGGTCATCACTCATTAGTCATAAATAAATATTTGTTTCATTTACCATCAGCTATGTTTTATCCTCCAGAATACCTACAGGACACCCTTTATATTTATTACACTGTTTAATTAATATGTATTGAGGCAGACAATTTTTTACACGTGCATATTTTAATACTTAGTTTTATTTAAAAAGTATAACTTTTAAAAATTTAAATTATAGGTAGCAATACAATTAGCATGTCATATTTCGAATATTGTCATTGTCATTTGTCGAGGAGTCCCAAATTAGCCAGCACCGCGTAATCATTACCTGTCGTATTGCCTTTTGAAACCATCAATTTTCAAATCAAGCGGCGGTGCGACATTTTAAAACCAAAAATTAAAGCACGAAAATTCATTGTCCATTCAAACGTATTTAAATTACAACAACAATGATGAACAATGTTGTCAACGTATAATTAAATCGTAACAACAATTCTGTAACATATTCTAAAACATTTCAAACTTTAAAGATAAACGCTATAGTTCGAAAATCGAGCACGAGATTAATTTGAAATAATGATACGTTACTAACAACAACTTTAAGTTGTTTAGTTGGCAGAATTATATGAGCACTTTAAACTCTTATAAATAGAGTTTAAAATACCGTAAATAATAATTGATTGACTGCAAAATTAATATGTGTTTTCACACAATAAAGGTACTGCTCAGGTGCACAACAAACTAATTAATTGTAAAGCCCGCATTTGATTAAACAAATCAAATGGTTGTATTGTGAGGGGTGAAATGAGAAATCGCTAAGAAATTCCATTCGTCACGTTCGTGTATATTTCCTGTTTTTTGTTAGTGACGCCTCATTATTTTGTGTAGTGTCAGTAATTTTTAGAGTGTGAAGTTTATAATTGAAATTCCTTTTTAATGTATTGAGTGGTACAAAAAATATTGTGCCTACTTTGACTACGTTTTGACATAGTTAAAGTGCTAACTTTACACAGTAAGATTTTTTTTTGTAGACCCTTACTTTATTAACAATAGAATAACAATGTAATATTATAAGCAGCATGAAACACAGGTCTCTGACCTAGGTAATAAAATGTAAAAACAGACTTTATAAATAAGATTTTTTGTGTCCAATTTTTAAATTGTAAAAGGTTTTCCTTTAGATTAAATATTATAGTTTTAATGTGAATTTAATACAAAAGTAGCCTGTAATGTGTTTTGCAAAGACTTTTATTTATTTATTGAATAAAATTTATTATTTATATTATTATTAACTATTTCAGATACTCCTCTAATCTTAGCTTCCTAACTAATAATATAAATGTGAATGCGAGTTTGTTTGTTTGCTTTCACATCTTAAGAACTCGACTCATCATGAAATTTTGCTTACACGTTGTCAGGAGGTACAAAAAAACATAGGTAACTTTCCTCCAAAAAAAAGTACTGTTTCCGAGGGAGATTGAGAGAAATTTGCTGACGAAATCTATATAAACGCGAGCATAGCCACAGGCACAATCTAGTATTCTTTATTTTTAAGTTTTTACGTTTTTCAGCCTGGTAAGGACCAACTGCATAAACTATTGTATTGTGTGTATTATTTTCCTAAAGAATATTTTTTTATCAGTCTATATCACCACCAAAAACTATTTTGCCATATCTTCAACAGTAGTAAGTCTATAAGGCCACCCTCGCACAGGTGTCGTCGTTTCACACGACGTCAGAGCACGCCTTTATGATGCCTCGTTTATTATTGTGTCCGGTAATTACTCGCCATTGCCCAATGTGCAGCGTTACATGAATTTTAGTTACTTAAATAAAAAATTATATAAGGGTATAAGTGACAGCTTCAATGTATAGCACATTAATGATTCATAGCTACGTTTTAATTTGAGTATTTAGATATTCACCAACTATAAAAAGCTAAAAAATGAAGAACGAAAACGTATTCAATATTTTATGTCACTGCATTTTTCTTAGGTTAATAACCTACTTTTCATCCCCAGTAACAAATTAGTCTCAAGAAACCATTATTTATATCAGCCCTGCATATAAACTGTCTCACTGCTGGAAACGGGCCACCTCTTATTGTTAGAAGGGTTAGGCCATAGTCCACCACGCTGGCTAAGTGGGGGTTGGTAGACTTCACAAATCTTCGAAATTATTATGGAAAGCTCTCAGACATGTAGGTTTCATAATTCACTATTTAATACGCACGTAACTTCGAAAAGTCAGAATTGCCTTGGGATCGAACTCGAGACCTTTGCATAGCAATCAATGGACTCTCACTACGCTATCGTTGCTGTGAGAACCCATGCTTGACTTCATTATGCTAGTTCAAAAACACATGTGAACAGTCAACGCGTTGACGTTTTTGTGGCGGCGTAAGAATCCTTAGCACTCATCTTGCACTGACCTTTGCTATGCTGAGATGGTGACGAATCATTTTAAAATTGTTGTATAAAATTCTCCAACTATTTTAACCAGTTATGTCTTCTTCAGGCGAGCATAGTGCAATATTATTTTCCAACTTTTCAATGAGTTCTTTCATCCCAATATTCTGCAAACTTAAAAACGTACGCTTCGTAACAATCTATACTTCTATACTAATATTATAAAGCTGTAGAGTTTGTTTGTTTGTTTGTTGGAACGCGCTAATCTCAGGAACTATTAGTTAGATTTGAAAAATTATATTAGTGTTGGATAGCCTATTTATCGAGGAAGGCTATAGGCTATATAACATCACCCTACGACCCACGGTGGCAGCGCAGTAACGATAAACGCGGGTGAAACCGCGGGAACATCTATATTAGGCATATAAAGGTGCGTGTATATTATTAGTTTTCGTTTGTTTGGTCTATCATTGATATATAATTTTCACAGCTACTATTTGAAGCAGTCAAATCTTTAGTAAGTCAAACGAAATTGTAAATATAATTACTTTATCTCTAGATTAAAAATATTAGGATAGCTTTTAATTGATACAGGTCTATGTCGCTAACAAGCATAAGTACAAATCGTCTGATGGAAATCATTTACTGTACCAAAGATAAATAAAAATTTGTCATAAGAAGCACCGGATTTATTATCTACTGGAAAAGCATTTTTAAGCATTCGTTGACATTCTACACTGTTGTATGGCAGTTCTTACGCAAAAATTTCAAACGTGTGATGTTCTGTAAATAATACGAGTAAGTTATGAATAGTATTGACATTAAACTACTATCTACGGATTTTATCGCGTTACTTATTTGACCCAAGAAGAAGCAAACCACAGCTAGATTTCATGATACTTTGAGCTCATTCTGCGTAAATAGAAACACCCATGATTAAATTATGTTCGGGTACTTTGAAATAACTACACTGGAACATTGAGACAACTACCATCTTAGTCTCTCCGTGACCATGGCTGCTGAAAAGCAACCGAAACGTCGGAGAAAGTGTAAACATAAATATAAATAGTATAATAGTATAGTAATAGTATAAATAGTTTTAATAGTTTCAATAATTTAATTAGCTTAAAAATGAGTAAAGTTTAATAATAATTATAGTGTAAATAAATAAAGTGTAACAGTTTTCAAAATTTTGTAATAAAGTGTCAAATAAACAACGTGATAAAAGCCGTATATAGTAGTTTAATTTCAATGAATAACATTCGCGTAAACAGAAGACAATATTATGAATAGTATTCAAAAACTTCTAAGGTTACCCTTCTGGCAGTAAGGTGCAGTGCAATACCAAAAATATCTCGCGCGCATCGCCAACCCTTTACAAAGAATTGCTGTGCTGCCAGGAAAGCATCTACTTGTGGAGCCTTAAGGCACATTCACTATAAGAACACAAAAGAAGATGAAGAAGAAGTTTCATACTTAACCCCACTTTTAGTAAAACTCTTGTAACTCAGCACTCAAACTGCCAAAGGCCTTTGAACTTTCAGTGATGGTATTATAAAATGTTAGCTATCCAATTACACCACTTTCATCGGTTTTCATTTCGGCCCAAAATTGTATGAAAGATGTCTACTCTCCTTTGAATGCAACTATTAGACCGATGTAAAAATGTGTAACAGAACATGCAGTGGTAGTCCACGAGCATAATATATAGATATAGGGATTCAGTCGGGACAAAAAATGTACCTATACGATTTTTAGTTTTTAAAGTATTAATAATTAACAGACGTGTCGCTGGTATCTTTGAAGAAAAACACAAAATACTTAACATTTTTTGCTGTTACGGCAGTTTTCTAAAGAGGCATAATAAGCAATGTATTTTTACATTGTAAGAACATTCAAAACTTTAACTTTAAAACTTTTGTAGTATCTGCCTTTACCTTCAAGCGAAGGTATGTATGTAGTAAACACTTAATTTATTATAGACATTCATGGCTCTACTAAAAATATAGACATTATTATAGAAAATTATCTACTTATAATTTGTGTGACCTTTCAACCCCCTAAAATAAGTAAACCACAATTAGATGATACATTGTTTCTCACACAATTAACAATAAAAAAAATCTTAACTGTTCACCAAAATTCAAGAAAATATTCACGCCCCAATTTATAAAAAAAACCGCAAAACGTTTTTCACCCCATTTTAATGTGTGTTGTTCCCACGAATTAAAAAGTAAAAACTCCAAATGATGATTCACGATTATACGTGATAGGGTAAGATAGATACATCACGTATTAAAAAAGAAATCGGTTTTTTAATTTTACTGTGTCGATACTCTTCTGGGAATAGTAAGTTACTGTTTTGGCATTGTATTTATTTTGTTAACAAAACATTGTTGTGTTGGTTTAGTGTCTTGGTTTGGATCTCCTATTCACAATATATTCCTTCAGACAGTCTTTTTTTTTGTAGCAATATTCTAGAACTACGGTTGGTAAAAAGCTTTTTTGGTGGTCCTTTATGGCAATACTTACGCGTTGGTAACCCTAGTAGTAAAAATATAAGAAGTAATGGAATAAAAATGAATGTAATAGTACGTACGTATGTGCGTAATGTACGGAAGTCTTACTTACGGTCTGAAACGCATGGGTAGTATAACCCCAGGCACATTGTACTCTTTGAACAGATTGTTTTTTATTGAGTAGCCAGTTGCCCTCACTGATTGGTAAACGATTAGCGAGGTTAAGCAACGTTGGGTGCGGTCAGCTATAGATGGGTGACCGCTTAGTGGTATTTCATCTGAGCGTCTCCGTGCTTCGGAGGGCAAGTAAAAAGTCGGTCCCGGTTGTCAAATTGACAGCAGTCGTTAAGCCATGTCAGGGGTCTACGGGCGGCTTGAACAACTCTTGTCAATAGGTTGGTCACTAACCACACGAAATGAAGAAGAAGAAGATTGAGTAAAGAGATCATGCCATTATGACTCTTTTAAAAACTCACCAAACGCACATTGATAAAAACAACCACAGATTTAATGCTATGTCAAACTCACATATTGCTATCCAGCCATTGGAAAATTGATGTCAACAACTTGTTTTTTGTAATATTGTTGCCATTCTTTAATTAGCACCATCAATATCCCATCTTTTACATACAATCTATAATAGTGACTGACTCTTTACTCCCATAGCATAACAAGTGAGACACGGCAATGAATTGCGGTAAATCTTAAAGTTTAGAGTACCGGAGGCCCAATCACCCTCTTTCCCCCTTCCCGCTCCTTATCCTTCCCACTTCCTTTCCTAAAGGGTCGGCAACGCGCAAGTGATGCCTCTGGTGTTGCAGGCGTCCATAGGCTACGGTGACCACTTACCATCAGGTGGGCCGGGCCGTATGCTTGTTTGCCACATAAGTAGCATAAAAAAAAAAGTTCGAAAAAATGTTTTAACTGATATGCAAAGGTCACCTGACAAGTGACCTTGAGATCAGAGGTCAAAGATTATAGTCATTACGGGGGTATATCGACTATGCTGAGTCGAATGGCGTTGACCGCGAGTTACGCTCTTACGGTTCTTGAGTTTAAAATTGTTTAACAGACAGACAGACGGACAGACGGACAAAGCTGTTGTATAAGAGTTTTTTCGAACTCTAAAAAGTTCTAGGGTAGTACATAGTCACACAGTCACACACCAATATGTGTATCTTCGAAGCAGAAGCAATGGGTTAATCCATCCACATTTCGGTCAGTATTCCAGTCCCATATAAAGTCTAGAGCCGTCTACCGGGAACACTCAGAGAATCCTTGATGCTACCGGGAATTTCCTAGTACAAGCTCCATAGCAGATTGCCCGATTCGGGATTCCAACCTAAGGCAACGATCAGCCGTAAACATAAGCGTAAATTGATGCCACGGGGAGAAGTAAGTGCTGTGATTGGTTTTGAGACAAACAAGCGTAATGTACTACAGCATTTCTAACTATTAGGCAGTTACGCTAATTTTATAATAGCGTTATTTAACATGTTATAATACACCAAATTAATATAAGTTTCCGAAACATTAAGCTTACAACAAAACAACCTGTCTCTAAAAGTAACGATTACATCTAAACCATGCTAAAGTAGCCCCAAATTGATATGCCCTTAATTAAATTAATAGTTAGCCGTGCGATATTAATGACGAGCAACAAAACGAACAAAAAATAGATCTAACAAAGATAAAAACAATAATAAAACACTTCCCTTTTGTAGGTGCGGCTTTGTTATGACGAATTGTATACTTTAGTTTAGGCAACGCTTAGCCAATAAACAATATCAATACTGCTTTTAAGATTGCGCCGAGCGAAATATGCCAAAACAAGCGGTTACATTTAAGTGAATAAAATCAACATTTTTTGTTTAATACAAATATAAGATGTATATTTACCATATCAATGAATGTGTTTACAATTACACCGTGTAAAAACTTAAAATAATTAATATTTTCGCCTATAAAATTACGTAAATATGCACGAAAAATGCAAAAACGTAAGCCCGTTATACATGATTTTTAGATTATAACAGTAGAAATCTATTCTATTTTACAGCTTAAACGAAACATAAACAGTTATATTACAATTTGTACGTCCCAAATATTTAAGTTGGTTGACAATAATGATACATATTTAACAAAAAAGCACTTCAAATCCTCCATACAATTTTGCTATGGCGGGCGCGCGCCGATTTGAATATGCGCCGCACGAGCTCTGTAATTATCTGTCTTACACTCGGCGCAGTCTTACACTAGCTCTCAGCTGCCCACGGAATTCTTCTTCTGTTTAACAAACAATTTAGTAGAATTGTCTGCAGCGGAGTATATATTAACCCAATATCTGTCACAATACAGTATTGTCTAGTAAAAGAATCACATAAGTGTTTCTGTTTAATTTTTGGCATAGTACTTAATTATTTAGGCACAGTATTTATATTAAGAATCCATTAGTTTCAGCCTGCCACGGAGAGCACGTTAAGCCGTCGGTCCCGGCTGCCATGAACATCTATGGCAGTCGTTATTGGGAAGCCAGTGCCCTCTAATATCCTGACACTGGTCTAGACTTAGGGTTTCGTTAGCCTTCGGGTTGCGGAGATAGGATGGCAGTCGCTCCGACGACTGATATCCAGTCAAATCCGGTTAGACTAGAAAGCCGACCACAAGTGATTTGGGAATAATAAAGGCTAGGGAGAAGTAATTAGTTTTAGCTATTGTATTCTAGGTAAATTCTGACATATTTTTGATAGAATGTGTCAATAATTACCTGTCCGTAGGTAAAACTTGTTTCCGACTTGTTTCTTAATTTAGTAATCGGGCCTCAAAGTGTTTTAGATGATAAGTTTTCTAATATGTTAGACGCTGTAATAATATCTTTTTCATCTTTTATTTTTATTTTTAATCACACAGTGGATGCCAAGTAACGGGAAGCGACAACGAGGCTGGCCCAGAAGAAGATGGCGAGACGAGCTCGATGCATTTAAAAGGGATTGGCAACTCAGAACAAGCGATCGAAATAGATGGAAGTCGGAAGGGGAGGCCTTTGCCCAGCAGTGGGACGCCAATTAGGCTTATAATAATAATAATGATAATTTTTAACTGGCCGATCGTACCCTGCATTCGTCACGCTGCGCCCGCGCAGGACCCGCATGATTCAAAACTGTCGATCACGATAACGGTACACTGGACAATACAGTACGGTATTATAGAGCACACAGTTATTAATCACTGTAGCACGTGGTTCGTTCAGGAAAACTTCGATTGCCTCGCTGTTTACGACTATGGGAAGATGATGCCATCGTATAAGTCAAGAGGATATTCAAATACTATTATATAATAGATTAATGTACAGTAGGCGCCATAGGTAATTTCCGGGATATGTACTATCGGCTTGTGATTTCCGTTGGGCTGTCTGTATTGTGGTTATCACAAGAAATAATGCTATACCACTATGTAGTTGACACGAGTCGATTGCCGCCGAGTTCTCATTGAGTGTCAATCGATTGTCACTTTTTTGACGATCTCTTTTGCAGCAGTTTTGTGAAGACCTACATCGCCTACATATCGTTACATTACCTTATTTTTGTTGAATAAAATTTATTGGTTTTATCAATCGCCGGGTTTAATTATTTTAAAGATGGTGAAATCTATTAATAGATATTCTAAGAGTGCGTATAATTTGAGACTGTAAATTTTACTAAAAAACTCAAATCTGTTTCCAGTGTGGCACTTTTTTCAAAATAACATTAAAATAGTATAAAATCCTTGTAAAAACTGTTCACACTGTTGGGCACCGGCCTCTACTTAGCGTGAAAATGATTAGACCATAGTCCACCACGTTGGCCCAGTGGATGCACCATTTCTTAAATATAGTTAATATTCTAAAATAATTCAAAAATGGAAAGCGTGGAAGCGTGACCATGACGCAAGTTCTATAATTTTTGTTCACCCAAGAAGTGCTCAACGCGCCTAAAGAAGTTTTCACTTCAAAATCCTTAAATTAATCTGTTCAAACAGTCACTTGAAAATACCGTACATTTTGTCAATATTGTATAATTACGTAAAACGTTGCTGTCATTACCAAGCTCGACGGTGACAAATAAACAGAACATTATAAGGCGATTACACACGAACGTCTGGTACAATATTTGTACAAGACGCATTACGTGTAGACTCAGCCGATATTCTCTTAATTGGCTCCGTGGACATGGTTAGGGATGGGAGTGTATTTTTTTATTTTGAGGGTGTTTAAGGATGTTGTTTGATTTAAGTTCATAAAGAGAAAGAGCGATGGATTGGAGACTATTAATTAGATACTAGCTTCTTCCTGCTTCGAAGGCGTGAAGTTTGCAAACAGATAATGTTTTTCTGTCTCTCGGGAACAGTACTTTTTTCTGGATGACTAGGTAGGGTACTTTATATTATTTTCTGTACCTCTGACGACTGACGTGTATGCAAAATGATCGATCGAATAGTTAAGGCGTAAAAGCGTTACAAACAAATTCACATTTGCATTTATTATGTGCTAGACGCCAAGTTTATTGCCGTACATTATCCAGCGATAGCTCAGTGGGGAGACCAACAGACTGCAATGCAGAGAGTCTCGGGTTCGAACCCATGTCACGTCGCGCACCTCTGACTTTCGGAAGTTATATGACTTTTCGAAATTATATGTGTATAGATTGACAATAAATTACCGCCTGCTCCATGCCTCGGAGAGCACGTTAAGCCGTCGGTCCCGGCTGCCATGAACATCTATGGCAGTCGTTATTGGGAAGCCAGTGCCCTCTAATATCCTGACACTGGTCTAGACTTAGGGTATCATTAGCCTTCGGGTTGCGGAGGTCAGATGGCAGTCGCTCCGTGTAAAAACTGATACCCAGTCAAATCCGGTTAGACTAGAATGCCGACCCCAAGTGACTTGGGAATAATAAAGACTATGGAGAAGAAGACTCGCGAAGTCTGCGCTGCTACAGACAATTTCCTAACAGAAAACCAATAATTAGAATTACTCGACTCAAGAATCTTATATAGGACCAATGAAGCATTAAGTCAACCAAATAAAATTTTACTTTACAAGAATATAATTAAGCTAAATAGCAACAAAAACAGATACACAGTTTATTTTTCTAACAGTATCTTTAATTCTCACCCCTATTGATTCAACCCCCGTAAATTACATAATACCTTCAAAGAAACGTCTAAATTCACCCCTAAAATAAACTTTCTTAAATCAATAGTAACATGTCACTGAAGAATTACTAAAATAACATATACAATTTAAAAACTACACACGTTATCTCTGAATTGTACGCCATAGAGTTCAAATTTGCAGGACAAAATTTAATTGACTGTAAACTTAACATTGTTTTACAAATATACGTTTGTATTTTCTTTAATTAAAATGTCGTTCTTATTTTATACAGCATAAGGTGCTATTTAGTTTATTAGTTAGCATGCTAGTTGTGCTATTATTTTGGTATTTACTTGTAAGAAGGTGTCATTTGCATCAATCCACGTCGTGTAGAACATTCTTTGTGTTAAAATAATGACGTGGGTGAAAAATTTGATGTTCAGTAATTGGGCTTTGTTAGAAGTATTATATTGTTTAAGCCAACGATAAAGAAACACTGATGTTTGCTAATTTCAGATTGTTTGAATTATCAAACAATCTGAAATTATTGGATTGCAATGCAGCTTATAATTCGATCCTACTATATGGTTAACCGCATCATGAAGAAACCCCTTGTCTGAAGGATATATTATAACTTTTAAAGTCACGTGATAACCCATTTTCTTAAATGAGATGGGTTATCGTCCTTACTCAGTCTTGCGAGTGAGAACCTGTATCCCGCAATGTAACAATTAAATGAGCAGATTTGACAAATTATTTTAAAGATACAAGCAAAGACTTTCCAATAAAAAATTGTAACCACAAATTGCCCGTGAAACACTTCACAAGATGATACTTTCACTGTTTAAAACAAAAAGCAATATCATAAATGAATCCAGCTCAACTTAGTCATTAAAAAGCAATGTGTCAGCCTTTGTACACCGACCTGGTTGCTCATTGGCGCGAGAGATTTTACTTGGAATTAAAAATATTACCTTTGTTAGTGAGTAATAGACGGTAACATTATTTTGTATGACAGGAAAATTGCTTTAGATGCGCTATATGGATAATGGCTTTGTGGATTATAATAAACTATATTAAACAGAATATATTCACGCCCTTGACAGGAACTTAACAGAGACGTAGATAGAGGTGAGGTAAGATATTTTACCAGTTTTGTTAATGGTCTATGTAATAAGGATAAATGGTAGATATGTGATCGATAACCAGGGGGTGAGTCTATTGGCGATTACCAGGTATGCTAGACTCCGTGCGTATTAAGAAATTAATAATACAATAATAATAACAGACATGTATATAAGCTGTCCCAGTGCTGGGCTCGGACTCCTACTCAGTATGAAGAGTTAATCTATAGTAACAGAATATATTAACAAAAATCTATTTTTTGACTTGCTAGAGAACCCAGCCTGAAATATCGGCGGTGAAAACAAGTCCAAGATTATGATCACACGGCTTAAAATGAGTTGCCGTGCTGTAAGCTTTACAGGAAAATTTCAAATTCAGCACCACCTGACATCACTACGTATTCTTAAAAAGTTTTAAAGCTCTTGCTTGCTTGACTGCTGGCAATGATCTGTAGAATGGAAGTATTTCATCTAATAGTGCTGCTTCAGTTTTATTGTAATTTTAACTTTAGGAGGGCATCCCACTGTACTCTGTCGCTTTGTGTGATTTCCACCACATCAAAACACTTCGGCTTTAATCCCCGCGTTAAGATAAGTGATATTGGGCTTGTTGGGTAAGGAGTTCTCAGTAGCAGTATGGAATGAGGAACTGTGATTGGTAGGCGTTAATTAACTCGCTTCTTATCACGTGGGACCCAGAAATGTAGCTGCTATTGAAATGAGAATTATACATCTTTGCCTAGCTCCTTGCTGATATAGACGTGAGACTATGCGTTTATGCTACTAATATTTCAACCTCACAACCTCGACTATTCTAAGTATTTAAGCCATCCATTCTTATGATATAAGTCCTTCCCAAACGTCGCCGCATTACCACATGTTTCAGAAGTATAATTAATCAAAAATTAACTCTTGAAGTCCAAGTTACGGTGTGAACATTAGTTTCAGTGACAATGATCATTTGTTTACTCGTTAAGGAATGCCTTGTGCTACAGAAATAGCAACAGTGATTATGTAAAATCACTTGATGGATGGGAGAATATTTTGTTTGAGACTAGAAATATATACTTTGATTTAAATAAAGCAGTTGCGCTATTGGTGGTAAGTAGTAATTTCTGGTTATGACCTTAGCAATGCCAGAAATCTAAATAGCTGAGCCACTACCATGACAGAAGTTCTTCCTTTTAAAGAAGGACATTCCATAATACTGTCTTCTGTTTACGCGAATGTTATTCATTGAAATTAAACTACTATATACGGATTTTATCGCGTTGTTTATTTGACACTTTATTACATAATTTTGAAACTGTTACACTACTATTACTATTAAACTTTAGTAATGTTTAAGCTAATTAAATTATTTAAACTATTTATATTTACGTTTACACTTTCTCCGACGTAGCCATGGTCACGGGTCTCCCCGTGGCCATGGCTGCTGAAAAGCAACCGAAACGTCGGAGAAAGTGTAAAATTAAATCTAAATAGTCGTATAATTTAAATAGCTTAAAAATAAGTGAAGTTTAATAATAGTAGTAATAGTGTAAAAATTTCAAAATTATGTAATAAAGTGTCAAATAAACAACGCGATAAAATTTGTATATATTATACTAGTTTAATTTCACAGGACATTCGATATAATTTTCTATAAGACTCTACTATGAAAATAGTCTTGCAAATACGCATGTTTTTTGGCGATAAATATGGCAAATAAATTCTGTCTGATGACAAGCAGTTACCTCAGCCAATGGACACTAGCTATACCAGGGCTTAAATTTGCAGCTAAAGACCATAAATTGTCTTTGCGTTATCGGCACAAGAGTAGTCATCATTTGAGCCTTATCTGCTCTTGATCTCTAGTCTTGACGGTTTACTTACTTATCGTACTATGAGTGTGACGTAATAAAGAATGCAGCGAAGATGGCTAGTTTCAGTTAAGATAGTGCACTAGGTCCGATGTTTTGAAACCTTACTATTAAATGGACCACAAAACAAGGTGATTAAAGTACTTTCAGCCGAAATGCTCTAGTTTACGCAAAATCTTAATTTAAAGCGAGTATTTAGTGAGCGCACAAAAGAGCCGGCTCTTCCAGGCAAGTAGGCACCTACCGATTTCTTATAGAATAAGTCTTTCTCTCCCACTTCTTTCATTATGATTATTTAACCCTTATGCCTATTGGGCTCTACATTTCACAAACAAGTATTTAAGAAAATTATCTTTATTAGACAATTATTACAAACCGTCAGCTGTTCATAAAACTTTCTCATAAATCATCCTGCAGTTTTATACCACCCTAAAACAATAAAACCATCCCTTTATTTTATATCGATATTTCAAAATTAACGGCAACTAAAAAACTTAATTAACCGGTGTAAATGGTAACACCTGATTTTATGAGAGTAATAAATAAATTAACCGTAAAAAGGGCCCTGTTAAGGTACATGGCTAATATGGCCATATGGGTGCGTCAAGTAGAGCATATTCGAAGATCGATGTAACTGATACATTTCATTTTGAATAACATTTGAATAATTTTGATGTAACGTGTTCGGTGTGCAGATTGGGAGACTTTTACGCATACTTTTGTACCTGTGTCAGTGTAGGTCGATATTCGATTCCGTGGTCATAGGCTTTTCGTATTTTTCGGTAAAAATAACAATCGCGCGTCACTAAAATAATACATTAAAAAAATTGTTAGTAAAATGTATACTGCATCCGGACCTAAATAGTTGACATTGTATCTTTTTAATGTTGTATATTACTTCATTTTTTAGAGCGTATTAGGTATACAAGTTCTTGTATCCATTATGCAGAATCTTTGATTCTTATTTTGTAGCGTCCAAAAGAGGCTGGAAAATTTCTAACGCGGTCAGCCTAAAATCCTTATGAAGACCTAGTTGTCTAAAGTTGGACCGGCTTTCTTCGTATAAGTGCAAAAGCAACTTTTGCGTAACATGTGACAGTGTAAATTAAGTTTTTTTTAATATCCTTTTCTATAGAGAAATATGAATTCTACAATAGGAAAAGAAGAAAGAAGAAAATATATTTATTTTGGTACAACACGCGAGATAACATTACATATAAACCATAAAGACATAAACACTAATTAGCCAAATAAAAAGAAGTTTAGAAAGGTCTCGTGGTCGCACCAAAGTAGGTACCCAGTTCAGCTTGATGACGGGCAAAGTTATGTGCCAAGCGCTGGTTTTCAACTGGGTCCTAGTAAACATGACATATGCCAAGCCAGATAAAAATGGTTTAAATTATAAGTAGATAAACAATACATAATTAATAGATATCATAGTACACAGATCACAAAGAAAATCATAACAAAATTACATATCTTTTGTCATTTATTTGAATGCATGCGATTAATAAAATTATTTGGATTTCTTTATACTATTCTAAGGCAACATAATATGAACGACGTATTATTCAAATGTGATTTCAATTGTCGTGCGAGTGTCCATATGTTCGAGATTTTTGTATTGCTAACAAAACGCAACGTTATGCTAATACCGACACTAAATGCACGTGTCGATTGCCACGAGTTTATTTATGTAGAACACGCGATTTGAGATTTGTCAAATGTTTATAAATAATAATTTGTGTTAGGTTTTATATACTACTAGTTTTTAAGTTAGTTTTAGTTTTGGGAACAATACTTTTTCTGAATGAAAGATACACTATGTCTTGTTCTGTACCCCTGACAACGTGTATGCGAAATTTCATGATGATTGGTCGAGTAGTTAAGGCATAAAATCGTAACAAACAAACATCTCACATTCGCATTTATAATATTAGTTAGGATTAGTAGATCATGAATAGTATTATAAGTTTTCACTGTAAAGGCATTCTCAATAGTGGATTGTATTTGATGATGATTTCTGGATCAGAACAATTTAGTACAATAATTACATACATAATCTTAAGTCTCTGTATCTCCAATGTGGTTACCAGTGTATTATATCCACATTTCATCCGCTATAGCTTTAGATCCTACGTATACAAAGAAAGCATATTGTCATCTACTGAAAAAATTTGCATACTGCAAGCTGTTATAAAATTTCTTACCGAAAATACCAAATTCCAGTTTACCAATGAAGTCGAACCCAGGATTTAATGATCTGCTGCAAACATAAGCTCTGATTATCGCCATAAACAAGGCAGAAATCATATCAATGAAGCAGTGATGGTACCTTCCCATTAGCCTAAAACCTGACTTGCTTACTAAAATGGTCGATCTAAATCATAAAATTTTCGGTTCATTACAATGTTTAATGTAGCATGCCTTCACTGTGCTTTTGTCACCTTAGCTACAAGAAGTAAAATTGAAGAATAAACATAATGGAATTTAACTTGTATATTGTACAAGTAGTTTCGACCCATGGCGTTACCCGTGTGAACTGCATGCATCTGCATACCGGGCAATATAATGCCTTATGTAGGGTCTAATTCAGGATATGATCTAGCTGTTTGCCAAGTTTTATCCATATTTGTTCAACGGTTTATGCACATTTGCACAATTTAACAACTAAACCGTTAAACTATCATATTTATAATATTAGTAAGAAACCTATATCGAGCTTCAAATTAAAGCAATTCCATTACATTTGCGCTTAAGTAGATATCTACCAGACTCAATTAATTACGGTATCGTACAAAATCTGTAGAACAATAAGACTATTAATATATTTATTCACGTATTCCATTATCGCCATATTGAAACAATGCCGCACCGGCACAATAATTTACAATGTCGTACGTTAGGCTTTAATTTTATAGCGTTAATTTGAAAGTGAAGGACTGAACGCACGTGGATATGTGGCCTATCTATATGGGACTCAAATAAACAATGTTTAGTAAGGTTAAGTAATTTTTAGTGAGGACATTATTTGGATGGACTTGATAAAAAGTCTTAAAAGCGCAAAATCTACTTCAGTTTTTACGCTTTTAAGAGGATGTATAAGTTGGCATAGTAGTTAGTTTTTGTTATGTAAAACGGAACATAAACATACTTTCAAATTTATTAGGTTAAAACCAAAAGTATCCCACAAAGAATCCAATCAGTATAAGTCTGTGTATCTTAGTTTGACAATTGTGTATCTTAACTGTGTATCAAACTGTGTATCTTAGTTTGACAATTTAAGAGGAAACACAAGCGCCATTTTCCATATACACGTAGTCCCCCGTTTCTTCCCTGGATAATGCCAGTAGAGCAATAATTTTTTTCCAAAAAATGTTTCCTTTTTTCATAAATTAATTATTAAAAGAAACATGAGTCTTCAAAAACCTCAAAAATTTGCCAGATTTTCCGCTGTGTTCAAACATCCAGAAAACAAATTTGACTAGATTATATAAAAAAAAATTGGTTGTCTGTAAAGTCGGTTTACGGACGATAGTATAACGTGACAACGTCATAGTAAAATTTCTTTCCAGTAACGTTACAATGAGCGTAACGGGACAATGAGCGTAACGGGACCATGAGCGTAACGGGACAATGAGTCATCCTTTTTCGTGCGTGCAGTCGGCGTTCATCGATTTATTAGACGTTGTCACGTCAAAAGTAGTTAAATCGGTCAAGTTTTGAAGAAGGAATCAGGGGACTACAAAACGTTGATTTTGTGTACTTTTTATAGGTATTGTCAGTCCAAGCTTCAGTTGTCTCCATCGCACTCATGATACTATACATAGCACTGCGCGACAGTAATAGATTTTAAAAATACCTATTTTAAATTCTCTCGCCCTTAGTGTTTCCTCTTAAGATATTAAACTGATAAATAAATCAATTGATCCAGGCTGTTTAGAATCCTCTGCCGGAAAATTGTTTCTCATTATTGCACTACAAATTTCGATCGTCACTTTTGCGCATCCAGCCTTTGCTGCCCCTTCGGTCATCGGTCCTATTCAATTGTCTTTTGACGTGACAACGTCTAATAAATCGATGAACGCCGGCTGCACACATGAAAAAGGATGACTCATTGTCCCGTTACGCTCATTGTCCCGTTACTGGAAAGAAATGTTGTTATGACGTTGTCACGTTAAACTACCGTCCGTAAACCGACTTTACAGACAACCAATTTTTACGTGAAAATAGCTGATGATGTGACACAAATATATGAATACTCAATTCTTTATTGCTTTGCACAATTAGGTATTATTGTAGATAACTTTAAAGCTACGCAGAATCAATTATTGTTTCTGTCGGTTACAGCATATAAATATTTATAATAATTCTTAGACTTTAGAGCATTACAAATTTTATTTTCAAAGAACGGTCTTCTTTGAAATCACGTAAATATTGTTTCTTTGACATCTAAATCAATTTTATTCAACACAACAATATTCTTTGACGCCATTGCCGAACAGTTTTCGCAACATTGTGGCACCTAGCGTCCAGTCACACTAATATTGAAATTTATAACCCTCCATTGTTGGCCAGGCTTTATATTTTATGTCTTTATTGGTCCAAGTGACACGCACCGATTTTTGCGTAAATTTCTTTGTCAAGTCGAAAGGTCCAATTATTGTTGTGTGTGGTCTAAACGGCCGCAGCTAATTGAGGGTTAACTCGGATATATTTTATTGTTTGCCATTTGGGTGGCTTTTTTTTTAATGTTATGGTTATTAGAAATAACTAAATAAAATAATTTTGTATTCGAAACATGTCAATCCTATTGACTGATTGACGACAATGTGACACCAAAATTGAATCGCAAAAGCCTTAGAGAATAGGTACTGAGAGCTTTGTCGGTACCGACAAATAATTGTATGGATTGTCGAACAATTGAAATTTGGTAATCTTTCACGGTGATGTAAAAAGGAAGTCGTGTCCTTTGTCATTAAAGCAGCATGTGGGAAAAGATTACGCTTGCTGATTATGAGTTAGTAATGAACGTTAATTACTTACTATATAATATACTCATCCTTATTTACGTGAAATTATTCGGTACTTATCTTATCTTATCTTATGTGGGGGCCAGTCAGTGCAGACTGGCGACACTTCGACCCAGTGGGATCTTTTGTGTCGACACTCTTCCAATAAAGACTGCCATAGATGTTCATGTCAGCCGGGACCAACGGCTTAACGTGCTTTCCGAGGCACGGAGCAAGCGATAATTGTCAATCAATACGCACATAATTTCTAAAAGTCATATAGCTTCCGAAAATCAGAGATGCGCGACGTGGGTTCGAACTCGAGACCCTCTGCATTGCAGTCTGTTGGTCTCCCCACTGAGCTATCGCTGCTTAATATTCGGTACTTAAGGTGTGAAGTAAATTAATTTCTAGTGTGAAGTATTTCACCACGCTTAGCATGTCAGTATTTTCAGTTACACGAGTATACTCACGGTGAAGCTTAGGCACTCTTTGGTATTAAAGTAATTCTAACTAAAATGCCTTGCATTGCCTTGCCTTCAAGTTCTTAATATCGAGACGAATCCCTTATTATTTACCTTAAACTGCTTCTCTATTTTCTCATGCATAGGAAGTAAAAAATTTAACTTTTCTCTGTAAAACCTATATTAACGATTCCATACTGTAAGTTTTCAACCCATAAAAGGAAAAATCCGAATATTATATTTATTTCGCATCATCACTCCCCACTCATTCGAGTAACTGTGATGAATTAGCCCCTAGGATTATGAAGACTAATTCTGCCAAAGTGAATTTTCGGGGCTCCGTAAGTATCCCGAAGAAAAATGACTCGGCCGCTGACTTTGCAATACGTTAATATAAATGGTATAATCGAATGAAAGTCGAAATTATTGCTGGAGAAAATGCTCTTCATTATTTCCTAGTAAGCAGTTTAGGCAATGAAAATTTCCTTCATTTTTTTATCAGTATTTATCTTTTAGATAAAATGCTATCCAGTTACAATTTTTCGTTAATAGCCCTTAAGCTGACTGAAAATGAGTTTTCTAAATGAACTAAACGAAAGGCAAAACGTATACGTGCCAGAGTATTAAGAGACGAATTGATGAGGAACCAATTCACCGTGAATGTGCTGATAACCAACACCTCCGAGCACTTGCTGATTCTTTTTTACACATAATGCGCACATGGAAAACGATGCATTCATAGCCGTAATGCTTCTAGAGATATTACGACGTGCAATACCTTTTATTAATGCTAAACTAGCAATATATTTATACTGTACTATAGTTACTTCAATAATATATAAGTCACATACAAGAGTGAGTCAATCGAAAATATACACCCGCAATCCTTTTATACATTATACCTACACATTTATTATATGACTTTCTATCACACACAATCTCGATATAACGGTATGATGAATCTCAATATTTGACTGCTCATCCCCCTCTCACAGTAACGGTACCGTCATGATGACTAGAACTATAACATTTGGTATCTATCCATCGGTATTAAGCCGGTAAGTGGGGTTAGGGTGCACCGGGAGAAATATTCATAATTTTGATGCAATATTACTTAGAAGCCTTAGAGCACCGATAGCTTAGTGGGACACCAATAGACTGCAATGCAGAGGGTCTCGGGTTCAAACCCATGTTGCGCACCTCTGAATTTCGGAAGTTATATGACTTTTCGAAATTATGTGCGTATTGATTGACAATAAATTATCGCCTGCTTCGTGCCTCAGAGAGCACGTTAAGCTGTCGCTTGGTCCCAGCTGCCATGAACATCTATGGCAGTCATTATTGCGAAGTCAGTGCCCTTTAATATCCTGACACTAGTCTAGCCTTAGGGTATCGTTAGCCTTCAGGTTGCGGAGGTCAGACGGCAGTCGCTCCGTGTAAAAACGATATCCAGTCAAATCCGGTTACACTAGAAAGCCGACCCCAAATGACTTAGGAATAATAAAGGCTAGGGAGAAGAAGATTACTTAGAAGTCGTTACAAAACAAAAAACACAGATGAAAATATAAATATCAGGTGGCATTCATTAATAGGCTTTGTCTTACATATAAAGCTAGTGGAATATAATAGTTCACTAAACTACTCAAATACACGTTGTCAATTGTGACACACTTTCAAGAATGTAATAGCAAACTTTCAAATACACGCGCTGCTTTATATTGCTATTCTTTAAAGTTTACTTTTAAAGTAAGCACAAGGTATTATAAATCTATAAAATCATTAAAATTTTTGTCTAAGTACGTAATGTCTCGTTATAAAACACTAAAAATATAAATTAACAAATATCATATCATAAATGATAAGCAAGTACATTAAAAATCAAATACAAAAATTACAATAACTAAACATCCATACAAAACTAAGCTATATTTAAAAGTAGAAAACTACAGACAAAGGGAAGCGGCAATTTTAAACTTAAAAAGCAGATCCACTTTAAAACTGCTCTATGTGTACCACCCACGTAACACTACTCGCCATTTACAATAGATTTACTTTTAAAGTTCAAACATTCAACACAACCAGTCGAGGGTGAAATATGGGGTGAAGTTTTACAAACACTATTTGCGGATTTAAATAATAATGTAAAATCCGGATTTTGAGTTTCGGTTTTTAAATCCGCATCGAGTGAGTACGGGTTAAGTGATCCGCTAAATAGCGCACATGTGTGATTTTTATTTTTTTAACGGATTATGTTATTAGCGTTTGATTTTTGTTATGATACACTTAGATTTAGTTGAAGGAAAGATTTAGGGTAAATATTGTTAGGGTATACGCACTTGTGCATTGTTTTGGTAGCAGTCCTTTATTATGTAGCTAGCTTTTGCTCGCGACTCCGCTAGCTCGGGAACAAGACTTTTACCTGAAAGCCAGTATTATTCTACATATAATATATTCTATCACATACACACAACACCATCTAGCCAAAACTAAGCAGAGCTTGTACTATGGGTACTAGACAATGGATAAACATACACATATACTTTTTTTTTACCCCACTTTAAAACAGAATAATAAGGGAACGTACATGGTTCACATAGTAATAGAGGATCTAGGAAGTCACATGTCCTTCTGTCAAGAAATTTTGAGGCGCAACACGAAATCTGGAACTAATCTGCTCGCTCTCTTTTATGAGGGACCTAGAACCAACATTGACGAAATGTGGGGTTAAAACTCTGTTTACTCGTTCGGGGCTATTTATAAGACTATGTACGTAAATGTTTATTTCATTTATTTTATCACACTAGCCAAGAACCTACATTAAACTTCAAAGAATTTCAAAATATAATAAGTAAATATATTTTAAGTTAGTGGCTATTGCGAAATGGTTGCCTTCATCGTTAAAACGAAGGATTAACCAATTAACTTCATTAAAAAACCAATAAACTAAATAACCAATTAATAATTTATTACTTAATATAAAAGGAAAATGCCTCCTAAAAATATTGGACTCAATTTTAAATACATTAAACTGTTTATTATTGAAGATTCTAAGAAGTATTTCTTTCCCTTGCCGTGACACGAGTTCGGCGAAATATTAGTAATTGTATCTTCAACGATTAAGTTTTTTACGTCTAATATTAGAATTCTTTTAAAATGATTGATTGCAGTATTACTGGAAGTAATACTTTAACATTTATAGGAAGTATGTTTCGTTATTGTGTGGTGATAAAGCTATTTTATGGATGGCGATGTCGATAAGATATTGCTTACAGAATACATTAAATCATTTAATCTAAACTAAGTGCCTAATCGCTTCCAAGCACGCACCTATGATGTGTGCCCTAAATACTTAATTAAAAAGAAGAGTGATAGGAAACATCCTGAGGCAACCTACTTGTCTAAAAGTTGTTCTTGAAGATAATATACGAAGACTACCAACACGCACTGAGCCAGCAAGAAAGATTAGGCGATAATCTACCATGGCGTAACACTTCTCGCATTGAGAACAGGCATTGGCACAATTTACCTTTATGAGTAGTAGAGCCTCCCTGATTTCAGCATGAATGGGCCGGCTCGACCGGGGAAGGACTACCCTCTCACAGAATATCGACGTAAAATAGCAGTATTCTTATTGTTGTGTTTCGTTCGGTGAGTGAGAGTGTCGGAGGCCTAATCACCTCCTTTCCCCCATCCCGCTCTAATCTTCTCCTTCCCACTTACTTTCCTAAAGGGTCGGCAACGCGCAAGTGATGCCTCTGGTGTCGCAGGCGTCCATAGGTTACGCTGACCATTTACCATCAGGTGGGCCGTATGCTTGTTTGCCACATTAGTTGTATAAAAACATATATATATATATATATATATATATATAGGGCTGTAACTATAATTATATTTTTATCTGTGATTTGATTTTGGAAGGTGCTTGATGCATATGATTGCATACCACAAAATATATAAAACACAGACGCTTAGGCTGCAGTATCGCTATA